>OZ010799.1:422297809-422824229 GCA_963932465.1 Maratus speciosus | reverse complement strand
CATCATGTTAATGTCTAAAAACAGCTTTTTTTAAAATTTGTTTGCATTTAATATTTCTGGAAGTCAAATTTGAATTTAATTGCGTACTCGTATAGTGATATCAAAGGAAATTTCTCATTTGTGAAACGAAGGATGTTCTTTAAGAATATAATTATATATTTTCTTATACTTTTAAAAGTATAAAACATCTAAACATTCCTCATGGTATACTGATTGGTGATTAATGAGGCATTTATGCTGTTATTAAGTTTAAATGAAGCAAAACGAAAATTTTTTAAATAAAATATTGTAATGCATGATTTGTTAAATCTGCATTTTTACTTTCTTCTATCTTCAATAGAAGAAAGTATTGTAATCGAAATTTTTTTCGACTTCCGGTTTTCGACGGATTTGCATGTTTTAGGGGTGAGAGATTCCAAAAAACATGTTTATAGAAAATGTCTGTCTGTCTGTGTGTCCGTCCGTCCGTCTGTCTGTCATCATTGTACCATCAAAAAGTGTATGAAATTATGTATAGAATTAAACCAAAATTTTATTATAAGTTTTTGGCTATGGCAAGCAGGTCCTCCCGGAATTTGGAAAAAATTCGCCGGTAGGGGGCGCTGATATAACAATTTTTGTGCGATTTTGAATATTGTACCATCCAAAAGTGTATGGAGTTATGCATAGAATTGAACCAAATTTTTAGTTTAAGTTTTTGGATATAACAAGCAGGTCCTCCCTGAATTTGGAAAAAATTCGCCGGTAGAAGGCACTGTAATAGCGATTTTTGAATATTGCACCATCGAAAAGTGTATGAAGTTATGCATAGAATTGAACCAAAAAAAAACTTTAAGTTCTTGGCTATGGCAAGGAGGTCCTCCCTTAATTTGTAAAAAATCGCTCGTAGAGGGCGCTGTAATAGCGATTTTTGTACAATTTTTGTGCCATTTTGAATATTGTATCGCCGAAAAGTGTATGAAGTTATGCATAGAATTGAACCAAATTTTATGTGTTTATTTTTGGTCATGTCACGAAGGTCCTCCCTGAATTTGGAAAAATTCTGCCGGAAGGGGGCACTATAATTGCGATGTCTGTACCATTTTCATTATTGTACCATCGAAAAGTGTATGAAGTTATCCATATAATTGAATCAAAATTTTTGTGCATGTTTCTGGCTATGGCAAACAAGTCCTCCCTGAACTTGAAAAAATTCCGAAAGAAGGGGGCGCTATAATTCCGATCTCTGTGCCATTTTCATTATTGTACCATCGAACAGCGTATAAAATTATGCATACAATTGAACCAAAATGTTTGTGCTTGTTTTTGGCTTTGGCCGACAGGTTCTCCTTGAATTTGGAAATATTGTGCGGTAAAGGGGCTCTGTGCTAGCGATTTTTGTATACTTTTCTTGATTTTTCGTAGTTCTATTGTGCATCGGCGGCTCATGCAGCGGCGGGAACTCGCTTCCTGCTATGCCGGCTATTCGCAAACAGCTGATAACAACAGAATAAGGAAAAATTAATAATGTTAACAAATATGATATAGATTAACTCGTTTCTAGTCCGTTTATTTGACTTGAGCAGAAATTTAAGATGAAAATCAAAGTTGGTATAGTATTGAACTAATAATATTGAAGTATTAACATGTGTAACTAGGTTTTGAAATATTAAGATGTATAAGATAGAAGAAAGTTTTGGGATTGGCACATCCATCTAGTTTAGTTTTGATATCAACATTCAACATATTATAATACTAACTGAAATACCTTGCGTTGTGCGGTGTTTTAAACATGTTTGATTATAAAAACAGTTTAAAAATTAAACACTGTACGGACTATGAATCTCGCGGAAATATTCTCTCTTTTTTAATATATTGAAAATCTTGAGACATTTTGCTTTTATACCTCTATTTTAAGAAAATGTTTCCTAAGCTTAAATAATTATAGTCTTGATTTTTGAAAAAAAAAATGGAAAACGAAATTTAAATTCATGTAAAGCCCTTCATGATATAACTTTCTCTTGTAAAAGCCATGCATTAAGCATATATTCGTTTTAAATATGAGATCATACGTGAATTAACTTATATTATTCACAACTAAAAAGAAATGGCACCTCTAGTATTTTTCGAGAATTAAATAAAAATCATGCACTTATGACATCATAATTCACTTTTATATTTTAACAGAATAATAAGGTTAGTATAATTTGTGGCTTCTGCTATAGCCAGTACTATACACGACAGGACACATTTCTGTTATCATTTTTTTTTTACGCGTGAAGATTTTGCTATGGTACTCCATTGTGAAATTTGGTCATTTTTGATATTCAATATGTGAAAAACGGCATACTCATTAGATTTGAAATTTATATCAAGAAAAATACAATTTTTTACCTTTCAAACGCAGTTAGTCTAAGAATTTTCTGACAAGTAATTTTCGAGCTAATATTTTTTTCAGTAAGTTCAAATGTTTCCTTTCTGAGATTAATCTGTGGCAACGATTAGCGAAAAAGTCAGCCGTTAGCAGCACGTAGCTTCTTTCTATTAAAAAAGATTGTAATAAGTAGCATGTATTTTTTAAATCTGTTAAAGATTAAGCTGCTTAAATCTGAACTTCTGTTCACCACTAAAGTCAAACAAAAGTATCATTGTAGCAGTATCTAAGCTTAAAAGGGATTGTCAGGCACCGATTTTGTTTTATCTATATGCAATGCATGCATATCCAGGTGATCTGTCCCATATCTGTCACAAACGGCACAAATTCTGTGTATGCCCCTTCAGCATAGGGGCCTTCCACAAATGATGTAACGTTTGGAGGGGGAGGAGGGGTTCATGAAATTGTGACAGTTTGTGACAAGGGGGTGGGAGGGGTAAGAAAAAGTGTGACATCACACATTTTGGTTAAACATTAGAGGTCATACTATCATTGCATTGACATTAGAGGGCTTACTATCCCCGAGGATGAGAGTGATGTCAAAATGCCTGTATACTCTATGTACGAGAATATATCTTCTCCAAGGGAGGAAGAGTCGTAATAGTAAATGATTCAGAGTAATTTCTATTTTATGATTTAATATATAATTTTATAAATGTTCATATTAATGTGACAAATGAAATGTGATGGCAATTCCATTTAAGTAGAACTAATATTGAGGCTTCTTCTTCAAAATCAATCTGTTTTAAAGTATTTTGTGTTCATAAAGTAAATATAAGATTTAAAACCAAATATATTAAATTCCATTTCAAATTTCTAAAACACTGATGTTTTCAATTGCCCTTTCATATTAATATTTTATTACTATTATATATTAATTTGGTTTTTTTGTTCTAAACCTTAATCTTATTTCATGCAGTATAAGTACCCGAATCATATTTATGGTTATGCTCACGAATTACATTAAAACATCCAGTTAAAGTTCAAAAATAAAATAAAATTTGAAATATGATCTATAACGTAAGTGCTTTGTTTCTGAACTGCAATTATATGTTTACGTAATATAGCGTGACATGTGACGAGGGGAGGGGGTATGGTGAAGTGTGACATTTTGGGACAAAGGGGAGGAGGGGGTACAAAATATTGAAAAAAGGTGCGACATCATTTATGGATCGCCCCATACTTAAGCTGTTTGTGCCCCGATAGTACTTGAAAATACCATTTGAAAAAACATTTTCAAATTCATTTACACATCAGTTAGCAGTAATACAATTTAAAATGAGTCATAATACATTACTTCATCATATTCCAAAAGCCTTCTTTGTTTTACCAAAGCAAAATTTCTTAAATGGATTTTTTTTTTGTCAATTATATCTGTTCAGCTTTCTTAATGTTGAAATGGAATTTTTCAGTTCTAAAATATTTCTATTGTAAGTTCATTATATGTACATATCTTCTAATTATTTTAAATAAAATACAAAAAACAATATTTTTAACCGGCCGATGTCTTTGCGAGTTTGAGGTTTTTGTTGTTGGCTTAGTATTAACTCCTT
The DNA here is from genome assembly GCA_963932465.1 of Maratus speciosus. NCBI lineage: Eukaryota > Metazoa > Arthropoda > Arachnida > Araneae > Salticidae > Maratus > Maratus speciosus. The sequence continues at coordinate 422,820,263 of OZ010799.1, read as the reverse complement.
CTTAAGAAAAGAACATTTCAAAAATTACCCTGATTTGTCAAGAAAAATTTTCTGAATAATGTCAGATCTCATTTGTTATCCTTCAGGTTTAGTACAGTGTGACTTCAAAAATTTAGCATTCAGAACTCTGGCAACTTCAAAAATCCGGCATCAAAGTCATCTTTCCAACCCTTTTTTACACTTTTAACATACGAGAGAAAGAAAAATATCAGGATGAACATGTATATTTTTCTCCTCTGGAGTTTTGCAAGTTTTTATTTATTTATTTAGTACAGCTAGTACGAAGTATTTTTCAAAACCAGGGAATGTGGCTTCTAAAATAAAGTATTTAAATTTTTCTATCGCAGAAAAAGTGGACTTGAAAATTAAGTTAGAGAGTAGTTGTTCTTTCAAAACGTTGTGTGTTGAGTATGGAATTGGATCCAGCTTATGACATTAAAAATCAAAAGCTAAAAATACTGCAGTTTTATTTAAAAAGTTACGCCGCGAAGGTTCAAAGAGAAAAAATCACACATCAAGGGAAAATTTTCATTGTTTATTCCAATTATTTTTAGTAACAGGAAACTTCATTTAAAGTAAGTTGTTTTTTAATATTTAGTTTTTTTTATCACTTAATTATCACTTGATTATGATTTAAATTTCGACTAAAGGCGCTGCCAAGAATATCAGAAGTACTTTTGTTATTCTTTGAGAAATCCGGAATTTTCAAAAATCCGGCTTAGTCTCAGTCTCGATGATGCTGGATTTTCGAGATTTTACTGTAATTAGTTACACAGTTGGAGATGTAGTCATCAAAATGGAGAAGGAAGATTTGCCTGGGAGAATATATGTTTTCCGATTGTACTTTTTCCGAAGCAAATTCTACTATTGAAATTTTAATTTAGTTTAGACATAGAAAAAATTTATTTAAAAAGTTTAATTTTGAGATTTTAAAATGAAATTTTATAAAAATAATATTTAAAGCTCCACTTATAACCTATCAATTTCTTTGTCTTGATTCCACATTTTTTCGAAAAAGCTATTGAAAATTAAATCCTATTTTTGTGGCCGTATTTAGGCAACTATTTTCAATCTAGTTATGTTTTGAAAAAGTTTTAAATTAATGCATATTAATATTAATTGTATTCACAATTGAAAGGTCATTTGCAGACTTGTACAATCCAATTATTTTTATAGCGAATTGATAAGCAGTTGATTTATAAAATATACAGCATCTGTAAAATAAAATTATCCATATTACTTTCAAAAACAAGAAATAATTTCCAATAAAATTCACTATAGAATAAACAATGAACTCTTGCGTCAGCGGGAAACAAAATATCCAATAAGATTAAATAAATTATACAAATCGTTATCAATTACTAATATCAAAACTTATGAGATTAATTATAGATACATCCATATGTGCCAACCTCAGACTAATCATCCGTAATACTTGAGTTAATTTTACCCTGGTTTAATATGTTTCGAACCAGAATTTCTTTAAGAAATGAAAATAAGTATGTTCCACGAAGAAACCTGGATTTAAATAAATACGCATTCCTGAAATAAATTTTCTGGTTTGAAATGTCGTTAACCTGGGTCAAATTAATCTAGACATTACGGAAGATTAGTAGAAGGTTGGCAGCTATGTACATCAAAGAATTTTTGTTATGATAGTGGTAAATATGTGAATGATTTAAATTTTAAGTATTAATCTAAGGACAAAACAGAATGCTTCAGAAACTATTTTTTTATTACTTACTTTTTTAATACAAAAATAACTTCTTTCTTTTCAACGAAGAATTAAATTAAGGATAAAATATAGAAACAACGTAGTTTTTCATGGATTTTGATTTTTTTTCTCATTTTTTTCTGCATCTATAATACATTTCAGTACAAAAAAAAAAAATAATAATACAAACTAATTCAACTTTGGGATTAAAATTTTCTGTGTTTGTTAATGATTTTTTAAGTGGCCAGATCTCTGTCAAAACTGTAGCATAAATAAAAAAAATTGTTGAATATCAAAATTTCACACTAAAATATTTAAAATTTTATCTGAATTATAAATTAGTGTAAAATATCTCATTGTATTATTCTATGATATTTTTGTGACAATCTTTGAAGTTAATATGGTTAGTATTTTGTACAAAAATGTTACTTAAAATCAAGAATTTCAAAACATGTAATATTTTTTCAATTTTTATCCCAAACTAGATTATTAAAATTCTTTTTTTCTTCTTGTTTTATACCTGTAATGTAAGGTATACATTAAATAATGTTAAAACTTCAGAAACAGAATTGGATTTTAGGTAAGTTATAACATTTTAACCTAAGAGAGAATAATTAATTTTGAAATTAAAAATCATTTGTGTCCTTGTGATTCTAAAGGATTCTGTATGCAACTTAGAATAATTTTTACCCTGATCCTTTTTATAAATGTTTTTATATTATTATTGTGACTTTTCAGAACGGAAAATTAAATTGTAAAATTTGTGGGTAACACAAGAGCTCTCTAATTAGCATCAATTAGTAAATGATCTATGAAAGCTTATCAACACTGTACTTAGCAGCTAGATATAATATTTAAAATTTACGTCGTTAAAATATACCACACCCATCAAGAGATATTTAAAATTTATTCTGAAGAAAACATAAAAGTGCCATAATTTGGAAAATTGTATGGCGTAAAAGAAAATACCATTGTGCACTTGTAAAATTGCAGAACATTGTGCTAAAACATACCTGGATATCCTTTTAAGAATGTAATGTCTGCAATTATGCATTATTTAAAAAAAGATTTTTTTAAATATTAAAATAAAATAAACTTAAAAATATTGAAAATATGATTATTAAAAAGATGCATGTGATTTTGCGAACTATTTTTTATTGTAATAAAAATATTGTTTGGATTATTTAAACTTTACGCATGAAAATTATAAATATTGGGGGAAGAAATTGTTAAATTTACTCCATAAAATAGTTAAATGCTGGATGAAACATATTTTTAGGTTTTTTTCCTACATTTTCTCATTTGATATTACAAATGAAATAAACCTTGCTGAAAAGGAGGAAAAATTGCTTTAGCCTGATTATTTCTGGGTATTGCTAATAGACACACTAAATATATCCAATATATCTAAATATTCCGTAAAACCATGTACAAAAAAAATGGAAATCATATTATTTTTTTCTGTAGGGCAAATTTTAAAAGATGGTAGATCAAGCTACAATTAACCATTTTTGTATACGAAACCAGGCTGTAATACATTTATTGAGTAAAAAATGTAGGATAGTATTCAAGCCGAATCCGTATATTTATTCAGAAATCAGAAGGTTAACAATAATGAAGATATTTTAATAAAAATTTCAGGAATTTTACTTTACGTTATTATATATACTATATGTTACCTTTACGTTACCTTATATATATGTATATATATGTAGGATTTGAATTTAAACATAATTTATTTTCCTTATGGCGTGCGTGATCATCAAAATAACGGACCCCCGGGTATTTTTTTTTATTATCCATGATTTGAAAGCATGAGTTATGAAAATTCACGATTACAAGCACAAGGTTTGGAGATTTTCAAAATTAGACAAGAGTCAGTCGATTAATTTTTATCATTCATAAAGCATCGACATATGAATTATCAATAAACTATTAGGCCTAATTGGATTATTTGGAAGAAAATGTATGGTATGTATTAAGTGAGAAATGTAATGTACTTGAAGAAGTTGCTAACAAAACGGTGTAAAATTATCTGATGAAACTATATTCATGTGATGTTATTTCAAAGTTTAGTCATTTAAATAATTCAGTAAATTAACTTTTTACATATCACCTTCCTACAAATTTACATATGTATATTTACGTTATCAAGAAGATGCTGGAAGTGCATGATAATTCAGTCAATATTACATATAATGTCTATTACAATCTGAAATTGTAGAGCACCTACTTCCATCAGTTCTTGAGACATTGTTATATTTGACACAATACGTTGTCGTCTAAAGACAATCTTAATAAAATAGCATAGCTAATACTGAAGTTAGAAACAAGACAAGGTTTGCCTTGAACTGAAACATTCTATCTTTTCTTTTTTTTTTCGGAACAAATTGGGCTCTTAATTAATTGCATTCCTGTTTTCTATGGGAAAATTATTTATTTTTTTTTTATTTTTTTTTTTTGTCTCATCATTATTTTTTAAACAGTTTGTATGAACTCAAAGTAATTTTACTTTATTTGATTCATGCATTTTATATTATGTAATTGTGTAAACGTGCTTTCACGTAATTTAGTACAATGTAGCTTAAATTAATGATGTCCAACATAGTTACTGGTTTTAAAATAACAAAAAAATAACATTGTCTTTGAATTAATTTTAAAAAATGATTCGATTAACCAGTGATTCAAATAAGCGAAGACTACTGTGCTAACTATCAACAACTCTCTCCTTCAGAGCCGAATGCTAACTGTGGCACTATTTAAAAGAGGATTTAAATTGTAGAACTGCTTACATAATGAAAACGACTGTGGTCTCAACGATAAAAGCCATTTTCAAGAATTAATTATCTCTCTTCCCCTAACATCCTTTTTAAATTTAAGATGATACAGGCTTCAATTGAAAGTCCTTAATGAGTGGTAAATAAATACATCTAAAAGTATCAGAGTCAGAAAATACTTGAAACAGATGTATCACTTCTATGGATTGTCTGAGAGAGACTGTTCTCAAAGCATGATTTTTTCATTCCCCCTTCACAATCGGAATCTTTCAAATTTTTTGCTTACCAGAACCTCGCTGCATGTCTACTATAGGTGCAGATTCCCAAAATTTTTAAGGAGTCAGTGGCTCCTAAACCCAAAAAATCGAGTCACCACATTGTGAAAAAATTGCATAAAAGCAATAACGTTTATATGGGAAAAAACTCAGGAATTCAAAGTGAAAAATAATTTGTTTAATGTACATACATGTACAAGAAAACATAGACTAAATATAGCAAATGTGTACCTTTAATTTAATCACAAAAATATTTTAATTGGGTATAAATTAAGTGTAATATAAATTTTAAACTTTGTACAGTTCAGAATATAAAGTTGGGCAAGATACAGGTTAAAAAAATATGCATAAACTAAGCCAATCTCGATAGTGGGGTATATTACGTAAACAATATTTCGTATTTTCATTTTGTCCTACAAGAGTACATATAAAAAAAATTGAGAATGTGTGAGTATATTATTTTGCACTACAAAAATCAAAATACAATTCAAACACTTGTATTTGAAGAACCACAAGAAAAATTATCTTTAAAAAAATCTTATCACAGGGGTGATTCTGTTCCAAATTTTTCGAAAATATAAGGCATTCGTTCCGAAAATTCGGACATAAAAATATCGAAAATTTAGACAAATGGTCGGCCAAAAAATCAATTTCGTCAATCTTTCGATGAAAAAAAATCGCCTGTTTCGCTAAAGGATTGAGGGAAAAAACGCGAATTTCATCAAAGGATCGCAAAAAAAGCAAGTTTCGTGAAAGAATCTCAAAAAATACGCAAATTTCGTTAAACAATCGTGAAAAACCGGAATTTTGTCAGAGAATCGCGGAAGAAATGCGAATTTCATCAAAGAATTCCCCCCCCCCCAAAAAAAAAAACCTGTCGAGTAATCACAAAAATAAAACACGGATTTCATAAAAAAAACGCGGAATAATCGCTAATTTTTGTCAAAGGATCGCAAAAATAACGCGAATTTCGTCAAAAGATTGAGAAAAAATAGTGAATTGAAAAATCGTAAAAAGCCTCCAACAAATTTCGTCAAATGAGCGCAAAAAAAAATGGGGCGCAAAAAATGGGCAATATTCCCGTTGTTTCTCCTACCGGTTGAAGAAATTTAATTCTTTCAATAGTTTATATTTACGGGGTTTTTTGGGGACGGAGTGATGGAATTTGCCCTTTTTTACTTTCTTCTATCTTTACAAGAAGAAAGTATTGGATTCATGAAAATTTTCGACTTCCGGTTTTCGATGGATTTACACGTTTTAGGGGTCAGAGATTTCGAAAACAAGTTTTTACAAAATGTCTGTCTGTATGTGACACAAATTTTGTGGACGCTCTATCTAAAAAACTAAATAACGGAATTTAATAAAAATTTATATTGTAGTACTCCCTAATATAAATTGGTGCTGATTAGTTTTCGGTGTAAATAGCCCAACAGGTGGCGCTGCTATGCTGCCTTCTTCGAGATTTCTGCAATAGCTCCATCTCGAGAACTAATGCACGGATTTTCATCAAACTGCATATTTAGTTATTTCTTGATATGAATTGGTGCTGGTAACGTTTTAGTGTAAATCTCCCAACAGATGGCGCTGCTACGCTGCATTTTGCAGGATTTACACGATTTTTGCAATAGCTCTATCTCAAGAAATAATGCACAGATGTTCATCAAACTTCAGATTTAGTTATTCCTTGATACGAATTGAAGGTGGTAACGTTTTGGTGTAAATCGCCCAACAGATGGCGCTGCTATGCTGCATTTTGCAGGATTTACACGATTTTTGCAATATCTCTATCTCAAAAAAAAAAAAAAAATGCACGTATTTTCAACAAACTTCAGATTCAGAATATGAATTAGTGCTGTTTATGTTTTGGTGTAAATCGCTCAACAGGTGGCGCTGCTATGCTGCATTTTTGCGATTTCCGCAATAGCTATATCTCAAGAACTAATTCTTGGATTTTCAACAAACTTGAGATTCAGGTATACCTCGATATGAATTAGTGCTATTTATATTTTGGTGCAAATCGCTCAAAAGGTAGCGCTGCTATGCTACATTTTTCAGAATTTCTCCTATAGCTCTATCTCAATAACTAATGCATGAATTTTCATCAAACTTCAAACTCAGATATACTTTGATATGAATTTGTGCTAATTTGATGTAATTTCTTGTACTATATAAATGATTTAATTGACGTGATTTATATAGAAGAAAGTCTTGTGATGGTCACAACATACTAGTTTTCTTTAACGTATTGACAAAATTCGTATGTTTTTTCTATCGAACGATTGAGGCAAATCACGGTTTATTTCACGACAGATTGACGAAATTTGCGGTTTTATTTCGTGAACGATTGATGAAATTCTTGATTTTATTTAGCTAGCGATTGTCGAAATTTGCCAGATTTTCCATGACGGTTTTTTCAAAGTTCATGACCGTTCAAGGAAATACTCGATTTCTTTTCATGACCGATTGACGAATGGATTTTGCGGAAATGTGCTAAATAAATAATAATTCGAGGAATTCATCTAATTCATAGAAGAATCGCATGCCGATATCTAGTGTCTACCTGTAAGAACATATCTGAATAATCCCAGAGCTACAAATTTAATGAGTGGGTCCCAAACGAAGTTTTTTCTCGGCTCAAATTTTCCTGCGTCGCAATCTACTGTGGTATACCACTGCTGTTGAATTAATTCGCGGCGCACATCAAACATAATTTTTTTTCCGATCCCGCGGATATCGCAGTTTTTTAGAAGAAAACAATAAATTTAGGATTCCGCAGAAATGTGGCATCCATGTTTAATCATATTTTTCAATTATGTAAATAAAGAAAAAAAGAAAAGCTGTAAATATCGCGGGGTTATGTAGGAGACATAATCCTGCGGTTGGTAAGAAAAACAAATAATCCAAAAATCATTCGGCGAAAAAGGAGCATCCCTATAAGAAGCATGGCGACTTAGACGCCGAAAGTTAGTCGCCAAAGTAAAAAATTTAGTCGCCATGTGGCGACTGGTGACGGTCATCTGCACTCATACTAAAGAGTCACGAGACTTGACTAACTTTTTACATGAGATGTTTTTGATGGAATATACATATACGATTCAGACTTACTATAACTTATTTATTTTTCCTTATATGGTTTTCCGCAACATAAAAATGACGCATCAATGATGTTCTGCACTCTTCAAAAATTGTAAAATTCCACATTATGCTAAGAAGAAATTCATCCGTAGATTACCTATTATATAATACAAAAATCTTAAAATTTAGTTTTCACCGTAAAAATTGCAATATCAATGCACAGCATTTGCAAACATTATCTCTCTAAATTTTAAGTATTTTGAAAAGGCAATTAACTTTGACACATTAGAGAAGGTTATTGCCTTCTCAAAAAGGCTTGAAACTTACCAAAATATTTTTTTTTTTTGAAAATGTAGTTTGTCTTGCAGTTATTGTTATTATCTGCATATAAGTAAGAAATTTTTTTACTGTTGAAAATATTGCCTAAATAGATAATTTTAGCCAATTTTAAGATGATGTTTAGCAGTTACTCAAATGTAGCCTTGAAATTGTTAACAAATGTAATGAAAGATGCATAACATTCATTTAAAGATTAAAAAAATTCTATTCTTTTCCAAGTGAATGACAATAACCGAAAATTTTAATTGATATAAGTGCGGCAGTATTCCCTAAAATTTCTGTATGAGCGATAATTATAAACTTTTCAACCAAAAAAAATAGACTTCAATTACTTTGTGAACAAAATAATTGAAAATAAAATAAATAAAAACGTGGATAAAATAAAACTTGATAGTTGTTCCTACAATTATACTAGAAGCAAAAATGTATAAGAGATGAAAATCGCCGGGTAGTGACTTTCTCATCAAACAATCCCGCTACGTCACTTGATGAAAATCGCTGAAAATGAAGTATTTTAAAGATGTTTATTTTATTTTATTTATTTATTGAATTTATAAAAATGTACTGAACCAATTTCAACGAAATTTCAATGGGGCCAAATTAAGAGTATCTTCTTTCAAAAAAAAAAAAAAAACAAAAAAAAAAAAAACATGAATCTGCCACGTACTTTCGGAGTAGTTGCTGAGCATACATTAACATTTTTTTAAAAAGCCCAATTTTCATACGCAATGAAGAAATATATTGATTTTATTGGTTTTTGTTGAATTTTTAAAGAAGTACTGACCCAATTTTGAAGAAATTTAAATGGGACCCATTCGAGTGTATCGTCTTTCAATTAAAAATGAACATATGAATAGGTACGTAGTTTTGGAGTAATCGGTAAAAATATATATAAGAAAATACATATGCATTGAATTGATAACCTCCTGCTTTTTTGAAGTCTGAAACAGAAATCTAAACTGAAAATCACTAAAAATCTGAAACAGAAGTGAGCTCCAGGGCTGCACTTGTATCGTTGAAGATAGAATCCCTCTCCTGCAAGGAAAGTGACACAACTCAAAAATACTACATTTCACAGGAAAGGAAAAAGAAGAGTGGCTTTCTTTTACTGTAACAAAAAACTATAGCACTTATCCCTGAATACAGTTGTAAAACTCTATACAATAAAGACGTAAAAGAGATAAAGAGGATGGAGTAGCTTTATTCACACACACCATGCTTTGTTCCCTATCTGTGTTTGCAAAGTAATGCATAGCATAATCTATCAGGTTTCCAGATAGCTCACTTTTGTGTAGCAAGACGTGTTAAGTCAGACTTATTAGTGTAACAATACACGAAAGGAATTTTTTGGAGTTGTGTCACTTTTCTTTGCGACTGAGCGATACATATCCATATATTAGGATGATTTGTTTATACTCATTATCCGTGCGTATTTAATAATTTCAATAATGTTAACACTTGATATGGTTCTGTTGTGGTTAAGGTCAATTTGGTATTGGGGAAGTTCACGAAGGTTCTGCTATACAACAGACACACAATACTCTAAACTATTGCTGGGGATTTTTTTTTATTAGAAGAAAATATATGTAGAAGTCATGTAACTTTATTTACACTGTATTGTTTTGTTTTTAGGATTCGACACAGACTTTGAAAACATTAGCAAACTCTTAAAAAAATACATTTTTACATAACATGTATCTCTCTATATTTATGTATGCCCAACTTACAACTCTGCAGGAAGTAAACTAAACATCATCGTGCCACATAGTTAGTACCTCTAACAGACAATCACCTCATCGAGTTCACTTATGAAATTCTAGGATTAATTAAATCTTGATTCGCATGTTATAACGCAATCGGTCTGCCAAGTCATATCTTGGTGGTAAAGACCGCAAAACCCGATTTTAGGGTCTGACTCGTAGGTTTACCATTGTGTTTTCCTTCTTCCCGTCCTCCATGTTTTCATATCTTTTGGTGGAGGAAAACACAATGGTAAACCTACGAGTCAGCAGCTAAAATCGGGTTTTTCGGTGTTTTCCACCAAGATATGACTTGGCAGACCGATTGCGTTTTAATATGCGTATCAAGATTTAACTAATCCTAGAATTTCATCCGTGAACTCGATGAGGTGATTGTCTGCGCTGCGGCTCCCGGTCTAGAAGTATTTTGCAAACATGTTAGAAAGATCCAAGTTTGAGTTTGATTCACTTCTGAAAATAAAAAAAATGCAGAACACACCAAATTTCTTTTATTTGTATCACAGACAGAAATGTTTCTTTATCTTAAAATGTTTGTGATGGAACAGGTGCCTAGGAGTGTAAAAAAAAGGTTAAAAAAAGAAAAAAAACTAGAATCTTTTCTGCTAGAATAATAATTCAAAAACCAGTTGAAATCTTGTAAATGACTGTCCTTTAATTTTTCTCAGTGACTTTTTATGTTGAGAGGAAATCTTAATTATGTATAAGTTTCAATGTTACTTTTAAGCTTGCATTAAACACATGAGATATTTTCATTTCAACACTCATCAAATGTTGTTCTCTAAATGTTGCTGTAAAATACTATATATACATTCCAGCTAACTTTTATGCTTTCTGTTACCAATAAAATTTAATAGAATTTTTAAATTTTAATTCAGATTGGCTAAGTGGTGTTGTGGAAAAGTATTCCCAAGCATTTTTTATTTCTATTTTTTCCATTAAACAATTTGTAAAGTCTACCTGAACTCGACAACACGTTATTTTCTTTTCATTGCCGCCTTTCGGCGTTTGTTTACGTTTTTACCGCCACGGTTGGATGGTTGCGTATCGCGTTTCGGTCGTGGACCGTATACGGCAATTTTACTTGCGATCCCATTCACTCGTATTTATTTTTTTTTAAAGATAAGTATTTAAATTTAATAAAAATATAAAATCATCTTTATAAGTCATTTTTATATTAATTTTTCTAAAGTCATCGTAATATTTATTAAATGTTATTCAAATTATAAGTAAATGTTAAGTATCTTCCGACCTATGCAAATTGCGTAGTCGATTCTGATTGGCCGATAGGTTTTCGTCCTGATTTAAAGGGACAGCGATTTCATGTTTTCGGTGTGCTGTGTGCGATGTCTGATGGCTGACTTATGGTAATATCTGGTATGTTTTTATGAAGTTTCAGCGAATTTCTATGGTATATGGCTAAATACCGATATAATTGTAAGAACTTAAAGTTTATTAAGCATGATGGTTTAGTATGAAGACGTTTCATCGAAAAATTGTTAATTAAATCGGCGATAGAGTTGTGTATAATATATTTCAAGTTGCTTAAAGATTACTTATGTCGTCGAATAATGAAGTGCTCTCGAGTTCGGGTAGACTATCGTCGCAAGTGTCTATTAATTTAATCCTGGAACGAAGTCACGTTCATGTATTTCAAGCTCCAATAAAGGAAACCTTCTTCTGTTCATCATTTTGGCACATTACTGTAAGTACATTTTACACTTACCTTATCACTGAAACATCATATAATATATATAGGATTCATGAAGTTGCATATATTTCAACATATTCTTATTCAAAGTTATTATTTCAACAATATTTTCAAAGTTTCATATATAACTTAAACTAATTTGTCAAGTCACTCTGCTGAATTTTTACGTGGGAGGGGCAAGCAACCGACCCCCCCCCCCACACACACAGAGGTTATGGACCCAGAAGCACTTCAACTGCGGTAAAGCTAGAGAAAAGTATTTTAAAATGAAAATGTTGAAGCTAATTAATGAAGTATTTTTTTCAAGTATCTAGTGTATGAAATATTTTAATGTTTATATATATGTGCATGCAAGTTTTATTACCATTACTATTTATATTTTATATCTATTTATTGTTTTAAGTAAAAGTATATAAATGGCTACTGCACCATATATAGTAGTATTAAGTAGGGATAACTATCAAAGTTGGACTCGTTTTATAAAATGCACATTGCAAACTGAAGGTTTGTATACCTGGGTGAATAAAACTGAATGGCCGGATTATACAGATTTGAAGCCCCTTGATAAGTTTAAGCTAAATCAGTCAAAGCAAAGGGCAGCCGGGATTATCAAAACGTATGTTAGTCCTGAAATTGGGTTAACAATAGGTCATTTGGATGATCCGCGGAAATATGGGAAACACTAAAATTAAATCTGGAAATCCCAGGAAGAGCATTAAAATCGTTTCATGTAAATGAATTTAGGAATTTAAAAATTAATGTAGATGAAGATATCCCAACTTATATTGCTAGGTTTGAAGAAGCTTATCGTCGCGTAGTTGATTCTGGGGAGGAAGTTGCAGAAAAGCATCATTGTTACCAATTAATAGAAAGCCTACCAGAAAATTATGATTATTTAATTAGGGAATTAGACCGTTTGCCAGAAAAAGATTTTAAATTTAAGGATGTTAAAGAGGAGATTCTAAAGGAATGTTCAAGAAGGGATTTGAGAGAAAGATTACGAAATGAAACCCTCATGGCTGATAGAACCACTCAAATGTCTGAAAAAGTTTCCCCTAAGTCTCATTCTCGAAATAAAATAAATTTAAAGTGTGAAGTTTGTGGTAAATATGGCCATTGGGATAAAAATTGTAGGAAACAGAAAAGTGGTGATAAAAGGGACGAAGTAAATTTAGATTCATACGTCGCAGAATTAAAATGTAAAAGTAATGATTTGTGCAATGTTTCCCCCCCTTGCTGGGAATGGATATTGGATTCAGCGTCCACATCTCATGTCTGCCAAAATAAGCATTTCTTTACTTATCTAAGTGAGCCACCAGAGGGTGCAGTTGTTAGGATGGGAACAACACCTCATAAAGTTAGAGGAATAGGAAAAGTAAGTTTTAAATTAAAGGAAAAGGATAAAGTATCTATTGTAAATTTACATAATGTGTTGTATGTTCCTACCATTCATAAAAATTTAATTTCCATGTCAAAGATGGATAAAGCTGGTCTCCATGCCACAATGGACAATGGGTTTAAAGTATTTGATAAGCATTGGAAGTACTTATATACTGCCACTCTAAAAGATAATTTTTACGTTCTTAAAGCCATTAAAAGTTATGACAAAACTAAATCTAATGTTAAGAACCAATATTTAGAGCTTGCTGATCAACCATCTTTTTCTGATAAGAATAAATTAAAAGTTTCTACTTGTACTAAATCCTTAAATCAAGCCTATAACATTAATTCAAGAAGTGCTCATGTAATACAAGATAATGTCAGGGAAGTAACTAATATACAAGAGTCAAATCAAAATTACAATGTTACATTTGCCAGTGAGCGTAACAACATCATGCTCTGGCATGAAAGGCTTGGACATAGTAATGTTGATATAATTAAGAAAATGTTTCGTGAAAATTTTGTTCAAAATTGTGGACAATTACAGGGAAGAGAGACTCCGTGTGAACCATGTATTCTAGCTAAAAATACTAGGTCAACATATCCTAGATTAAAGAAAGTTCGCTCAAAAGAAATGTTAGAATTGATACATAGCGATGTATGTGGCCCGGCTCCAGTTACATCAAGGAATGGGCAACGGTACATACTTACTTTTATTGACGATTTTAGTCGAAGAGCCTTTTGCTACCCGCTACGATCTAAAGATGAAGTTTTCCTGAAATTAAAGCACTTCATCACGTTTGTGGAACGCCAAACTAACAGAAAAGTCAAAGTCATGAGAACTGATAACGGGTTGGAATATTGCAATAAGCAAATAAGAGATATGTTAGAAAAGATGGGAATCAAGCATGAGAGGACCACAATATATAGTCCCCAGATGAAGGGCGTTGCCGAGCGATATAACAGAGTTTTATTTGAAGGAATGAGAACGTTTATGCAAGCAGCTAATCTGCCTCCTAATCTATGGATTGAGGCAGTTATGGCAATAAATTACATTCGCAACCGAATATTTCACACAGGCATAGAAGCAATACCGTTTCAACGATGGTACGGAGCTAAACTATCCATTCGTCATTTGAAACGTTATGGATGCATTGCGTATGTACATCAACCTAAAGAAAAACGAAATAAGTTTCAATCAAGAGCAAAAAGAGGAGTTTTTGTAGGATATGGTATAGGATCCTGTGGATATCGCATTTATTTCCCTAAAGAAAATAAAGTAGTTGAGTCAAAGCATGTGACATTTGACGAAGCTCAACTGAACGGTTCTCCTGAACGGAAAATAATACATTGCACGTTTGTTGATTTTTCAAATGATAATGAATTCTTTACAGGTCCTAACAATTCACCGACAATGGAAGATGACTTGACTGTCCATCAACCGAGTAGCTCTACAACTCCGACAGAAGTTGAGAAAGTAATGCAGCAAGATGAATCTAGATCCGAAGAGAAAATGGAAGATGATGTATCAACATCTGAAGATGAATTAGAAGAGAATATTCTGAAGGAACAGGAAGAAGCAGAAGCAACATTTTACCGATTTATGAAAAAAAGAAAGAAAGGAAGAACTAAAGGGAATACATATGAAGGCCCAATTAAGCTAGATAAGGAACTGGAAAGTGAATTAGCTGAAGAAGTGCTCCTAACTGAAATAATTGTACCACAAAATGCGACACAAGCAAAACAACTTCCAGAGGCACAAAAATGGAAGGAGGCAATGGATCAAGAGATCCAAACCATGTTAGATAGACATGTTTGGACACCTGTCCCAAAAGTTGATCAAAAAGTTATATGAACCAAATGGGTTTATGCCGTAAAAGAAAATAGTGAAGGGAAGAATTGCATATTTAAAGCACGTTTAGTTGCACTAGGTAATAATTATTACCTAGTGCAACTAAAATCAGAGAGAAGGTTTAAATTACAACGACACATTTAGTCCAGTAATAAATTTTACACTCATTCGTCTTTTCATAGCTTTATTTATTAGAATATTGAATTGGGTGCATTGTCTTCTTGATGTTAAATGTGCATACTTATATGGGGATATTGATAAAGAAATTTGCATCAAACAACCCGAAGATTATACAATTCCAGGGAAAGAACACTGTGTTTTAAAGTTAAAGAAAGCAATCTATGGGCTTCACCAAGCTGGAAGATGTTGGTACCATGATTTGCATAATAAGTTAATTGCAAATGGATTCAGTGAAGTACAAGGGTTAACTTGTGTATACTCTTATAAAAGTGAAGCAATAGTTATAGTGTATGTGGATGATTTGCCTATTTTTGCGAAGAATGGTGAAGTTTTAAAAGAGGTAGTACAGTTAATTGAATCCATTTATGAAGTTAAAAATTTAGGTCCTATTTCAATGTTACTAGGTATCAATTTTAAAAGAGAAGAGGATGCAATAGTTAATATTAACTGTGAACATTATATTGAAAAGTGTTTAAAGAAGTTTGATGTCCTTGATTTTACTAATACAGTAGACTCCCTCAAATCCGCACAGCTTGGGACCAGAGGTTGTGCGGATTTTAGAATTTTGCAGATTTCTGGTTATTGATTTGTTTACATTTTTTAAACATGAAATTCATTGGTAGTTAAGCAAGGGAAATTATAATGAATGCTTACAATAAAGTGAAACATTAAAAAAAGTAAAATATTAAAATAATTAATTAGTTTAAAAGTAAGTAATTATTAAAATAATTATCTAAAATAAAAATTAAGAAAAATATTAAATTATTATGAATGAAATCGATTCAATTCGATTCCAAAAGTCCTATGCTGCCATCTAGTGATAGCAAGGAGAACAGTGTTAATGCTATTACCAGTATATATAGCTTATTGCGCTCAATGTAACTTTTTTCATTGTTATTTAGGGTCTTTAATGCTTTTCTTATACTGTTTTGTATGTTTAGAAATAAATTTGTCTATCATTTAAAAAAAAAAAAAATCCGCGAAAAATAATTTTAAAATAGCGTTCCAGTTCGTGGATTTTTCCATTTCGAACCCTGGAATTTTTGATATAGATATGCTAATTTATATCAAAATCAAAAGTAATGTAAATTTATTTAGTAATAAATCATCTGTAATAGCCAAAAGGGAATGATTAACAAAAAATTTAGTAAAAAAAACATTGCGGTAGTCGCTGATTTCGGCGCCATCTTGAATTTTGTTCCTGCAACTCAACTGTAAATTTCACTGTTTACATCTGAAAAAATACGCGGATTTTAGGGTCGCGGATTTAAGGGAGTCTACTGTATATCTCTTCCTTCTCCTCCTGGATATAATCCTGTTCCAGTTGCTGAAGATGACGAATTTCCCGAGAACCTGCCGTACCGAAACTTACTGGGATGTCTACAGTACATAGCTCATCGATGCCGTCCAGACATTGCTTGGCCTGTTGCTGCACTTTCACAATTTACTGAGAGCCACAACCTGTTGCACTACAAAGCACTCCTGCGAATCCTGATGTATCTCTCTCTTCGACAAAATCCTTGGGATTGAAGTTGGCACAATCTGACCCTCCAATCCAGCTAGCTGTCTACGTCGACGCTTCTTGGGCAAGTGACACTACTGATTGAAAATCCTGGAGCGGCTACATTGCTGTCTTAAATCATATTCCAGTAACCTGGAGAGTAACTAAACAAAATTGCGTAGCCTTGAGTCCAATGGAAGCAGAAATAATAGCAGCGACAGAAGCTGTAAAAGATCTGAAGTTCTTAAACATGTCTCTAATTGAAATTCAGAAAAGTCTTAACTTGGACATCATTACTATTCAACGTCCAATGCTCTTTTGTGATAATACTGCTGCCAATTCCTTCACCAAACATAAAGCTGATACCATAAAGAATCGTTATATTGATTTAAAATACAAGTTTATAAGAGACTGGTATAACAATGGCCTCTTCGACATTAAGCATGTTATGTCAAAAGAGAACTATGCAGATATTTTGACTAAATCCCTCGTAAAGGACTCCTTTCTTAGATTCAGAGAAGTTTTTTTATGGTGATGAACTTTCCACGAAAAAAAAAACCTTTCTTTTGATCCTGCCATTATTACAAGAACTTTTGTAATGCACTTTATTGCAGAAAATCAAAATGAATGGGAAAGAGGGGCATTCTGTGGAAAAGTATTCCCATGCATTTTTTATTTCTATTTTTTCCATTAAACAATTTGTAAAGTCTACCTGAACTCGACAACACGATATTTTCTTTTCATTGCCGCCTTTCGGCGTTTGTTTACGTTTTTACTGCCACGGTTGGATGGTTGCGTATCGCGTTTCGGTCGTGGACCGTATACGGCAATTTTACTTGCGATCGCATTCGCTCGTATTTATTTTTTTTTAAAGATAAGTATTTAAATTTAATTAACATATAAAATCATCTTTTTAAGTCATTTTTATATTAAAGTAATTTTTCTAAAGTCATCGTAATATTTATTAAATGTTATTCAAATTATAAGTAAATGTTAAGTATCTTCCGACTTATGCAAATTGCGTAGTCGATTCTGATTGGCCGATAGGTTTTCGTCCTGATTTAAAGGGACAGCGATTTCATGTTTTCGGTGTGCTGTGTGCGATGTCTGATGGCTGACTTATGGTACTATCTGGTACGTTTTTATGAAGTTTCAGCGAATATCTATGGTATATGGCTAAATACCGATATAATTGTAAGAACTTAAAGTTTATTAAGCATGATGGTTTAGTATGAAGACGTTTCATCGAAAAATTGTTAATTAAATCGGCGATAGAGTTGTGTATAATATATTTCAAGTTGCTTAAAGATTACTTATGTCGTCGAATAATGAAGTGCTCTCGAGTTCGGGTAGACTATCGTCGCAAGTGTCCATTAATTTAATCCTGGAACGAAGTCACGTTCATGTATTTCAAGCTTCAATAAAGGAAACCTTCTTCTGTTCATCATTTTGGCACATTACTGTAAGTACATTTTACACTTACCTTATCGCTGAAACATCATATAATATATATAGGATTCATGAAGTTGCATATATTTCAACATATTCTTATTCAAAGTTATTATTTCAACAATATTTTCAAAGTTTCATATATAACTTAAACTAATTTGTCAAGTCACTCTGCTGAATTTTTACGTGGGAGGGGCAAGCAACGTACACCCCCCCCCCCCACAGGTGTAAAATCAACAGAGTGAAAAAGTGTCCAAACCTGGATTCGAACCAGAGTCATTGACATTATGCGCCAATGCTCAACCATTGAGCTACCTGGACGATACCCAACCTGGTACATATCATTATTATCTACTGGCAAGGGTACAATCGGAGCATACAGTGAAATATTTTTTATGTGTCACCATCGAGGTTGGATTCGCTCTCGTTTTCGTATTTGCTCCAGGGTTGATGATTATGAGAAATGCTGTGGGTGCAGCTTTGTCATTAGATAAGAGGGAAAATTACTAAGATGGATATCATTCAGGTAGCTCAGTGGTAGATCATTAGCACTTAATGTCGACGATCCCGGTTTGAATCTAGACTTGGACATTTTTCTCTCTGTTGATTTTACAACTTTTAGCCAAGTTGAATTAGAATTCAGCAACAAAAATTTCAAATTACTAAAAATAGGCATACAGAATTTTCTGCAAATTTTCACCAATTATAAATGCATATTTAATAGAAATTTTTTGCTTTAGTTTAGGGCACAATGTACTATTAAATTCTAGCGGTATGGAAAAAGCATAAAAGTTGGCTGCCATCTATATAATTAACATTTACTCGAATTCTTCTTTCAGTATTTCGTATTCATTATCATAAAAATTACTGGCGATCCTGTACTGCTATCCTCATCTGGAAATTTTCGAATTATACCGAGAATAAAAAACCTGTATTACTCTTTATATAATGCATTTCTCCAAATTTAATTTTCACTATACTGATTCTAATATCAATGTATAACGAGCGAATATTATCCATCTAAATTTTTAGTAACTTTGAAAAAAAACAAGTAAAAGTTAATGCCTTGTCTAAAGTGTTTTAAATTTATCAAATATACGTTTGAAATCCATGTTGGTATTAGGCTTCAGCATGGTGAAAACCAAATTTTGATAAATGTCTTAGGCAAAAAGCAATCCAGTGTTAAATTCTCAAACAACATAGCATGAGATTTTGTGCTTTTTAGCTGCGTTCGTAATTCTATAAATACATAGCACCTATAGTTGTCGTCTGGTCCGTCCTTCTGTCTGTGTGTCTGCCCATCAGCATATAACAGCGCAAAAATTACACAACCGAAACGTTTGAAATGTAAAATAATTGTTGCATAATTTTGTCGTGTCATTTCAAATTTTATATAAAAAATATGTACAGCTCAAATACAGGGGCAGTCAAAAGTATCCCGTTACATTACGGCCAATAAGAAAAAATAGTTTCAAGTGTACTTTAATGATGTTATACTTTTTCGAACACAATGAAATTGATGTGCATTTATGAAGAACACAGAAAATATACATTCTGTAGAATATGCGGTGCAAAGAATAGCTGTTATTCATTTACAGGGCCACACAAAAGTTTTTCGTTACATAATTGTATAGGGGAAACATTGTTTGGGACGTATTTTAATTGTGTTAAATTATTTCACATATAATGAAATTGATGTACGTTGCTATACTGTATCTGAAGTACTGTATATTAGCTATGGTTGCTGGAAGTACATTTTTATTTGTGCAATGAGTTTTTAAGTTTACCTAAATTTTTGTATATTACGTTGTATATAAATGCTCATGTGTGTATAAATGTGATCATATACAGGGCTACACAAAACAATTCGTAAGGATTACTGAGTATGAACGAAAATAGATTAAAAGTGTTTTTTTTAATGAGTTATGGATTTTTACGCTCAACTAGATTTAGTATACTAAAATATCTTTATATAATATAGATAAAATGATATACAGGGCCACACAAAGAATTGGATACATGGCCTTCTATGGATGATAATCTCTGGAAGCGTGGGAAGCTCTGGAAATGTAATTTCACTAGATTTAAGCGTGTTTTAGTCTTAATTAAATTTTAGCTAAATATTTGCATGTATATAAAGGTAGTAGGTAAAATACAGGGCTGTACAAAAGTATTCAAGTATGCTTCCGTCTGTTGATATAAATTGCTGAAAGGGAAATTTTTAACTATTATACATTTTTAACACTTTCCAACATAGTGGAAAAGTGTTTGTGAATTTGGTTTGTGCTGTCTGTCTGCCTGAACTCGAACTTGCGTTAATATAGTTGAATTGCCTTGTTACTGAAATATGTTATTGAGATTTACTATGCCGTGTTCGCTATTGGAAATACGTTTGTAGTGTTCATAATTTATTTACAGAGACACTCAAAAGTATTCCATTACATTATGGTCTATGGGGAAATATCGTAACTATATAAATACGTAGCACCTATAGTCGTTAACTGGTCCGTCCGTCTGTCTCCATACAACAGCGCAAAAACAACCCAACTGAATGGTTTTAAATTTAATATTCCGGGTGAGCCAAAAGTTCGTTACAACTTTAAAAACTCATAAAAAGTGAAGAAATTATGATAAAGGAGTGCAGTTTGCAAGAAAGGGCTCACATGGTAGTCGGATTTTTTTTAGCAGCAAAAAAACATGCTCTGCTACACTCAAAAATCACAAACCCGTGCTATGTTGCTTGAGATTTTAACAATACATTTCTTCTTGCCTAATACATTTATCAAAATTTGGTTTTCACCATTATAAAGTTGAAGTATAATACCAACATAGATTTAAAAAACATATTTGATAAATTTAAAGCACTTTTGACAAGGCATTAACGTTTACTTACTTTTTTTAAATTAATATCTCTAAAATTAAAAAGGTGTCTCTTAACTGGAAATCACTAAACATCTTTCTTTTAAGTATCATAATGTTCAGATATGTGAGAAAATAGAAAAAAATACAGGCTATCGCACTAGAAGGTATGTAATCCTGCATCAGGAGGGTAACTGGATTTTATTAAACTCGATCTGCAGTTCGAATTGTTGCTATTTTTAGGTGCGTTCATAATCATATAAATTACGTAGCACCTACAGTTGTCGTTCAGTCCGTCTGTCCGCATATAACAGAGCAAAAACTACCCAACTGAATGGTCCGAAATTTTAAATATATAATTGTTGCAAAATTTTGTCAAGTCATTTCAAATTTTATGAAAATCGGATGTATAGTTTAATTATAGGGAGAGTCAAATTTTTCTGTTACATTAAAGTCAATGGGAATAAATTATTGCAAGTGCATTTTAATGATGCTACAGCCTTCCGAATGGTCTGAAACTTTAAATATATAATTGTTGGAAAATTTTGTCGAGTCATTTCAAATTTTATGAATATCGGATGTATAGTTTAATTACAGGGACAGTCAAAAATTTTCCGTTACATTACGGCCAATGGGAAAAAATTATTGCAAGTGCATTTTAATGATGTTACAGTCTTTTGAACAGAATGAAATTGATATGCACTTATTAGTCCAGGCAATAGGGATTTTTACCTGGCAAAATTAATGGTAGTTCTGGAAATCGGCTTACTTAATGTTTTTTGGGTCGCTGAATCCGAATTTGTAACTTCCCACCAAAATTTCCCCAGGCAACCCCCCCCCCAAATTTTGTAAAATGGCCCCCCAAAAAGGTTTTTATTAAAAAATGAATTTTTTTATTGTTTTAGAAATTCTGAAAGTAGACAAAATTTGCAACAAATAAGATGGATGACATTATGACGTGGGATGAATGGGGACGGGAATCTACCTCGGAACATGCGCCGTGATGCTGCATGGACTAAGTTGTGCTATTCCACTTAACTACTCACATCGTTTACATTCGCCCTCATGTCTCCCCTCCGAACTTTCCCTATAAGGTTTACTTTAAGTTTTTTGGGTGGCTGAATTCAAATGTTTAACTCTCCCCCCCCCCCCCAAAAAAAATAGTTATTTTTAAATTAAATTTTTTATTGTTTTATGGGAAAAGTATGTAGAAATTCAGAAAGTAGACAAAATTTGCAACAAATAGGATATGACATTATCACGTAGGATAAATAGGGAGAGAGGGGCTGCCTCGGAACATTCCCTGCGCGCTGTTCTCAAAAACCAAATTTTTTCAAAAAATCAATTTTTTGGGGGGGTGTTTTAGGGGAGTTTTTTAGTAGGTGAAATTTGGGTCGGAAGTTACAAATTCGGATTCAGCGATTCAAAAAACATAAAGTGAGTCAAAATCCAGAACTAGCATTAATTTTGCCAGGTAAAATCACCTATTGCCTGGACTTGCATAAGTTAGTGCACGAGCGCCGCAGTGCATCTTCCGAGGCAGATCCCCCCTTCCCATTCATCCTATGTCATAATGTCATATATCTTATTTGTTGCAAATTTTGTCTACTTTCGAATTTTCTAGATACTTTTTCCCTAAAACAATTTTAAAAAATGATTTTTTTAATAAAAACCTTTCTGGGGGGCTTTTTATCAAAATTTGCAGGGGGAGGGGGTTGCCGGGGGAAATTTTTATGGGAAGTTAAAAATTCGGATTCAGCGACACAAAAAACATATAGTAAGCCTTTTTCCAGAACTACCATGAATTTTGCTAGGTAGAGTCCCTATATGGTCTCTATTGCCTGGACTACATGAAGTGCACTAAAATATACATTCAGTACAATATGCAGTGCAAAAAATATTTATAAAACTAGTTATAGTACGAACGCACCTCATTTGCCACGTTTGACGAGCAATTTGCAACTTGTTTTGTTTCGTTGCCAGCGAGGTTCACAATGTTCTGGATTGTGATTTGAATCTTGCGGGTTGGGTTGGCCCGATTTTTCAAGGAAAACTATACTTTTGAACAATTTTGAATATGTTCATTTTTCAATAAAAATATAAATTGATATTTGAATTATGATTTTAGGCTATTTTTATATAATTTTATTAAAATGTGGTTTAATTTTATTTCATTTCGGGTTGACTTGAAGTAGAATTTTTGAGTTCAGGTCGTCTTTCCTGCACAGGACTCTAGGAGTTAGCCACTGAAGTTTTTAGTTAAATGTACTGGTATAGGGGAGAGTTGTGCAAAATCGGGTAGGTGGGTAAAACCGCATAGTGCTAATTCCTGCTTTACCTGTACTGCCATCTATAGTTCAACACGAGAAATTACTTATCGATTGCCATTGCAAAATTTGTAGCCGAACGAAACTTTATTGTGTGCAGTTCTTCTTTGTGTGAAGGTTTTCGTTTAAACTACTCTTAAAAATTGTTTCGTTTGATTCTAAGTTTTACTCATATAATCACTATTTTGTCAGCATATTAAACATTGCTGAGTACTACATCTAATTATGCGCTTTTCTGTTAGTATTTTAACATTTTTACTGATCTTTTACTATAGAACTGAAAGTAGTGATGCCATGTTTTAAAATCTGTGCCATGTTGAGGTAAAACCGGGTACTGAAGAGTGGGGCAAAACCGGGTATACCCGGTTTTGTCCTACACTCATGGAATAATTTTGTAGCGACTGATTAAAGATACTTTGGTTGCAACACTGTGGACAATGTACTATTCTAAGCAACTCCAAAATATAAGGGCACTCTACCAAGTATACGATATCTCATTCGACATGGATGTGAACTTTCGAGGAGCATCCTGCTGGATACAGAGGCTTCACAAGAAGCAAGATTTTGCCACGAAAGTGCAACATTTGATTTCGTTGGCGAATGACAACGATTTAGTGCGCGTGTATTTAAACTTTGGTGTTTGCTATGGAGAGCGTTAAGTGCTTTATATTTGTTATGGGGGCCTCTGTGGCCGAGCGGTTAGGACACCGCGCTGCCAGCTGCCAAGCATTGAGAGCGGCAGAGGTCTGCGAGTTCGACTCTCACTGGCTCCATTGCACACTCTTTGTGGAGCTCCCGGATGTAATTTCTCTGTGTTGTAAATTTCATTGTGCTATCTCGTCCCTGTATATTGACGATGACTTATAAGCGGACCTAGATGTCAAGCACACAAGTCAGATGTATGTGTTAATAACAATAAAACAATAATAACAATAAACTTGTTATGTGTTTCTCAATTATGCTTTTAACATATATTTTAAAGATTTAACACTGTTACTTAGTTCTATAAAAGTCGTTAGTTACGACATCTGGAGTATATTATTTCTAGATCATATTTTACTTCATCGCTGTGCAAAAGCCAGGCATTTAAACTGTACAGAAACATTTTGAGGTATAAAATTTTGATTCACGTCTCTTATCCCATTCTCTGAAATTATTTTAGAAGTTAATAATAGAGCTTTAAATTCTATTTTTAATGCTGCTAAGTTACCTTATAATTCTAAATGTATCTAGCTATAGTGAAAATGTTAATTCGGATTTTGTTTTATATTAAAAAGTTGGACCATTTTTTATCTTAAATTTATTAATGTAAATAAACTGCAATTATTAATGAACTGAAAATTGACACCTACTAAGCTATATTTTTATATTATGCTTATTGCACTTTCATAAATAACTTTCTAATATGAGGTATATTATCCTGTGTTATAGGTCAATTTATAATTTAAAATATATTTTGTGAAATGTTTTTTTAAATAAAATAATCTGCCCTAATTGATAAATTTATACTAATATTATAAAGAAGTAGTGTTTGTATGAGGTAATCTCTGGAACGACCAAACCGATTTCAAAATTAATGGTATCAAAATGATGCTATTAATCCCCTGTTCCAACACAGGCTATATCTCATGACGATGTCACTAAACCAAAGATGGTGCAGGAGCAAAGAACGTTCTAAATTGCGATTTTTCTGATACTATAGGGGCTAGCAACTTGAAATTAGGCATGGTGGTTACTTATAAGATATAAATAATCTCAAAGAACATTTCCTAAAAAAATTGAAATTTAAAAGGGGTGAAAATGGACAAAAAGCGTCTAAAAACTTTCTAAATCTACGATTTCTACGCAATTTTAGGAATTACCAAACCGATTCGAAAAATAATTGTTGCAACTTTATGGATAGAACCTGCTCAAACATAAGCTATATTTTATGTCGGTTCTACTACCACCAGTAGGTTGCAGGAACAATAAATGTTCTAAATTGCTAATTCTGTGATCCTAAGAGGCTAGAAACTTGAAATATGGCAGGGTAGTTACTTATAAAATATAAATGCCCTCTAGGAACAATCGAAAATAAACTCGAAATTAAAAAGTGGTGAAGCGAAGTGAAAGAATGAAAAGCTTTCTAAAACAGTTCTAAATTACGATTTCTATGAAAACTCAGGAAATAATAAACCGATTACAAAAGTAATGGTGGCGAATCACTGGTGACAGTCTCTAATCATACACGGGCTATATTTTATGCCGGTGCACTAACACCTGGGGTTGACAGGAACAACAAACGTTAAGAAAAGTCTTTAAAAACTTTCTGAATTATGTTACGTTTTCTATGGAATATCAAGTAATACCAAACCGATTTCAAAATTAATGTTGGCAAAATAATGGTGAAAGTCCCTGTTTTAATATAGGCATTTTATGTTGATGCCACTACCAACTGTGAGTTAGTAGACCGTTAGACAAGAAGCTTGAAATTTGACATGATGATTAATTTTAAAATGTAAATGTGTACTAAGAACGGTTTTTAAATAATTCAAAACTTCAAGTGAATACTGAAATGAGCATGAAAGCTTCAAAACATTTTCTAAATTATCACATATTTAGAAAGAATTTTAGTTCTTCTTATTAATTTCCCTCTAAGTGTTTGGGGCGTAATATTCCGTTCACTCAGCTCCAGGTTTCACAGCAATACAAGCAATATTTAAGATAATATAATTCTATAGTTTTAATGAATTTAAATACATTGAAGAATGATTAATACTCTCAAGGATTACATTCATATTTCTAATTGAGTTTTTTTTTTGTAATATTGAAAGAAACATATTTTCTTAGCATTTAAAACAAAATGCAAAGAAAACGACATTACAATTTTACCCTTTTGCAAGATGCTCGGAGGGTTAAGCTTCATTTCTACCTCATGCAGTGTAATAATGAAATTGAAATCAAACTGTAGCTTAGTTAGTAATTTTTTAATTATTCCTATAAGTATAATTTCTTCTAATAAAAATTTGACAGTCAAATATCACTTAACATATTTGAAATATTACCCGAGCAAAGCCGCGCGGTTTGTTAATAACCTATGAAATCTAAATCCCACATAACTAGGCTACATATTATATAACAATTTTTTTCATATAACTATCGAACAAGCAATGCACCAAATAATAATAGCTAGATCGGCCCTATGTAAATTTTAAAAGGCCTAATAAATTCTAAGCAACCTGTATAAAAGATATAAATAATATAAAAAAGCATCTTAATTTCTAATAATCAATCTTAATTTTCAGGTGACACAATGCTTCGTAACTATCAAAAAAAGACTACAAGACAAAGTTGGTCAGAGGAAAGTATGGCTGGAGTCATTAAAGATGTTCTAGAAGGAAAGAGGTTATAAAAGAGCATCTGATACGTTCAGCGTTCTTAAAACTACCCTTGAGGACAAGGTGAAGAAGGCTCGACTGCATGGTTTGACTCCTGTAACATCTGCTGAAAAAAAACTTAGGTAGATTTAAATGTGTTTTTACTGAGGCTCAGGAAAACGAGTTGGTAGAGCATGTAATTTTACTCGAAGAAAGATTGTTTGGTCTTTCATTAAGAGATTTACGTGAACTTGCCTTTGAATTAGCGGAGAAAAACAGCCTTCCCCATACGTTTAATAGTAACAAAAGAATGGCTGGAATAGACTGGCTGTATGGCTTCCTTCGTAGACATAAACATCTCTGACTAAGATACCCTGAGAAAACATCCACCGCTTGTGCAAAAGGCTTTAACCGTACTGCTGTCCAAAGGTTTTTCAGTCTGTTAATGTCCATTTATGAAAAGTATTTCCCCTAATGACATCTACAATGTCGATGAAACTGCCATACTAACTGTACCCCACAAACCATCAGAGATACTAGCTCTTCGGGGGAAGAAACAAGTAGGCTCTTTGACTTCTGCCGAGCGGGGTGTCCTCGTAACAGTTGAAATTTGTATGAATGCAGCTGGCAACTTCATGCCCCCGATGTTTATTTTTCCAAGAGTAAGAGAAAACCCTCTCTTGATGGATGATGCTTTCCCAGGCTCATTTGCTGTATATAACGGGAGTGGGTGGATTACGAAAGAGGCCTTCATTATTTGGTTCAAAAAATTTATAAATTTTTCCAATCCTTCTCCTGGAAAGCAAGTTCTTTTATTCTTGATGGACATTCAAGTCATGTTAAAAGCATTGAGTTAATAAATCTAGCAAGAGAAAACAATATAATTCTCTTATGTTTCCCTCCACACACAATTCATCGACTTCAGCCTCTTGATGTGTCATTCATGCCACCTCTAAACTCATACTATGAACAAGAGGTGAGGTAGTGGTTAATTTCCAATCCTGGGAGATCTGTAACAATTTTCCAAATTGGAAAATTATTCAAAGCTGCAGCTGCAAATACTGCAATCAAAGGGTTTGAAAAAACATGTATTTTTCCGTTCAATAACGATGTTTTTCCAGACCCTCTTTTTGCTCCTTCGAAAACGACAGAGAAACCCATGAGTCAGTGATAACGAACCTAGGGCAACACATCCACAGGTTCACATAGCTGCAGCAATAAATATTTCTGAAACATCGCAAGTTAATGGAGATCAATCTTTTACATCTAAAAGTGTTGACATCGCACATCCAGCATTTGACAACATCCAGTCTCCCGCATCAACATCTTCAGATTGTGTACCACAGCAATCTGCATTTCCAATTTCGCCTAAAATGATATTAACCCCTCCCAAAGAAGGCTTTAGAATTGAGAAAAGAGCTGATAAAAGAAAGGGAATAGCTGTTATTTTGACTTCTTCGTCCATTAAATCAGAGCTTGAAAAAGATATTACGGAGAAAGAAGCCAAACAGCCTGAAAAAAAGCAAGATTTTTAAAAAGAAAAAAAGAAATTAAGAATCAATAAACAATCAAAAAAGATTGAGACCTATACAATGAAGAAAATTTGCCAGATATTTTCACTATGACACTATTATTTTGTGACACCATATTGATACTATTGTTTTGTGACACCATGTTGACATTGTTATTTTGTGACACGATTTTGACACTATTATTTTGTGACACCATATTAACACTATTATTTTGACACATGGAAGAAACCCTGTGAAATTTTGTTTTGTCAAAAATAATAAAAATGTATTTTTTTTAGTATAATAAACAAGAATTGTTTGACCAAAATGAGTTTTCCAGCGATTTTAAATGGGTACCCGGTTTTACCCAACCTCTGGGGTAAAACTGGATTTTTGCATATGTTTGAAAAAAGGTATTTTTTATATAATCAATTATATATATATTTTAAAAGAATGTGTTTTATTATAGCCGAAGATTCATTTAAAATTAAAAACGGTGTTCGGAAATTATCCGATTTTGCTCCACTTTCCCCTATGTATTTCAATTGTGTTTGAAAAATGAAGAACAACTAACAGCTCCTCAACAGATTAATTCATTTTTTAAATATATACATTTTATAAAATGTAATTGCTTTATTTTTCCCTGTACTTTTTGTAAATACAACAATTCCGGTGCTATATTCTATTGGGAAATATAATCCTACATTCGAGTATAAAAACTCATCCAAACCCAAATATTCTACCTAATATAAACCAGAAGCCTGATCCGAAACCGGCATGAAATCGAAGAAATTTGATGCAACGTAATGCAATTATTTAAAAAATTCTTCATAATATCACACTAATAAAAATTTTATCTTTTGGGAAGAAAATCTAATATATATAAGCTCATTGATATTGAAATATATTGTTTTTCATCTGAAAAAAATATTTTGAACTTTCTTTTGAATCAAATGAGCCCAAACCTGAAACAAATGGAGTAATCCAAATCCAAATGTCAATGGAAAAAGTAACTAACTACAACCCAACCTGAAATGATGCATGACTTTATTCAGACATCTTTTTGCAGAATTATGTACAGTTCGGATTATACCCCACCCTGAACCGGAAAATTATACTTCAAGTCAAAACATGACCCAAATTCAACAAAAACAAATTTGCCAGCCTGAAACATTTTCACTCCAACACTAAATGGAATAAAATCAATCCATATTTTATGTTGAATGAACATATGTGTATACATATACTCACTAATATTTAAATATATAATTTATTATATCTAAAAACATATTTCAAACCTTTTCCTGAAAATTGAACCAACCTAATCCGATACATAACTATCCTGTATCTTCAAATCAAGATGTGAAGGAAACATTTTGTGATACTAAATAATTGAATTTTACTCCAAATAAAAATTACTTCAAAACAAAAAAGATACAAAATGCTGAATACAAAATTTTATTCAATATACTCCAAATAAAGATTACTTCAAAACAACAAAGATACAAAATGCTGAATACAAAATTTTATTCAATATCAGTTTACAAAAATCAATTGAAATTAAATTATAAGTGATAAGACTGTAAATGCAGACTAGACTGTTAGCAAACTAGTCTGAATTTTGTTATAAAATATAAATAAAAACCAACACTTTTGAAAATGCGCCTGAAGTGCATGTTATGATAAAATACTTTGATGAAATATTGACCTGAAGATCTTTTTTGACAAAAAAAAATCTCTTAAATATTTTACAAGTAGTATAAACAATTGATAATCAAGAAATATTTTCCAAAGTTTTTCATTGCAAGTTGTAGTTAGAAATATAAGTAAAAGAATAACATGTCACACTAGGCTTATTTTCTTAAAAATGTTTAAATTAAGCATTACTTGATATCATAACATTAATTCATGCATCAATTTCTACGAAAGTTCTCTTTTTATAAACTCAAAATATTTTTTTTTTTTTTTGCTTTTTCTAACATTTTTTCGTAAGATTCTTTTTTAAAAGTGAATCATTGCATCTTTAGATAAAAAAGCAAGATTTTCGGTATTGAATATTGAACTATATTGCACATAAATATTACTTAAAATTACAAAGATCCAAAATACAATATTTTATTTATGTATCATTTTTTCAGAAAAACAATGTTGATATCAAAATATCTGAAAAATTGAAATGCAGAATAAGACTTCTGATCCATAAAAACAGAGTTATAACAGAGTTACAGAAGCAATATACAGGAATTTCACATTTTTTAAAAAATATTTATTTTTTCTTAACTAGAATATTAAAACAAGATTAAATTAAAAAATAAACATAAAATAAAATACAAAACAATGCTTTTTTATCTTTAAATTCAGCAGTTTTTTTACACTAATAATTCAAATTCTACCATATTTCTTTTGTTATTGCCTAACTTTAAAAACTTTAATCCAGACCACAGAATACAAAATTTTATTCAAACTATTAACTCTCAAAAAACAATTTACATTATTAGAAGTTTACAAACTTAATATTAAGGGTTTTCTAGAACTGCTATAATTTTTTTATATTCCTCTGTTTACCATAACATTGAAAAAAAAATACATAATTAATATTGCAGATATTTTTTGACTTTAATATAACTTAATATTTTATTAATTAGTTTTAAAAATTCAATTATTAAATTTTCTACAGTAGACAAATCGATAAATAATTTTAATGTACTACAAATACTCAAAAATCAGTAATAAGTAGTTTAAACACCAGTCGTGAAAACTACAGGTGTGAAAATTATTAGAATAATTGTGAAATTTACATTAAAATCTTGTTATATTAAAGAAATAATACATTATTTAAAAAATATTGATACATTTAATATTTAATTTGCACCCCCTTGTTTTTTATTAAGATTCAATAGGTCTTGGAATACTTTGTATGAGTTTTTCTTTTTGGTAATTAATTTGAATTTCGTTGTCATGATACCAAATTTGGATAAATCTTTCTATCAGACCATTCTTGTTTGTGATGTTGCATTTTTTAAATTTTTAATTAAAGAAAACACTTCCATGGCCAGGAAACAGTCCAGATATGAACCCCATAGAGAATCTTTGGGCCATTGTAAAGAAAAAATTAAAGAAATGCAACATCACAAACAAGAATGGTCCGATAGAAAGACTCATCCAAATCTGTCAGCATGACAATAAAATACAAATTAATTGCCAATAACTCATACAAAGTATGCCAAGACGTATCAAATCTTTAATAAAAAAAGGGGTATGCATACTAAATATTAAATGTATCAATAATTTTTAAATAATGTATTATTTTTTAATATAACAAGATTTTATTGTAAATTTCACAATTATTCTAATAATTTTAACACCCCTGTAGTTCCTACATAAAGAGCACTAGTTTAAATTGAAGACAGAAATGGGTGAACTTACTATTCCTAACTATGCTTGAAAGCTGTAAAGTGTCAAAAATATAAAATTAATTCAAAACCCGCAAAAAGGTCAGAAGGTAGCATCAAAGGTAAGCCCTCCACCCAGTGAGCGAGTACTGTACCTCGAGACACCACAAAATCCATTGAGAACAGCAAATTAATAAGTATTTGAAATGGATGCTATACTTTGAAACCAAATTTCTCAAAATCTCAGAAACATTTGAAGAATTTGTTTCACCAGCGTAGTTAGGGATAAGAATGCTGCAGCATACTTTAAAATCTTCAAAATCGGCGAGACCCTGTTTGGCAGTCCCCTTGTAAAAGAATAGGCCCAAAGTGTGCTATATAGTTTATAATCATGTAAATCACATCCTTTGATAAGCAACCGTGTAGAGCACTGACATTCTGTTCTTTTGATATAGTTTTAAATACTGAACAAACTTCCGTTTAAAAAAATATAAAACTTATAATCAATTACTAAAGTTTAACAACAAATGTGAAAAAACATCACATAACTCTTTAAACTTAAGACAACTAAAAAATAAGCATTTATGTTACTCTCCTTGTATATACATATGATTACAACTATGAAATAGATTTGAAGAAAATAACAGTATGGTCTGTAGTTCCGTAGTTCACAGAATTGTGCTTTTACTTGAAGTTATTCATTAAGAACGAACTGCTGTTTCTATTGGTGAAATAACTATAAAATGTTATTAATTTTTTTAGCACAACTATAAATTTCACTTATCCTATTAAAAAACATAATTAAAATTGTATAATTAAAATCGCATATGATAACAAACATTTACAGATTACTTGTTAATACTTCAAATTGATGCTGCTAACAATTTAAATTTTTTTTTCTAAATTTCTCTTGCAAACTATTTGTTGATTTCTAACAGATTATGATAATGTTAGCAGAAGAAATTTCTTTGAATTTTTCGAAAATTAGGATAATAATTAAAAAACTAAGTCATTTTAGGACACTTTTAAAAATATCAAGAATTTTAGAATAATTCGGGCAATTGCGACCTCTGCTTTAAGCTTGTGTTATTCTAAGCTTCGAAATTGCTTAGATGAACTACTCTCACCTTCTTCTACACTTCTTTTGCCATTCTTACAAATGGAGTCATCATAGAAGAAAAATAACTCATTCCATTTCTGTTTTTTTGTTGAAGAACACTGGTTAAAGTAATGGGACATACGCTTTTCAATTTTCTCCTTAAAATTTATCATTTCATTTTTTGATGGTAAACATTCTCGAAGAAAGAATCCAAGGAAATCCCATTCATTATCATTTATGGAATGTGTCAAATAATAATCGATTTCATCACTGTAAATAAGATTCTCTTTTACTGTAAGGGTAGCATCCTTAAGAATTAATCTGATGCTTTCTTTATCTTTAATACGAAAAAAAATGGTAGTAAACTTCCATCCTCCATAAACAGACTTTTTAAAGCATTAGGACTGTCTTGCCAAAATTTTCTTAAAAGCTTTTGATAATTCCAATCTTTATATCCATCGTTAACTTTCCAGATAATGGCACTGGATAAAAAGTGATAGTGCTTTATTGGAAGAAAATCCCACGTGCGATTCATTATTCCAATAAAAAAGCTCTGAAAGGGCCATTGTAGAAAACTAAGCAACACGTCGTAACTGCTATATTTGAAAACTTCCATTTGTTTCTCTTCATTTATTTCTGATAACAAGAAACAAAATACATCAGCATCTCTTACATGTTCTGCAGTCTCTACCAAGGTCTTTTCTTTTTCCAGTGGGGTTAGTTTTTGTAAGAAGTACTCGGCTGCTACTTTATTACCCAAACGTGCACACTGCTCAAATTGGGATCTGTAATCGACATAAGAAATATGTGCATAGCCCAACCCTGATCTCTTCATAATACGTGACCAAAAAATAATTATTGGAAATTTGTCTGAAACAGATATTTTGAGTTCCTCAGGCATACTATTCCACATTTCCAGAATATCATTCTCCAAGCAGTAAATACATGCTAGTCGATAGCGTGTAGATATATCCAAATTCTCATCTCTCACTAACACCTCTGCTGTTCTCTTTCTATCTACTGTACCTTGTGGAGTCCAAAGAAGTTAAGATGGTAGAGGTACATGAAGATTAAAGCGTGTGCAGTGGAATTCCACCCATCCTTTAATTTCTAAACCAATAGGCTTAATGAAACCTAACACTTTCTCTTTTAAGGTTTGTGGTAGTAAAAGCTGTGGCACTTTCTTTATAACTCTTTCTTCGATTGTCTTAAATTTTTCACTTGAATACAGATAACCAGAACCGAGTTTTGAAAGCAAAGTCCTAACGTCATTCTGGTTCCACAACAAAATGGTGACCTTAACAAGGGCAATATGGCGAAGTGAAGGCTTCAGAACAAACTTCATGATTAATCTAAAATAAAAGTTGGATGTGCCCTGAAAAGTTAGTTGATTTAAGAGGAAGAACAGAAAAACAGCAGAAGTTATAATGTCAGAAGGAAATATTTATTTTCTATAAATCTAAATTAGTTTTACTGTTATTTTTAGTAATATAAGTGATTTGACATAAAGCAGTACTTTTATATTTCTACAATCTTACATTAGCCTTTGGAATTAAATTAACTTGGTTGAGTCATCAATAAGCAGATAGAATTTAGACTCAGCATTAAATAAATCGGTGAGTACTGATAAATACAGAAGTTTCAAAAAATGTTAAACTAACTTTAGAGCTGACAATTACATTATTTTAGAAAGTCATTTATACAAGTAAGCTGGTAAGACAGATAATGATACTTTCCTGAGTATCACTGACAGCAATTACTGCAATTGTGCTTCTTGAGGTATTAGCTGGAACCTTGCTGACGTAGTGTTTGATACTTGCTCGTTTGACACTTAATGAAGATATTGCTCAAGAATAATTAGGAGGCATGGAAGAGTAACGTGATCTAGAAGAATAAATAAAACATCATTTAAGGAAAATGAGAAATACTAAATTTTAAAAAAATTTATTTTCCTTGAGTAAATGGTGTAAACAGTATATAGCTGCCAACTTTCTGTAGTTTTAAAGTCGAATACACATACAGAATAAAAAAAAAATAATTAATAAAATGTACCATTTATATGTGGTATTGGATTCCATTTAAATAGAATTTCTAATTAAAAATATATACTCACTTTCAAAAAAAGAAGGATGGGGAATTTTTAGGTGGCAATACCAGTAAAGAGATTTAGATGCAAGAAACATAAGAAATGAACGTATTACCATTCTTAAATTTATGTACAATCAGTCTGAAAAAAGAAAACACCATCACCAAATTTATTTGCCTAACTGTCACAGAAAAAAAATAACTATTCAAACTGAAATTGTGTTTTTTCTTCATTTTCAGGGTTCCATACTTAAAAAGTAAAAACAAAACGAATATACGATCACTCCTGTGTCTGTCTGTCACAGCCATTTTACTCGTAAACTATGGAACGTGGGAAGTTCAAATTGGAGGAAGTAATAAAGATTATTGACCCACATATTTTCAGATTATTAAACCTTCATAAATATATTTAGTAAAAATATATAGGGGCTAATTAAGCTACTTGAAAAAAAAAACTCTTTTTTTTGTACATCGTGTGAAAGCTTACGTAACGCTGAACTCAAAAATACATTCCTTTTAATTTTAAGTATTATATTTATAAAGATACTGTCAAAAGTGTAGCGCAAAAATATGCCCCCCCCCCCCATCTAATTTCAAATCTATTGAAACTAAAATTATGAAAAAATTAGAGGTAGTAGACGTTAATTTAAACCTTGAAGGAAAATTATAGCGATTACCCTAGCTCACATAGTTTTTGAGAAAATCGCATTTTCTGTTCCACACAAATTTCGATTTACGGGCATTCAGCAAAAGTGCAGAGCAGCGCTGGAGGTGCCTATCGTAACAGAAGTATAAAAGCATTGTTGATAATGATTTTCAAAAAAAAAATCGTCAGTAATTAGCCGAGATAATAACCCTTACAGATACGGACAGTTTTAGCATACATAATGACAGGGGAGCTGTACTCTATGCCTAGTTAACAATTTTTAATGATATATATGTGTAATGTAATGTTCACTAGCAGTATAAAAGCAATAAACATCAAATTGTTAAAAAAAGACTAATTTAACGGGCCTCAGGACTCTTAAAATTGGAAAAAATTTAAAAAAAAGACCATTTTCAACATTTAATGTCTTAAAATGTATATGATTTTAAAACACAATCTTTATTGGGATAAAAGATATATGTATGTTCTTTCATTTCATGCATTTAAAAAATTGCAAGATGCAGAATTAGTATTTACAGGGGGCTCGAAACTGTTAGACATTTGTTGAGCAGAAAATTACGTAACAGCTTACGCGCAGGATTACAAAATAAATATTGCAACTAGAATGAAAATTTTGGTGCCTACTTATACTTCCGATTGTAATAATTACCCTGACTTTAAATAAATTTGTATTTAAAGCATTTTCATATTTTTAATGCAAAGTTGTATTTAGCTAATACAAAATTTTGAAAATTTCAACAATATAATCAGCTAAAAAAATATTTTTTTGAACAATAAAAAGGAAATTTTAGGTTTAGTTTATACAGAAATATACGTTTTGAAAATTTCATGAAAAAATATTCAAAAGTTTTAGAAGAAGAGGTATCCTGCGCGTTATGTCCATAAACGTCATTTGGAGAAAAAATTATTCAAAGTTTGGGAAATGCCGCTTCAGCTATTGAGCGGGTATAATTCTAAAAGCCATAACTTCTGTTCTCATGGGAACTTCAAGAAAACAATTATATCAAAATTTTCAGAAAAAATAAACATCTAAAAAAATTTAAGTTTCTAAAATTTTTAAGTTTTAACACTTAATTAGAACAAATCACATAAATACTATGGGATTCGCGACTAGTTTGGATTGAGTGGATCTCTCAATAGCCTCAAGTGACTTTAAAAGTTAATTAAAAACCTATCTGGAAAAAAAGCGGCACAGACAAAGGCGGCGTTGTAACTTTGTGACCTTCTTTTGAAGCGCACTTAGCATAATGCTAATTTTAACTTTGAACAAAGGTTTTGTTTTGGATACATTGTAGAAAGAAAAGTTATTACTACGCTGAATTTAGTTTTATGAAATAACAATTGAAGTTTAAATATGCACTGCTTTTATTGTCAGTACCGAATTAAGTTCATCATAAACAAATTAGGATAATATTAAATAACGAAAAAAAAACAAAAAAAAAACAATTTATCAAATTACAACGACCATATGGAAAATGATTTTTTCGTTGAACTAAAATTTAAGACATAAAAAATTGCACGAAGTTGATCATACATTACGTACGCCATGAATTAAACATTAATAGTGTTATGACACGTAAAAATTCCAAGCGACAAAAATCGCCTGCGACTCGTATGTATTATGCACCCGAAACTTATGTTTTATCCAAGCATTTCATTGGCTGTTCGGGAAAAGGCTTTTCCATCATTAGATTTCCAAGAAATCTGACGACTCATTTTAAAGGAAATTTTATTCTTAAACTTCTAAACATCCCACACTATTACTTTTCACACCGTCGTATAGAGAAAAAAATTTACTTTTAAATGTAATTTGTTTGAAAGCTGTATCTCAATTTGTTTGAGTTATTAATTTTTTTTGTAGTTTTTATTACTTTTTTGTCATAGTGGCAACAGAAGGTATCCATCTCTGTTGAAAGAACAGGGAAATTCAGATTACTGTATAGACCAATCAGAAAACGAATAAAATGCAGATTAAACCAATAAAAACCTTCAGATATGCTTTTGATTTCCCATCCTGACGAGAACAATAACCATTTTTCCAAATGGTTAAAAATGAGTTATACAGAATAGCTATATTTGATATTATTTAGGTTCCATATCTCTTTGAACTTTCATGGTATATCCATTTACACTTTTCTAGTATATACCGTTATACCCAACCCTATGTTGTACAGTTTTTTACATTTTTTACAAAGTCGTGCTACTATTTTTTTAGCAATGGTTTTTTTTTTAAATAACACAATTAGAAATTCATATATTTATTCTACAGAACCCTCTGTGCGCAAGTAATACTCGCACTTGACCATTTATTTATTAGAAAAATAAGTTTAAGGGTCATCTTCATACAGAAATTGTATTGAACTGAAATCTTCAATTAAAACATCCAATTTTAAAGCATATGAGGACAAGTAAATTTTACATTTGGATACCAAACAGTCAATCACTTAGTCAAATAATTTCGGTATTATGAAGATTTAAAGTTCACATTAAGTAATATTGATTTCCTTTTTAATTTTTGCAAAACTGTTTGCTAGGCAGGTACTTTTTTAAACATAACTCAAAACTACTTCTCAGTTTGAAATGTAATTTTCAATAAAGCTTATAGGTGGAATCTTTTTTAAATAGACAAACAGTAAATTTTGAAACTTTAAGCCATTTCTAGTTTAACAAAAGTTTTTCTTTCTTACATTTCCCTAGAAAAAAGTTTAATAAGCTTTCAACAATTGTTCCAATATTCTCTGCAAGCATCATACAAGAGACAGCTTTTGAATTAAATATGCTTATATGAAATTTCTTACACTATATAATTTTCAAATTATTTTAAAACTGGATGAACGGCCGGTGTTGCCAGGGCCCGTATAATATTCTTAAATGAACCTTAAATTTCTATGATTTTATAACTTTAATTCGATTTTTTCTGAAATACGCGTGTCTGATCACTGTGTGAAAATGGAAGAGAAGCTGTCAATTACTGAGATTTGTTATAATTTTCCAAAATATCTGAAAAAAAATTACATATGTGGTAGTAATGAACAAATTAAAAATTTAAATCAGCCTCTAATGGTGAAAAGATCAGTTGAGAAGGGGGAAATGTGTTTTTAGTTATGTACAGGCCAAAAGCTTTGAAACGATATATCACATGAAAAGAATCATCCCCCCCCCCC
Organism: Maratus speciosus; assembly: GCA_963932465.1. Lineage (NCBI taxonomy): Eukaryota > Metazoa > Arthropoda > Arachnida > Araneae > Salticidae > Maratus > Maratus speciosus. The sequence goes on along the minus strand of OZ010799.1, from coordinate 422,781,793 downwards.
CCTGTAATTGTCTGGAGGTCAAGATAGACCCCACCAATCTGCGAGGAATTTCACCTTCGGTCAAGCCTTCAAATGAGGTTGAACTTCGCTGTACCTTAATTAGGAGCTGAGTTGGGGGACAAATTGGGGGGAGGGGGAAGAAAGTTTCATAATATAGAAGAGTGGATCCAAGGGTTTCTGAAAAAGTTTGAAAATCTGCCCCCCCCCCCCCCCCACAGGTCCACTCTCGCGCCCCTGAAAATTTTTAAAAGTAGCACATCCTTCCCAGAATTTATCCCCCCCTCCCTCTTTGAAATTTTTATTTTTAATAGATAGTATATATCGGAGGTCTATGTCAGAAAACAACACATAACAGATACTTACTGTAGAAAATGTGACGGTTTAAAGAAAAATTTTTGTGCCCCTCCTCAAAAATTCAACTCTCCCAACAACTCTTGAAAAATATTACACAAATCTCTAAATGCAATATTTGTAAAAAAAATTATAGGCCAGGAAAAAAAAGCTACTTCTATTGGCTACAGCTGTCTGGGCTCCCAAAGATAATAAACAGCTGTTTTCTACGGTTTGTATTTAATCGAAATAAAAAAGAGATTTTGAAAGCTATTTTTAATATTTTTTTTACTTTTTTACAGGAATATTGGAATAATCTTTAGAATTTCTGAAAGGAAATTATTTTTTGCATCTGGCTGTGCAATTTTCGAGATTTTATGTCAGGTAGATTTTAAAATGTGGCTTTTTTTAAAAAGATCAAGCACATTTATCTTATCGCCCTTAGAAACCCTTCACTCCAGCAAACTCTCGGTGTCTCTTTAAGTTGTTTGAAGAAAACTTCTGTGGTTTGATAAAAATCGATGCTATTATTGAATCATGAATACTTCTCCATTCTTTTAATTGGGGTTTCTAATTAAAAACTAAGCTAATTATTAGAAATTAAAAATTCTCAGTCTCAGGTGCATCAGGAGACACTTTGAACTAGTCTCACAAAATTTTCATATTCGTACATGTCATAGATTTTACTAGCCATTGCGAACAGAAGCACACAGAACAAAACTTTCTTTTATTAGCACAGATTTTCACTTCTATTGGCACTATTAGTTAAATCAAACAATACATGAGAGATATTGATTTGCATGCTACTAAATGTAACAAATGGCAAGAAATTTCAATTGCAAAACTTTTTTCTGCTAATTCTTCAAATATTCTCGGCCTTTTTTTGTTTAAAAAAATGTACTTTTTTATAGAAGCTCTGAGGATTAATCACCATACAGCTGAGCTGTGTCAGCAACTTATATGACCAATTATAGTCATATTCTGACATATCAATAAGATGTATATGGGTAGTTCTGAAATTAAGTGGAAATTTGGGTCCGAATCAATTTTTTGTACCTTTATGAAAATAATTGCTCAATTAAATAGATAATCTATTAAGGCACATCTAAAACTTCTATTAAAAAATACTTTAGAATAAATTTGAAATTTAAAACTATTTTAATAAAATTGAAATCATACTAAATGTCACCTCCATGGTATTTCCCTCCATGCCTGTTTTTACTTTATAACATGAATATATCCCATAAGATAAAGGAGTAGAACCATATAAAATATATTAAGTTAAAAAATGGATATACTTTATTTACTTTTTAAAAGAAAATTTTGAATATTTATTATTTTTTTTAATTACAGACTAAGACACTTCAGAGGAGGGAATGGTACGGTTGTTCTACCGGTATCGCAGAATATTAGGGCTCCGGCACTTTTTTTGTTAGAAATTAAGCCCTGATCATGGCTCAACCAAAAAGTAAAAAGATTTCCGTACAGAAGAAAAGAAAAATTAAATGAGAAGCAGAGCAGAAAAGACGGGATTAAATTAAAGAAAATCCAGAATTGCATGAAGAATGTAAGAAAAAGGAGCGCAAATGTATTACAAGATGAAACAAGAAGGAAAAATTAAAGCTATTTCTCAATTGAGTGAACAACAGAAGCGTGCACAAAGAAAGAATTGGGTACAAAGGACAAGGAAAAGTCGAGAGAAGAAAGCAAATAAAGAAAAGATACAGGAAGTTCTTTTAAGTTCAACTACTCCAGAAACAGATGATGATCCAGAAAGTATAAACAATCCTACTGCGAATGCTAAAGATGTGATAGATAGGGCAAGTACTAGTCGGGTAAAAAGCGGTCGAAAAATTGTTAACAGAAACAAAACAAAGGCATACAGAAGAATAAAATTGCTTGAAAAAGAGCTTAAAAATGAAAGTTATGAAAAGTTGAAATATAAAAGAGAAAAAGATAAATATAAGAAAATATATCAACTCAACATAAGTAAAAGAAAAAAATTAAACACTACAAAAGAGAGGGTACAAAAAATATTGAAAGTCGAAAATGTTTCTTCTAAAGTCAAAAAAGTCTTGATTTCGATTCACCATTGAGCAGATTTTGAAAAATTGAGAAGTCTCAAAAGTCAAAGAAAGCTTTTGGATTTGTTCTTTCTGAAAAAAATAATAATACTGAAGTACCGCAGTATGTACAAGATCCCAGTTAGTGCCCTATTAACCCTTTATATACTGACGGTACTTATAAGTACCATTAAAGTAACTTATAAAATTCATTTAATACATCGATTAGTAATAATACAGTTTAGAATGAGTTATAGATGAATTACTTTATCTTGTTCCAAAAGCCTTAGTGGTTACACAAAACAAAAATATTTTAAAAGGATGAGTTCTTTTGCCTTTACATCTTTTCTTAGCATTGGGAGGAGGGCGATTTTTCAATTCGGAAATATTTCTATATTTCTATTGTAAGAACATTATATTTGTACATTTGCTAATTCTACAAAACACTAAGAAAAATATTTAAAATAAAAGATTTGAGTGGGGTTATAAATATTGCACAAAATCCCTATAAATTCAAATTTCATTAATCCTTCTAAATCTTTCAATCCTTCTAAGATTTTCTAAATGATTATATAAATATTTTAATGTAGTTTCAAAAATTCATGAAAAATGCTTTAGAAGAGAAAAATTTCATGAATTCATAATTCAGTACATAAAGGGTTAAGCTGTATTTAACAAATGTGACTTCAGTTGAAGATTACGTAGAAGTTAATATTATGCAAATTGTTCAGGATCCAAGAACAAATTTGTTTTGAGTAAAGAACCAAAAGCAATCATTAGATATGAAGAGTTGATTTGTGCGGTTGAACAGCCGAAAGTGAACAATCGGTTACAGTAAATCTTTGATATTTAATCCCCTGACAATTGAATGTAATAAGCAATTATGTTGCATAATAAGTATTCATGTAACTCATTTATGCAACATAAATATGATTTGCAAGCTGTGAAATCACAAAAATAAATAAATACCTTTGAAAATAATAGGCACTTTACTGTAAGTAACTTTCATGAGAAGCTTGGATAGTTTAAAAATTGGGTCCCTTTTGAGAAGTCAAATAAAACGTTGCCATAAACAATGCTGTAAAAAACATGCGATAATCTTAAAAATAAAAATACAATGAACATGGAATAAATTTCAAAGAAAAACAATGCATAAAATATAATATTCAAAATACTTCACATATATCAAATATGAAAACAATAGGCTTTGAGATGTTAGCACAAGATACCAGAAAAAAATATTATACAGTAAGACTCCTTCAAATGCGCACAGCTTGGGACCAGAAGTCGTGCGGATTTCTGGTCATTGCTTTGTTCACATTTTTAAAACAGTAATTTGAATGTAATAATGCAATCAAAATTACAATGAATGCTTCCAATATAGTAAAATATTAAAATAATTAAGTAAAGTAATAAACTAAAATGATAAAAAGTAAGGTAATTTTAAAAATGATTAAAATTAAAGGTCAAGTAGATAATGTATATTTAAATATGCATCATAAAGATGAGATACATTTTCCTTGAATTATTCAATGAAACTTCCCAAATAAATATACCCTATTAACTCACATCAAAATCACAAAGTAAGGAATTTTGGTTTCAGGTTGAACCAGTCTTAATAACTAGAAAAGCTTCATTAATACATAAATATATTTGGTAAAAAGATTGTGATTACCAGTGATATTGGCAATATCCTGGTTTTTTTTTCAAAAATAAATTTATACTTCCTTCATGAAAAACCACGAGTTCAGTCATATTATCGAGAATTACATATTAAAATACATACGGAATGATATAAAACTAAAAAATTCTGTAATTTTGCCCCTTACTTCTGAACTGAAAGTTTCATTGTTTACATCTGCGATGATGTGCGGATTTTAGGATTGTGGATTTGAAGGAGTCTACTGTATAGGGTTTTTAAATAAGGCAAAAAATTATATTTGTACATTTGCTAATTCTACAAAACACTAAGAAAAATATTTAAAATAAAAGATTTGAGTGGGGATATAAATATTGCACAAAATCCCTATAAATTCAAATTTCATTAATTCTTCTAAATCTTTCAATCCTTCTAAGATTTCCTAAATGATTATATAAATCTTTTAATGTAGTTTCAAAAATTCATGTAAATGCTTTAGAAGAGAAAAATTTCATGAATTCATAATTCAGTACATAAAGGGTTAAGCTGTATTTAACAAATGTAGGTAGCAAAATATAGGTATAAGAAAATTTAAGTGTAATATGGGCATTAAATGAGACAGAAATTACTGTCGAAAAACACTGGCTAAATTGCCAACTTTTACCACTAAACATCTTATTTTATAACAACCTGGCTGTGTAGATAAGATGAAGCTGGTAACCTTTAAGGATAGATGTGATTACAGACCTGCTAACCTTTGAAAATGAGAAATCGTAGCATACAACACTAAAATTAATCTAGAGGTTGGTTGGTTGGTTGGTTGTTTTTTCGTGTTACACGGCCATCTTTTGACATTCGTTGCGTTGAATAAAGTTTCAGTCTTTCAACTCAATATAGTAAATGATTTCCTCTGATTTTTTTTATACAATTTTTAGAGTTTCTTTTCATTTGCAGCGTTTTTTTTACATTTTTAAAAGGAGCCTGGTTCCAATTTTTTAGCCGAGTGCATTAAATTTTGTTGAAATTCGTGATTTTTCCCCGCGATCATTTCAGGATATTCACAATTTTTTCCCCAAATCGTAATTCACGATTCAATTTTCTATCACGATTCTTTGTTGAAATCCGTACTTTTTACCATGAACTTTTGACAAAATTAGCATTTTTTACCGCGATCCTTTGACGAATTTTGCGTTTTTTTACCACGATCATTTGACGAAATTTATGTTTTCTTTCTGCGACCTTTCGGGGAAATTTGTGTTTTTTTAATGATCTTTCGATGAAATTTGCATTTTCTTATTGATCTTTTGACGAAATTCGCGTTTTCTTTCTGCGGTATTTCGACAAAATTCATGTTTTTCCTTTGACAAAATTTATTTTCTTCTGCGACCAATTGACGAAATTGATTTTTTTACTCAGTTAATTCTCGAAATTCGCGATAGTTTATCGCAAATCGTGCGATTTTGCACACTATTTCAAACCTTGCCCCTGAAAGAACACCTCCCCCCTTCCAGAAATTCTTAAAATGGCACAGAAATTCTTAAAATCGCACCCTTGTCTCTAAGGAGATGAATTCCTGTATAAATGTTTACAGAAAAACGATTCACTCGAGGTTAATATACATAAAGAATGTTTTATATTAAGTATATTTATGTTAAGTTATAAAATCGTAGTTTAAGACCAATTTTCGTAGCATCGTAATTTATAGGTCCAAATCGTAGCAACTACGATTTTTTCGTAGCAGTTGGCAGGTCTGTGATTATCAAACTGGTTTAGGAATAATTGTGTTAATTATGGACTTTGCCTAGATTCGTTTTGCAGCATTTAAATGTATATAATCTGTAGTAAATTTATAGGTAGCATATTAAAATCATGTATTCAAGATCGTTTTTTACCGAAGCGGTAGAAGTTTGACACTTTCTTTTATATTTTCATCACTGAATATTGAAAGAGAAGTTCCATCTTAATCTGCAGTCATATTGAATTTTTTATATTATGAAACTAATAGGGATCATCAATAAATGTGGTGGTGGTGGGTGGGGGGGGGGGGAGGGGTTCTCCACATTTAGAAAAAATAAAAATATTTCGAACACTATCTTCATAAGATATTAAAGCGCACATAAATTGATGTCCGAATTCATTATTTTTTTTATTAAAGGCACATATATTAAGACAGACTTGAGCACAATTAATATAATAATCCAACAGGAGTGAAAAATTAGCTGGGACCAGGGCTAGAACCAGCATGTTGCACCGTGTACTGTGCTGTTGATTTAACCACTAAGCTACCCCGGTCGACGTCCTAGCCTGGCAATTTCCCACTAATATACCATGTTGGGAAATGTCACCGGCCGGCAATCCGACAGCACAGGATGACAGGAAGTACAATGAATAAAATTAATATTTCACCAATCCACCATATATATTAAAGCACATATAAATTAATATCTGAATTCCTTTTTTAATTAAAGGCAAATACATATATTAAGACGGACATAAACACAATACAATAACCCAACAAGCGTGAAAAATTAGCCGGGGCTATGACTTGAATCTGGTTCGAGTCTTCGCACTGGCTATTTTTTCACTCCTGTTGGGTTATTGTATTGTGTTCAAGTTTATCTTAATGTCTGTACCTTTAGTACATAAGATATTTTTATTTGCAAACAATGTTTGGTGATATATATCAATGGATATCTAATATTTATTTTCAAAATATCATTGTGTATAAATGTATGATATTTCAGATATTTTTAATCAAAACAAGTGTAAATGAATTTTTCAACTGTTATAATTTGTGTCGTTCTGTAAATAAAGATCATTTGCTCTGGCAATGACATTTTTAGCTAATATATAAACATCTTCTAAACTTTCTGTTTGAAGTCGAAATTTTAAATCGTCAACCAACTAATATGTGGGACCATATTTATTTTGAACAGCCATTGAAAGAAAATCTGTCTAAATTAGATAAGTTATTTAAAGATTTATTATAAAGAACCTTTTCTGGTATCTGTTTAGTTCAGTTTAAAATGAAAAAATAGTCACGCTTGATGGAACAGACAGTTTAAGATACTATTGCCATGATTTACCAAACGTCTGCTTTTAAAAAATGTAAACATTGTTGGCTCAGTCACGATTTGGGCAGGCTTTAATGCAAAAAGAAAAACAAGTTTGGTTTTTACCAAAACAAAGATGTTTTTCTTTGGTTATCAGGATAATCTTGGTAACAATTTTTTTTCTCTTAAGGATGAACTTGTGGATCAGAATTTGGCATTGATTCAAGATAATGCTTCTATAGGGTGACACAAATACTGTGACGTGATGAAAATGCCAATTCATTTTAATGTTTTTCTCATTTTTGAGATATACTATTGCTTTATTCGTATTCTTCATGTTTTTTGTTGTGTAATTGCTATTTCTGCTGATATTAATTTACTGTTTTAAAGGAAAACTTATTGTGCAAAGAAGAGCGGCCAGCCATCGTTCCCCACCACAAGAGGGGAATACCAATTCCTGTGATCGCAAAATTGCACCGGGAACAAGTCCGTCGTGTCGTCGAACGTTTTAAAGAGACCGGAGGGATCAAGGACCGTCAATGAAGTGGAAGACTGCAAATAACAAGGACCTCAATTGCCTTAACAGGGTCAAGAAGAAGATCCAGCGAAATCCACAAAGAAACATCCGAAAATTTGCCAAGGAGCACAACTTTGACCACGAATCCATGCGGAGCCATATCAGAGAAGATCTGCAACTCATCCCGCACAAACTGGCGAAAGGACACCATCTCACGGACCAAATGAAGCTGTCAAGGTTCGAAAAGTACAAGAAGATGAAATCCCTGCGCCGTGACGATGCTTTGAATTGAATTTTCTTCACTGATGAAAAGAGTTTTATGGTACAACCTTTCCAGAACTCGCAGATGCAATGCAATATGCTACTCAAAGAAGCTCCGCGCATCTTGAGGGTGAAAAAGTTTCTTTTCCCGAAGTTTTTGATGGTGTGGGCAGGGATTTCTGGATTGGAAAAGACAAAACTCGCCTTCGTTCCAAAAAGGCGTCAAGATCAATGCAGAGACATATCAGGAGCTAATTTCGAAAGGCGCCGTGATCCCCTGGTCCAAAAAGAATGTAAAGAACATCAAACAAAAGTCAATTATTCCTTTATTATATTTTTTTAATTCAGCTTCTGGCATATTTGAGAGGTTCTTCTGTGAAACCAATTCAGATGATCAATAATTCATCAAAATGTTTCTCTCATGATGTTCACTCCAGATGCAATTTCCTGAGAATTGTTTTCACCTATAATTTTATAAGAAAATTCAGACCCATTGTTGCAAACAGACTATCCATCATTTGTAGTCTTACCACTGATAATTCAACTTGCAATTAATTTTTGTAAATTGATGTTGAATAAAATTTTGCATTAAGTATTTTTTCTTTGTAGTAGTCTTTATTTGGAATTTAATTCAATGATTTACTATCAAAAAATCATGTTTCCTTTTCTCCCATGTTTAAAGTAGAGTGTAGATTCCTTTATACAGCACAAATTGGTAAATATAACATCCATTTAGCATGTAGTATATCCTTACAGCATGTTCGTAATTCATCTTAGGATTTCAATATTATGTGTTATCTACATAGATAACACCATCAGATGTCTCTCCATATACATCCATATAGCATTTGTTGGGCATCCAAACCCAACATAATATCTACATAATGCAGATCTCTATGTCCATAGATATATTATGTCCTAGACATGATATCTATGTACAGTCGTGGAAAAAAGTAAATACCCCCTACTAACTCTGCAACAAATCACTGTAGAAGAAAGTTACTGGCACCATACAATAGGAAATAAAAGTCTACTTTTAAATGATGTTCATAAAATTTGCTTAGGAGGCCATCTACATATTAAAAAAACTCAAACTTTGTTTTATTTTTTCAAAATCAATACCCCAGTTTGATACTATATATAGATTCTACACCCTTCAATTAGCCTAAATCCAAATTTTCATGAAATTCGTATAAGTTACCGGTAATTATTTTAAAATGAGCCTAGTATACAAATTGTTCGTTACTCGATTGTTAAAATGATACAAAATGGCTATGTCACATCTATTAATACATTATTTCTTGCCAATATAAATATCTCACTCACTCAATATGTTTCAACTATTGCCAAACCAAAACCAAATGTTTCATTAAAATGAGTAAAATATATATTTTTTTCGAAATTATGCTTTTCTGGACCCCTTAAACTGTAATTTTGAGTTTTTTACTCATAATTCGAAAACTACTTGGAAGAAAATTTTTAAATTGAAAACTTGCATTAAACTGGACATAATAAATATAAATCTATAAAAAAAATAGTAGGTTGCAATTCATATTTTTTTTCGAATATTAATTCCATAATTCATATTATAATTTTTTTTTTAATTACAAATTCAATATATATATATGTTTGGGTATTTTAGTGTATAGTAAACTCCCTCAAATCCGCACAGCTTGGGAATCGAAGTTGTGCAGATTTTAGAATTTTGCAGATTTCTGGTCGTTGATTTGTTTACATTTTTGAAACATTAATTTGATTGGTAGTTAAGCAAAGGAAATTATAATGAAAGCTTACAATAACATAAAACATTAAAATAAGTAAAATATTAAAATAATTTATTAGTTTAAAAGTAAGTAATTATTAAAACAATTATGTAAAAAAAAATTCAGAAAAATATTAAATTATTAAGGATGAAATCGATTCAATTCGATTCCAAAAGTCTTATGCTGCCATCTAGTGGTGAAGCGATCGCAAGATCAATACGTCATTATTCGCCGAGAAAAAGGTAAGTAAGTTACATATTTAAATAAATAAAGATGAATAGAAGTAAACTATTAATGTAACTGTAGTTAAATATAATATGTATAATGTAAACGAAAGACCGGTATTTCAAACTAGTGATGACACAAGAAATAGGGAAAGAAGCAAGGAGAACAGTGTTAATGCTATTATCAGTATATATGGCTTATTGTGCTCTCTGTAACTTTTTCATTTTTATTTAGAGTCTTGAATGCTTTTCTTAAACTGCTTTGTAATGTTTAGAATTAAATTTGTTTATAATTGTTTTTTTTAATTCCGCAAACAATTTTAAAATTGCGTTCCGGTTCGTGTATTTTTCCATTTCGAACCCTGGAATTTTTGATATAGATATGCTAATTTATATCAAAATCAAAAGTAATGTAAATTTATTTAATAATAAATCAGATGTAATAGCCAAAAGAGAATGATTAACAAAAACTGTAGTAAAAAAAACAATGCGGTAGTTGCTGATTTCGGCGCCATCTTGAATGTTATTCCTGCAACTTAACTGTAAATTTCATTGTTTACATCTGAAAAAAAAAATACGGGGATTTTAGGGTCGCAGATTTAAGGGAGTCTACTGTAATTAAATCTACCTTCTGTATTTTAAGAACTCAGTTGTCTCAGTGACACATGCAAATGAAGTGAAGAATCTTCTTCAGTTCTTCCTCTCTATATTTTAGCCAGGACAAATCTTCAAAATTTCAGTGAATGAAACAAAAGTTTCAGTTACCAATGGTGATGACAAATATTTAAGATAAGTATTTTGTAAGAAATTAGGTTAGTTTTTTAAAGAAAATAATATTACATTTTAAATCTATAAAGGCATTTCATAAAAAAAATGATCAAAAGACTAAAATATGAAGTATGAAAAAATAAATTTTTGGGATCGGCAAGACTACAGTTGTTTACTAATGATTATTTTTCTACAAAAAACAAATTTATACGTTATCTGACCAATTTCTATAAAAAAGTTTTTAAAATTTCCTGGTAGCAGAAAGTTCGAGATGGGAGACGGGCGTCGCAGATTTTCTTTTCTCGTTTGCAGATTTTTTTTTCATTAAACTTTTATTTTGCTTCGTATTATGTTTAGCTCTTTATTACTTAATACAAAAAGTTAAGATTATTAATAATAAAAATTTATAAAATGCCTAAAAAACACTACAGGTAAGTGATTGTTTGATTAATTAACACTTCAGTTGTAAAAATATTTTACCTGCAGATTACTTTCTGCCGCTGAAATATCTGTTACAGACACTTGGAGAAATTTCTGCTACTGGGAAATAAAAGAAGAATAGAAACTCCCAAATTGTGAAATATTAATTCCCTCATTCTCATCTCCCAAATGGTATTTCTTTATTCTATAAAAAGTAATTAATGCTGTCACAGCTGTAAATGAATTTATTGTGACCTGACCGTGGCTTTTATTAAAAAAACTGTATATAAAAATAAGAAAAATTAGTAGTTTTATAGAAGGAATGAATATAAACCAAAAGATTAATAATATCTACCATTGCAAAATAAATAAATATAATATTCATTGGCACAGTTATAGTGAAAACTTTAAAAATGATTATCATATATATCATAGTATATCATAGTAGTTGTCATAAAAATATCATACCATCTGTTTTATAAATTTCATTATTCAAATAAAAAAGGCAGAATTTGTGAGGTGGGTTGGGTTGATTTTTGACGGCCAGTTATCTACTAGAGGGATATAGGTCCTAGGGGGAGTGCCCTAGTGGGGGGTCTTTCTAAGGGAACTTAATCCGTATTAAAGCATGGAAATGCACGGTTCAAGGAAAACCACGAAAACAATTAGACCGACGGGTGTGATTTGGTTCGAACCCAGCATATCCCGTCTACCAGCTTCGAGAGCAGAACCTCTCAGCCACTGGTGGAGCCAGAATTTGTGGTATTTTTACATTATATGAACACCATTGTCGCCAAGCGTAATAGTTGGTGCAAAATGAAAATCATGTGAATTGAAACATTTGAAAAATAACAAAAAACATTGTCGATAGTAAAGTGATCATTTTAAAAACCATTAAATGATTATAAAATTCTTCCATTCCACACTATGGAATACCTCAACGTTTCACATTCCAATTTTTTTGTTATACAGTAGACTCCTTCAAATCCGCACAGTTTGGGATCAGAGGTTGTGCGGATTTTAGAATTTTGTGGATTTCTGGTCATTGATTTGTTTACATTTTTGAAACATTAATTTGATTGGTAGTTAAGCAAGGGAAATTATAATGAATACTTACAATAAAGAGAAACATTAAAATAAGTAAAATATTAAAATAATTTATTAGTTTAAAAATAAGTAATTATTAAAATAATTATGTAAAATAAAAATTTAGAAAAATATTAAATTATTACCGATGAAATCGATTCAATTCGATTCCAAAAGTCCTATGCTGCCATCTAATGGTAAAGCGATCGTAAGATCGATTCGTCATCATATACATATGCCAATTTATATAAAAATCAAAAGTAATGTAAGTTTATTTAGTAATAAATCAGCTGTAATAACCAAAAGAGAATGATTAACAAAAAATTTAGTAGAAAAAACATTGAAGTAGTCGCTGATTTTGGTGCCATCTTGAATTTTGTTCCTGCAACTTAACTGTAAACTTCATTGTTTACATCTGAAAAAATACGTGGATTTTAGGGTTGCAGATTTAAGGGAGTCTACTGTACTATCATATACAATTCGCTGTTGGAGCAACCAGGTACGAAACATGTTTCAAATGATACTTGTTAGAGTGTTGTCAAGTGCCCCGGTTTATGCGGGATGCGTTAATTTGCAGGGAATCAAAGAGCCAACCTGCTGAACCATTGTTTCAGATGACAAAAGCTCCAATTTTTCATAATGCACAAATTCCTGTAAATTTCTTTTCGTATACCACTTAATAACACCATCTATTCATTAGTCTACATAAAATGGAACTTAATGCAGTAAAACCTGGGAAAGCAGAACATATCTTTAATGAAATTTTATTATGATTCTGCTGTAAGAAATAATGTACAAATCTACCTTCTAAGGAAGTCTGTCCAACACGGAATACTTTTCCGTCCTGTTAATAACTATTTTTAAAGATTTTTACAGTACTTTGTTTTATAAAACATGTGAAAATGGAACCTGTCTATAATGGAACATTGCTTTAAAAAAAATTGCATATTTCCTATGGAAAGAATGTCATAAAATCATAACTGCTCAATCAATAACTTCTCAAAAACGGAAATTTTGTTTCTGTCTCTAGCGATCCCACATTCACAGATTTTACTGCATAAAATTATTATGTAATTTGTGTTTAGAATGTTTTAGGGTGGAGTTTCAAGTTATCAGAGATAGATTCTGTTTTATAATATTCCTTCCGCAAAGACATAGTATTGTTTATGTTTAAGGCATGTTCATTTCAACAGGATTTACTATATTTAATGTCCGAATTTAGAAGCCACAGTCCTACTTTTTCTGTCTACCTGTCCTGCTTTTTTGTGACAGTGAACCTGGCAACACCATTTGTGCTTACTAGTAAAGAAAAGAGAAAGAGTGTTGTTTACCTGTTTTGTTGATAAGATGTTCTGCCTGCCTCATTCCCATGTAGGGGCCAATGTACAAGAAGACAATATTACTGCATTACGTAACAAAAAGCTATTATTAAATAATAATAATCTATTTTAAGTGTTATTTGAAATGAAGTGATTTCATATTATATTATTGATATTTTATCGATGTCTTTTCTTCAGTTGAATCAATAAAGTATGTGAATATTAAAATTATAAACAAATCATTATCACTACAAACGAATAAGAAAATAAAATGAAAAAAAAAATTAGCCACATATCACCTCACCAGGGGAAGGGATGAATGAATGAATATACAATATCGTGAGGGGAGAGACGGTGTTGCCGTATTTTGCTAATTTTTTATTTTGACATTCCGAATTCTCACCAGTAAGTTTTAATAGTTACTCTTTTTTTATAAGATGACAGATATTCCATAAATAAAATAAAATACCTGTTCAAAATTTCCTGGTATGGATTCAATATATCTAAATAAAAATCTGCCAGATGCGGCAACAGTGGGGAGGGGTCCCAAATTACCAAAATGTTGATAAAGTTATATAAGTTACAGTGCCTTAGTAAATGATGGCAATTGAAATAATATTTGGCACTTTATCACCTGTGCTTGGCAACGGAAAAGAACTGATCATTCAGTTATATTTCAAGCCAAATATATAATCAGTTTCTTAAGGAAAATAACACCTTAACTTTGATATTTAAATAATTTAATTTACATTTCAAGAAAATATTTGGTCTACAAATTACCAAAATTGGAACTTGGGATCAAATTTTTTCATAGATTTAAGTTATTGCGCAAAAAAGTATATCTTTTTTTATAAAGTTTATTCATTATTTCATACAATTTCTGAAAGAAAAATAATTGAAAAGATAGTGGTAATACAGTTAAATCTAAAAAATTTGGACATCACTTGAAATGTTAGCAATGAAATATTCAATCAAGATTCAGCAAGAAATAAAAATAAAATCACAAAATGATATTTGATTGGGGGAATTCTAAGCTGGATAACTTGTGCTAAGAAAGCCACTCAGCATATCATAGATGAAGAAATTATTATTTACTACTAGCTAACTTGCCCGGCGTTTCCCGGGTACGTAAAAAAAAACAGCACAAATTGCGAAAAACCTCTGAAAATCACAATAAGATATCGCAAAAAATTTTAAATCGCTGCACAAATTTCGAAAAGAGAAATATATATATATATATATATTGTGTTCGAAGATTGAAAGTTGATTCAACTTCTATCAACGTCTTTCACTAATGTGAAAAAATGGTAGAAAATCGCTAAAATACACTAAAAATCACATACAAAATACCCGAAAAATTCGAAAATTGTTATACGAAATCCGAATAAACTTTATTGAAATGAAGGTAGAAATTACTTTAGTATTATAGGTCAAAAATGGAATGTCAAAAAATTGCAGCAGATCGCGAAGAAACGTAAATATCGAATTAAAAAAATCCCTGCCGGCTCAGGCCTACAGGCAGACAACAAAACTTAAATCAAGATTAGAGACCCCCCCCCCCCCAGTTCCTTCATTAAGAATGAGCTCTAGGGATTTGAGCTAAACATAGGGATGAGCTAAACATTTTGTGAAAATTCTAATATACATGAATGCACACACGCATGTATATGGAATAGGTTTAAAAAATAGCTAAGCAAATTCAGATAACTTCAAATTGTTAAAATAAATTAATATTTCCATAGTCGGGTTTTTATCATGCTTTAATACGTTTTTTAAAAATCACATGACGTTACATATTCACCTGCTGAGATCCATTTTATTTCCAATATGACGTAATATATATATTTTTTTAATTCGTCAAACTATTTATTTCATTTTGACTTTTCATGCGGAAATCTTGCTCTAGAAAACTTATGATGTAATATTCAATTTGTTTTCGTCAAACTATTTATTTTATTTAATTTTTCACGTGAACTTGCAATCGAAAAGCAATTGTTGTGGGGAGAATTTTATTACTTTTTTTTAATTGTTGGCAACTGCTATAACGAAAAATATTTATTTTTTCCTGTCATTGTTGTGTAAGAGCTGGTTGTATCAGAATCATGTTAAGACGGTATTCAAAATTTTCAACCCTCCCCATTTCCATTCCCTTGGGCCGATTTTGCCCATTTTCAATCCCTGCCGAGATATTAGCCATCTCAAAGTTGTTGGTGAGTTTGATGACGATCCGTGCATAATTGCGACTTTTATCGTGCGGACAAAATGTAGTACATACATACATATATATATATATATATATATATATATATATATATATATATATATATATATATATAAGTTTCTTAAATGGGGGTGGTTTTGAGTTCCTGGGGTCTTATAAAGAAAAGTTATGAAGAAATTTTTCAAAAGTCGCACCATGGTAACGACTGCAATAGGTAGTATTTCTTACGAAATCTACCTAAAATCAGTTGATGACATAACGAAAATTGTTCTATGAAATCCGAATAAACTTTATTGAAATGAAAGTAGAAATTACTTTAGTATTATAGGTCAAGAATGGAATGTCAAAAAATTGCAGCAGATCGCGAAAAAACGTAAATATCGAATTAAAAATCACCTGATGACGTAACAAACACGTGTAAAGTGTTTAATGTCAAGTAAATTTGACATTTACGATCACACATTATTGGCATTTAATCTTATAGTTTAGCGATTTTTTTTTTTTTTTTTTTTTTGTCTACAGGATAATCAGGTAGAGCCACAAATTATTTCTGTTCATATTTAAAAGTAGACAAATCGCTCTTCTTTATATAAATAAATAAAATAAATATTGAAAAAAAATGCTTACATGTATATGAAAAGTAAACAGTTTGCCAGTAAATATAGTAAAATTCACTTCACTCGCCAAGGCCATTTTCTCTAACTCACCAAAGCCCATATATTAAAAATATACCAAATACTCTTCAATCTGTTGCCTGATACTAAGTAATCACAATAATGTAAATAACTATTAGGCATAGATACGTACCGGGTTTGGCGCGATTTTTTTTTCACGCCAATTTGGTGAAAGCATCGTTTTCGAATATCAGTTACGTATATATAAATTATTTTCTATTATTTTAAATGAAAATAGCAATAAATAATAAAAAGTTTAATTAATATCTATAGAACAAAACAGTTTATATAACTGCAAAAAAGAAAATAAAAGTAAATAAACAATTTATTAATAAATAAACAACAATAGCCGAATTACCCGTCAGGCAAAATAACGTCATTTTGGAGCTCATTATGTACCATGGAGCGTATATGACATCGTGCCAACAAAACTTTCAATAATATAGTAAATATGTCATTTGGTGGTGACTTGATTATCGAAGATTATAAAATATGTGTGTATATGGCGCATTTTTACACTAAAATTCAAATACTTAACTGCATAGTTATAATTTTAACTCCTTTTTATATAATTTACATTTGAATATAGATTTACTCCAAAATGTTCTCCTACACTTAAAAAAAATCATTGCGACCTTCGCCTGGCTTATTTCACGCTTCTGCCTTTGTGGCTTAAAATTGCATTGTTTGGCGACCAAGGTAATAATTAAATAGCATGTAACTCACAAATAAAGCCTTTCTCCTGTAAGACATATGATGGGGAAATTACATAAAAAAGACAATTATATTGAATAAAAAAAAGGACTAAAAGACTGTTACTTAAATTTTATTTCTTCAAGTTTTTTCAGGCAGATTTTTATTAAACTGTCGAAGCGAAAAATCGCCAAATAATGTGTCAATTGCTTCTTTCATACTAATTTATTTTTTAAGTTGTATAAACATTCCTTTCATGTTTAAATTAAATACTATTTTCATTTTATAAAATTTATCATCTCGCATTAAAAAGGTTTCTGATTCTTTTTTTTTTATTATTAAACAAAAAACAGTTATTTTCCTTTTAATTTGCGAGTTGTTTACATTATTTTCTAACGGATAGAGATATATCCGTTTATAACGGATAGTTGGCGACAAACTTGGCTGCTTTTGGCGACAGAACTA
Source organism: Maratus speciosus (assembly GCA_963932465.1). Taxonomy (NCBI): domain Eukaryota; kingdom Metazoa; phylum Arthropoda; class Arachnida; order Araneae; family Salticidae; genus Maratus; species Maratus speciosus. Next base: position 422,764,297 of record OZ010799.1, on the reverse strand, counting down.
TGTCCCTCTACGGCAACCTCCTTATAGGTATGGAAATGCATTAAATGCTGTTCGATAATTGCATAAAAAATTCGCTAAAAATTCAAAAATCGCTGCACGTTTAAACTTTTTTGAAAAGAGAACAAAATTTACTATATTGGGTTAAAAGAAAAAAAAAAACGGTACTTTTCGGTTAGCCGGGCGCCAGTGTTATGTATACATGTATATGTCTATATACATGTATATATACATATGTATACATATACATATATGTGAACATATATGTATATATGTGTATATATACAATATATGTATACGTACATGTATATATACATATAAACGTATGTATACATAACACTGGCGCCCGGCTAACCGAAAAGTACCAAAAAAACATATTCTTCTCACTTATATGGAAAAATCGCCTCGAAACATAAAAAAGCGCTAAAAATCGCTTAAAAATATAAATTAAAAAAAATCTAATCGAAAATCAGGCTTCGAGGTGCAAAACTTCATATATAGATGTACGTTTTCCCCAAATTTTGTAGCTCTACGTGCAGTGGTCTCTTCAGAACACCGTCGACACACTCACTCACTCACACACAAACTTCTTTCTTTATTCTTATAGACAAAAATATCAATAAAATACAATAATCTAAGCATTGTATCATGTTACTTTTATTCACAATTTAATTTACTCAGATTCCCTGAAATATAATTAATATAATCCCTAAAGTTAATATTAGTTTTTGTTGCATTAAAATATTTCAATTTGTTGATTTTCTGTAAGCAAGTAATCCATATTGGTTTACAATGGAAGTCTATGGGAATTTGGCGAAATATTAGAGATATCGCCAAGTTGGCGTCACTTTTGGCGACTCATTTTGGTCGCCAAATTTGGCGATATATCGCCAAGTTGGCGACAAACTTAGCGGCATTTGGCGACAGAACTGTGTCCCTCTACGGTAACCTCCTTATAGGTATTGAAATGCATTAAATGCTGTTCAATAACTGCATAAAAATTTCGCTAAAAATTCAAAAATCACTGCACGAATTCCGAATAAACTTTTTTGAAAAGAGAACAAAATTTACTACATTGGGTTAAAAGAAAGAAACCGTATTCTTCTCACTTATATGGAAAAATCGCCTTGAAACTTAAAAAAGTGCTAAAAATCGCATAAAAAATTAAATAAAAGAAAATCTAATCAAAAAATCGAAAATCGGGCTTTGAGGTGCAAAACTTCATATATAGACGTACCTTTTCCCCAAATTTTGTAGCTCTACGTGCAGCGGTCTCTTCAGAACACCGTCGACACACTCACACGCAAACTTCTTTCTTTATTATTATACTAGCTAACTTGCCCGGCGTTGCCCGGGTACATAAAAAAAACTGCACGAATCGCGAAAAACCTCTGAAAATCACAATAAGATATTGCGAAAAAATTTTAAATCGCTGCACAAATTTCGAAAAGAGAAAGAAAAATTATATATTGTGCTCAAAGATTGAAAGTTGATTCAACTTCTATCAACGTCTTTCACTAATGTTGAAAATTGGTAGAAAATCGCTAAAATACACTAAAAATCACATACAAAATACCCGAAAAATTCGAAAATTGTTATACAAAATTCGAATAAACTTTATTGAAATGAAGGTAGAAATTACTTTAGTATTATAGATCAAAAATGGAATATCAAAAAATTGCAGCAGATATCGAAGAAACGTAAATATCGAATTAAAAATCACCTGATGACGTAACAAACATGTGTAAAGTGTTTAATGCCAAGTAAATTTGACATTTACGATCACCCATTATTGGCATTTAATCTTATAGTTTGGCGATATTTTTTTTGGTCTACGGGATAATCAGGTAGAACCACAAATTATTTCTGTTCGTATTTAAAGGTAGATAAATAGCTCTTCTTTATATAAATAAATAAAATAAATATTGAAAAAAAATGCTTATATGTATATGAAAAATAAATAGTTTGCCAGTAAATATACGTAAAATTCACTTCACTTGCAAAGGCCATTTTCTCTAACTCACCAAAGCCCATATATCAAAAATATACCAAATACTCTTCAATCGGTTGCCTGATACTAAGTAATCACAATAATGTAAATAACTATTAGGCATAGATAGGTACCGGGTTTTGCGCGATTTTTTTTTCCATGCCAATTTGGTGAAAACATCGTTTTTGAATACCAGTTACACATATATATTTAAATTATTTTCTATTATTTTAAAAGGAAATAGCAATAAATAATAAAAAGTTTAATTAATGTCTATAGAACAAAACAGTTTATATAACTGTAGAAAAGAAAATAAAAGTAAATAAACAATTTATTAATAAATAAACAACAATAGGTGAGTTACCATGTCAGGCAAAATAACGCCATTTTGTACCATGGAGCGTATATGACACCTGTGCCAACAAAACTTTCAATAATATAGTAAATATGTTATTTGGTGGTGGCTTGATTATCGAAGATTATAAAATATGTGTGTACATGGCACATTTTTACATTAAAATTTAAATACTTGACTGCATAGTTATAATTTTAACTCCTTTTTATATAACTTACATTTGAATATAAAGATTTACTCTGAAATGTTCTCCTATACTTAAAAAAAAATTATTGCGACCTTCGCCTGGCTTATTTCACGCTTCTGCCTTTGTGGCTCAAAATTGCATTGTTTGGCGACCAAGGTAATAATTAATTAGCATGTAACTCACAAATAAAGCCTTTCTCCTGTAAGACATGCGATGGGAAAATTACATAAAAATGATAATTAAATTGATTAAAAAAATAAAGAAGGACTAAAAGACTGTTACTTAAATTTTATTTCTTCAAGTTTTTTCAGGCACATTTGTATTAACCTGGCAAAGCGAAAAATCACCAAATAATGTATCAATTGCTTCTTTCATACTAATTTATTTTTAAGTTTTATAAACATTCCTTTCAAATTTAAATTAAATATTTTCATTTTATAAATTTTATCTCACATTAAAAAGGTTTTTGATTCTTTTTTTTAATTAAACAAATAACAGTTATTTTCTTTTAGTTTGCGAGTTATTTACATTATTTTCTAACGGATATAGCCATTTCAATTCACTTATCAACTATAATTTTCACCAAAATGACCACTGGCAACCTTTTCGTTGAAAATATCAATAAAATACAATAATCTAAGCATTGTATCATGTTACTTTTATTCACAATTTAATTTACTTGGATTCCCTTAAATATAATTAATATAATCCCTTAAGTTAATATTAGTTTTTGTTGCATTAAAATATTTCAATTTGTTCACTTTCTGTAAGCAAGTAATCCATATTGGTTTACAATGGAAGTCTATGGGAATTTGGCGAAATATTAGAGATATCGCCAAGTTGGCATCACTTTTGGCGACTCATTTTGGTCGCCAAATTTGGCGATATACCGCCAAGTTGGCGATAAACTTGGCGGCGTTTGGCGACAGAACTGTGTTCCTCTACAGTAACCTCCTTATTAAATGCATTAAATGCTGTTCAATAATTGCATAAAAAATTCGCTAAAAATTCAAAAATCGCTGCACGAATTCCGAATAAACTTTTTTGAAAAGAGAACAAAATTTACTATCTTGGGTTAAAAAAAAAAACCGCATTCTTTTTCCTAATGTGGAAAAATCGAATTAATATAATCCCTTAAGTTAATATTAGTTTTTGGTCCCGGGTTCGATTCCTGGCTCTGGCTAATTTTTTACTTCAGTTGGGTTTATTGTATTTATTGTTTGTATGTCTGTATAATATTTATATATACCTTTAACTGTTGAATGCAGGCGTTATTTATGTGTGCATGTGTGTTTTAATATATATTGTAGTATGAGTGTTTTATTATAAATATTAGTTTTTGTTGCATTAAAATATCTCAATTTGTTGATTTTCTGTAAGCAAGTAATCCATATTGGTTCACAATGGAAGTCTATGGGAATTTGGCGAAATATTAGAGATATCGCCAAGTTGGCGTCACTTTTGGCGACTCATTTCGGTCGCCAAATTTGGCGATATACCGCCAAGTTGGCGACAAACTTGGCGGCGTTTGGCGACAGAACTGTGTCCCTGTACAGTAACCTCCATATAGGTATGGAAATGCATTAAATACTGTTCAATAATTGCATAAAAAATTCAAAAATCGCTGCATGAATTCCGAATAAACTTTTTTGAAAACGGAATAAAATTTACTATATTGGGTTAAAAGAAAGAAACCATATTCTTCTCACTTATATGGAAAAAATCGCCTCAAAACTTAAAAAAATGCTAAAAATCGCATAAAAAATTAAATTAAAAAAAATCTAATCAAAAAATCGAAAATTGGGCTTCGAGGTGCAAAACTTCATATATAGACGTACCTTTTCCCCAAATTTTGTAGCTCTACGTGCAGCGGTCTCTTCAGAACACCGTCGACACACTCACTCACTCACACACAAACTTCTTTCTTTATTATTATAGATAGTACAAGACCCACCATCAGGTACTGAACCAGAAAAAAGGAAAAACTTACTTTTGGTGAAAAACTTGCTGATGGAAATAAATTTAAGCATGCAACTGCTCAGGTATCTGAAAAAAATAAAGAATGATAAACAATATGAGAAAACTGGAAAATATTCGCCAAAAATTATTTAAAAAGTAATAAATAGCGACATTGCTACACTTCAGTCACACTTTTATTTTGAGTCTTCTTTGCTGATTTGAACAACTGCAGAAACTTTTGTAAATATTTGAAAGAACAAATGTTGGTCTTGTGGCAAGTAGAAATTCTGCTGAGTTAGTTCGATCACATTTCACACTATACACAATTGAAATTTTGGTACTACTTAGTTATCCCATTGACCAAAAATCTATTGCCAAACTGTAAGATTAAATGCCAATAATGGTTGATTGTAACTGTCACATTCACTTGACTTTAGGCAAGTTACACGTATTTACGTCATCAAGTGATATTTATTTCGATGTTTTATTTGTATTTTTATTAATGTTAAACTAATTTATTTGTTCTCTCATTATTTCAAATAAAAATTATGTCAATTTCCATAATTTGGTGAGTGGTTTGGCGATTTATATAATTTGGTGAAATTGGTCAACGGGATAATGAAGTAATACTGAAATTTTTAATAGAGGATAGATTTAAAATTACATTCCAGACACAGGATGAAAAAAAAATCTGTCGATCGACACTTTTCCTCTCTCTTCAAATTAAGGTGTAAAAAAATCATGATTTTTTTCTTAAATAATAATAAAAAAAAACCCGATTTTTTTTATTTAAATCAGATTTTTATCATTTTTTTCTCAGTGTTAAAATACTGAATAGATATAAGAAGTTTTAAGTTTCCAAAACAATTAAACCTCTAATTGCTAACATAATCGGCATTTTTACACATTAATTAATAAAATTTAATTATTAGTTGGAAATTACAGAAATTATAAAAACTGCAAATTATTAGTTTCATTAGTAGAATACAATAAAGTTATACACATTAATGTTTCGCGATAATTATGTAAAACTATATTACATACTAGTGATATTTACATTTATTAAATTTATCAGTAAACTGCATTTAATATTAAATTGTTAACATTACTTAAAAATAATAATTATTAAACAATTAATATCTAATTAGGTATATAACCCATATTTTTATGCTTTAATTACTATAACGATAATTTAGTGTTTAGCAGTCATTCTAAAAGGAAAAGGGACAAGATGCTAGTTCCAAAAAAGGGCACTATTTCATAAGGAAATATATTAGTAGTGTGTTTTAATAACAATAAGAAAAAGGTATATAATTTTTTAATATGAAAAAAAAAATTATATAAAATGTTTTAATAATATCCTGTTTTTTCTCAAGAAATAAAGTTCTATCATATTTGTAAGACCTTGGGTACATGTATTCAGAAATACTGCAGTATGGAGAAGTTTTTTACAAAAAATCTCTGGCTACAACTACAGGTAAATTTCACTATTTTTTTAAAAAGGCAGTGTATTTTGTCAATTTCAAAAGGGGCAAGGAGCAGTACCCTTAAAAAATTGCCAGGAAAAAACAGTAATTATTTAAAGAATTAATAAAAACTGCAAAAAAGTAATTTCATTAGTTAGTAGCACGGATAATAATACTAACAGATATTACTGGCAGCTCGTTTTGCATATGTACTAAGAAAACACTGTTAATCGCCCAAATCTTTACACGATATATGTGTATGCTAACCAAAAAAATTATGAAAATGGGTTACAACTATTCATATACACATAGGGGAGATGGGGGCAGATGTGAACAGTTCGCATAAATATATCTTTTTCTCATAATTGGATTAATTCTTATAAATAAAAACTAGTCAGTATAGTAAACAGAACTTTCTTTTACACATGGAAATTTTTTTTAATCACCTGTATAGTTTTTCTTACATTTTTTAATAGTTTTATAAATTCAAAAATTTGTTCACATGTGCCCCTTCAGCGGGGTAGTTGTAAACACTCGTGGGGCACATGTGAACACAAGGAAAAAATATCCTTTGACATGCTTTTTCTCCTGTTATTAATTTGTTATCATAACCATTATTTATATTATCAGTTAAATTCACCATAAATAAAATAAAAAATATTTTTTTTCTAGTTTCTGAGTGACATGTTTAAACAAAAGATTTTAAAATGAAACTAAATATATATAAAGCTTTTCTGATACCATACACAAGAATTATATTAGTTATCAATTTGAAAATTTTACATTTTAAGAATGTTACTGATATCCATCCCAATTCAAATTATCCTATTCATAGCTGTTGTTTGAGAGATGGACGTAAGCCATCACAGCAAGTTTGAGACAAATGAAAAGAAAAAAAATACAAGTTGTTTGTCATAATATTCTTTGTATTAACAATGCATAAAAAATATTGTTCTAAACCGTTTACTAAAATAGTACATAACACTTATTGCATTTTAGGAAACATTGAATTTATTTAAATTATAATTGAACTCAAATGAGCTTCTTGCTCTTAGTGTACTTCCTGACAAATGTAGAAGTGGAAGTTTCAATAAAATATCACTCTTTTGTATGACAGAAATGTCTACTATTTCGGGGAAATTATATGAATTGGATCTGAGATTCTTTCTCAGGAATTTAACATACATTTTATCATTATCAATTCTTTCTATTCGCACAACAGAGAAAGATTTTGATTTTTGTGAACTGTTCATATTTGCCCCAACTAGTCTGTTCACAAGTGCCCCGCATGGCTGCTAGAGTTAAATTGATAAATAATTAACATTTATCAGTTTTAGGGAACAAAACAACTTTATCCAAAATATTCAATAGTAGTCATAGTATATGTACAAAACATTAAAATTCGAATAACTAATTAAATAAATAAACTTTATCACTTACCAAAGTTGAAACCGACATTTTACATTTGACAAATACAAACAGTGTTTTAGCTACTGAAGACAAACAAAATGTCAAAAAGCTTCAAAAAATTTTTACCATATGTCTACAGGTGCTGCCATCTTTGGTAATTTTTTTCAAATAAAAAAACTTATAATAACTATTGAAAAACTGCGATGTTCACATGTGCCCCCATCTCCCCTACAGAGTAAATATATGAATAACCAGTTATATCTAAAAATTCTCAAAATATTAAATAGCAGCACTATTAACTCCCAGTGGGGATCTCTTGCTGTGATTATATTAATTAAGCTGTGCTTCGTATTTTTATATTAATTAGTTCTTTCAACAACTGTTGAGCAGATGTTACTCTTCCATTCTTCTTTAGCTCCAATATTTGGTATAAATTTGTTATTGCAAAAGCAGAATGAGAAAATAAGATTCTGGTTATTTACCTACTTTCTTATTTTGCAGAATTTTATTGTACTTGCCATGCTTATTTTATATATAAGAATGAATAATTTGATTACTTAAATCTAATTATGACATTGTAAATTATATTAAATTTAAACATAAATTTTAAATAAAATGTTTTTTATGCCTTTACAAACTTACTGTACTTAATGTTTTACAAGACTCAGGAATTAAGCTTAGAAACAATTATTTAAAGCTTTTTTTTTTTTTTTTTTCATTTATTCATTAGGCAAAATACCTGTAGAAAATTTCCAAATTATATTAATCTTAGATTTTAATACTTTTATGTCATTTTAAAGACTTAGAAAATTTTTGATTTTAATCGATGATTAAAAAAAAATCAGGTGATTAAAATCATGAATTAATCACCGATTTAAATCAACTGATTAAAATCGTTGACACCCTACTTCAAATTCTGCAAAAATTCACCTAAAACACTCAAAAACCAGAAAGGAAAGCACATCAAATATTAATTATCAGCTTAATTTCCTAATTTATTTTTTAACAACTCTGGTTTCCTTCATTTGATTTTTTATTTATTTTGGTACTTACATAAGTCTTTCAAGGTTGGTAATTTGAAAAATCACTGAAATTCCTTCAACATACTTTATGTGATTTATTAGCATGAATTCAGGAGCTAGATTGGAGACACTTTTTCCTGGAGTACCAGATGAGAGATTTTAAGAATATTAATGTGAAGACGTACAAATTTCTCTCGTGAAACCTCCCATTTAATAAATATACTTCTCATAAAAGTCTGGATTCGAAACTATGAATTAAATAAATTTAATTATATGTTTATGTAATATACTATGGATGATCATGCCTTTAAAACCTTGCTAACAAAATAATGTTTTATTTACAAGAAATAAAAACAATTTTTGAATAATTTAAAAGAGGTTAAAATTGGATCAGGCAGCATTCGGATTTCGAATAGTTAGGCCTAAGTACGGATTATCTTTTTAAGGCTATATCAGTACTTGAAGTGATTACAGTTAAAATTAGATACAGAAATTTTTAGATACAGTACCTTTAATAACAAAAATAATGAATATTTCTAACGAAACCTACAAAACTATATCTTATTTAGAGAAAAATCTTCAGAGCCAAAACACCCGACAAGCTCACAGCGCCATTTCGCAAAGGAGACGCTAGACTATTCGATTAATGACGATGAAAAGAAAATTTCGATTATGAACATTTCTGATTATAATCTTTTGTATCGTTCATCGCTCGCGCACCGATCTGCGATTCTTTTTGAGTTTTAAGATTTTTATGTACTTTTATCGCACAATATGCATCATACCCAGCAATGCTCCAAATCTGCCTTACAATAATAAATTCTACATTAAATTAAGAAAATCTCATGGTGTTATTGGTATTTTTTCATGAAGGTCTACGTATTATTAGAAACATTAAAATGTTTCTAATTCCTAATAATGCCAAAAAGCCTCAGATTGCATTTAGAAAATTTTATCTTGTTTAAGATTAATTTTCTTTCCCAGTTATTGAGGCTATTCAAAATTTCAAATTATGTTTAGTAATAAAGATTTTATTTATTTTTGGTATTTTAAATTAGAATAGAATGATATTAAACATTGAATGTTGTTGAGAAATTCTTTCTAACTTAAAATTGTAATTTTAGTAAAGGGATTTTTAAATTCTCTAGACACATTTTTCAAAGGATACCTAACTTCTGGCTTTCTATAATACACACAGCTAAATTATAGTTTATTTTATCTTGATCAATGGACCAATCTGTCCCAGTAGGCTAAAAAACTAGACAGCAGTAAAACTATAGTACTGCTGTCTATTTCTTAAGATTAAAAGCTATAATTGCTGAGCATCGATTTTAGAAATAAAGGAAGAAGTTTCATTTCAAGAATAGATATGAAGTATGCAGGTAATAATTTCCTTATTACCTGCATATTTCATACATAGGGTAAAATATGAACCTCAGCACTTAATAATTCCTTTATAAACTAGAATATACAGAATAATTTAAAGCGTTCTTAAAAATGTCACACACATGTGTTTCTGTTATATAACAAAGATCGAGAAAAATTTAGTGAACTTGCAGCTAAACACATTTCTGGAAACCATTCCTGTATCTCATCTATGCTTAAAAGAGCAAAAATCGATTACAATTTTCCCTGATAATAATTTAGATGACGCAGAAAAATATACAAAAATGTATTCCAATCAATATGGTAGATTCCTTAATCAATTTTGAATCAAATATTCTTACTAAGAGATGAAGCAAGTAACAAAAAAAAGATTTAGATTAGCAAGCATAAAAGGCCAAAGAAAAAACAGAATTTCTTTTTTCAGGCTATAAAGTAATAACAAATAATCACAAAATTTTTCATCTCAAAACAGGACCCTTCACGAAAATTTTCATCTCAAAACAGGACCCTTCACAAAACTTAACACCTTAAAAAATTAACCTTCACAAAATTCTTTCTCTTAAACTTCGGCCTTTTACAAAATTTTTCCAGCTCTAAATTAAACATTTCAAAAATTTAATCATTTAAAAGTAAAATCTGACCTGTCACTTTTACATCTATAAAGAAAATATATGTGTTTTACATACATATATCTTCTTAAAAATATATAAAAAAGCACCTGAGTATAACGTCCATTTCAAATTCACAAAACTGGGACTAGATTTTTAACAAATATAAAAAAGCTCTTCGCAATTTCACAAAAACAGGACCCCGGGAGAAAAGTCTGGACAGACCCCTGATCAAGATAGAAGGTAAAAGAATCATACTTTCAAATATTACAAAAGACTTAGACAAAAAGGAACAAATCTTAAAAGCTTTTTTAGAATAAAAAGATAAAGGAAGGGGAAAAAAATTCTGGAAACCGGGTGTTAACATATGCATACTTCAAAGATTAACCTCTTCATGCCCTCTTGGCCTCATATGTGGATGTTTATTTTTATTATAATTATAATTACTCTCAATAATAAAAAGAACAAAAATTTGATAACTTATTCGCTACACAATCCTTCAACAAGAGAAATAAAAATTTTATGGTTTGGCTGTTTGTTTGGTACTTGTTAGTTATCCCGTTGACCAAATTACTGTCGCCAAATTGTAAGATTAAATGCCAATAATGGTTTGCCATAAATTAATTAATTTTAAGATTAAATGCCAATAATGTCCAATAAAACCAATATTTCAACGTTTTATTTGTATTTTTATTAATGTTATAATAATTTATTTGTTTTTTCGTTATTTAAAATAAAAAATTGTGTCAATTTGTAGAACTTGGCGAGTGGTTTAGCAATTTATATAATTTGGCGAAATTGGTCGACGGGATAACTAACAAGTACCGTTTGTTTTTTATTAAAAAAAACTAAACGTCCCGACATATGTGACCAAGTTGCATTTAGAGGTTAAGTATAATTTATTATCAAGGTAGTCTTCATTTTGATAAAAATGACGAAAATATTGCAAAGTTTTATACAGATAAAATAATCAAAAATGTGCAAAAATAACTATTTTCTACATCCATTTCCCTTCAGATGATTCAAAATTGCAGTCTTTAATGTTTATTTCTTTAAATCTTTTTTTTTTTTATGTTAATAGGGATTTTTTCTGTACATATCGCTCACCTGCAAGAAAGTGATACATCTCACAAAAATTCATTTTGCGTTTTATTCCACTAATAGCCCTGTCATAGGTGTGTCTTGCTACACAAACAGTTTCATAAGTGTCTATATGGAAAATCACTTTATTGCACTATATGTCCATTTGTGACCAAAGAAGAGGGGTGGATTGTGTGGGAAGGTAAAATTTCCAAACCCTCCAAACCTGATCCTACTTCTTTATTTTTAAGTGTTTTATGCTTTTAAGCACCTTTTTACTCCTGCATGCTGAGCTATGTGCTATAATTTCCTGTTCCAGTAAAATCATGCAAATTTTCTTTTGCCTCTCCCGTGAAATTTACTTTTGTCGAGATGTGTCAGTTTTCTTGCAGGTGAGCGATATGTCCTGATATCGTATTTGTTTTTTTCTGAAACTAATCCATACATATAAAAGATTTCTAAGGAAAGTGCCAACAAAAGTGTTGCTTTACAATTTTCCTAATTCATTTTTTAATTAAATCTTCAACTTTTATTACAAAACTTGCATGTTTGCTTGATTAAATAATTTTCTTTCAGAAAACCACATGATAATGTTACAGTAGAACATTCTAAAACATTCAAATAAAGAAATAGTTCAAACAGTATTAAAGGGTCTAAAATTAAACAAATTGGCTGCATAAAAAATTGGTGTAATTTATTTTCTTTTCATTAAATTACTCAAAAAATGTTTTATATGTATCTTGGTTATAGTAAGAATCGAACACTGAGCCATAATTTAACTAATCCAGAGGGATTTGAATTGCTTCTAGTTCATTCTTATTGTTTTGCGCTTTAATTTTCGTAACTGTGAATGATTATATACTAATTAAATAAGCTATTATTATTTTCAAAATAAGCCATTGGGGAACATTTTATGACATCAGAGGTGGCTCCTTAAAATAGTGCAAGATTTTTTAAAAATTCAATTTGTCCATAGTAGAGTCTTAGAAAGTGCCATAAATGTACAATAATTAAAAATATGTGAAAATCTCTATTGACTGCAGACACTTCCCTTAGAATGATTCAGAATTGCAATAGATAATTTATTTTTCAATTTTTTTTTTTTTTTTAAGTTAAAGGAATAATCCTTTTTTTCTGTATTTTAACATAACTACCACCATTTTTTTTTCTTAAACTAACTTTTTTAAAACCTGGTCCTTACATAGAACATACTTTTAAGAAAAGTGCACAACAAAAGCTACTTCCAGAATGTCCAAAATTTTAAAAGTGTGGTTTTACAATTTTCTTAATTTTTTTAATTAAATTTTGAATTTTTACTATCAAACTTGAATTTTTGTAATCAAATCATTTCATTTCATAAAACAATACAATAATGTGTCAATAAGATATTCTAAAATATTCAAATATAAGATAAATAATTCAAATAGTACCGAAAACCCTTTGAACTAAACAAAATTGACTGGCTAAAAAATTGCTTTAGTTTATTTCATTTTAAAATAAGCATAAAATTAAGAAAAACCTATTTTGATCCTGTCTTGCTTACATTAAGAATCGAACACTCAGCCAAAATTTAACTAATTCAAAGTGATTCAAATTTCTTCTACTTTAGTGATATTGTTCAGTGTTTTAGTTTCATTTACTGGGAACGATTATATTTATTAAGTCAAGAATTATTATACATTTGTAATGAGTTCTTAGGGAACATTTCATGACACATTATAGGTAGATTCTTAACATTGCAAAATTATTTTAAATCGTAATTTCATAAGTAATGTATGATTCATGCATTATACGAGTTGTTTTAGTTGGACACTTGTCTGTACTATGTTTTAATAATTTTAATTTTTAAGGAAAGTTAGGATAAGTAAGAAAATTGTCAAAAGCATACTTTGTATTTAAGGTACACTTTCCTAAAGATTTTCTGCTTCGCCATGTGTCTTAACAGCTCCAGTATTATTTCTCTTTCTTCAAATCTCTTCACAATTGTAAAATATCAAATTATATTCACAATTTAAATGATCAATTTTTTTAAAATAAAATTTTTGAAGAGGGCGCTCCGGCCTTTGTGAGAAGTAAAAGACAAACCACTTCTTTAACCAACCTAATCTTTTATATTATGTGCAACACACAAACCCACAGGTTATTGAAATTTTATTACATCGATTGATGGCAGCATGAAACATTAATTGAACATAGATCGAAGATGATGGGCAAAGAAGATCCAATCGAAAATGTTTCGGTATCGGAAAATGTCTTTCCTTTGATTCTCCTTTAATTTTTAATCTGAATCTTATATGACAATATTTACTTAGTATTTTACAAATTTCTTTGTTAAAAATGTTTCTTGCCTTATTTATTTCATGCCTTTTTAAATTCCCACTATAGAAGGGCAATATAACAATTTAAAGAAAGCTACAGGATACTGTGTTGTTGAGTTAGGCTTAATGGTCACCATTTAAGCAACATTTCGTTAGAAGGTAATTTATTTGAAGCTAAGATATTTATCTTTATCTATTAAATGTATTTCCTTGTTATTTATATAATGCAATATTTTTTTTACTTTAATGTGCTTACTTCAATAATTTCAAAATGTCAGTTCTATGTGCATAAGATAAGTTTTTTTCCTACTAATCCGCATATATTTTAAAGATATTTTCTATATATAAAATACATTTTGTTGTAGTAATTTTTTTAATTACTTTCTTTCGATGTAAATTACTTATATTCATTGCACCATTTTCTAGACTTTCTTTTACTAATATGATTATATTACTGATATACAGTGAAACCTCCCTGTGCGACCACCTCCCTGAAGGATAATTTTTTCATGGAACGAAATTTATTCCCATAGTCTCAGTACTAATTTTACCTCTATTCAAGCACCACCCCAGTTGAACTCCCTCCATGAGCGACCCATTTCTTTGAAGAAAATGAAACAAATTCTGTTTTTTTCCGGTCGCTTAAAGAAGGTTTTATTGGAAAAATAATTCCAGAAAGCGCATCATTCATCAAACTTCTGAACTAAGTTTAGATTTTTTTTTATTCCGGTAGCTTTTAAGTGTTTAAATCCCTTCGTGCCTTTTTAATCAATAAATTTAACTCTGATGACAAATTAAGTATGACGATCAGTAAACTCCCCTACTCTATTCTGTCAGGAAGCTCTCAAAGAAATAGATAAATTAATGAAATCGTCATTATTTGTTTCTGTCCAAAAACAAAAAAAAAATTTGCATTTATATACTAAACTTCCAAAAAACTTGGAAATAAAAGTTATAAAAGATAAAACCTTAATATCAAAGCAAACGTCTATGTCCTCATTTTTTTAAAACTCTGCAGTAATTGACTTATGTAATTAACTTTTGATACTTAAATTTTCATATTTTTACCTAATATGAAAAATAAATTTTAGTAACATTGTTACCTCTTTTCAACAATTAAAATTTAGATTTAAACATGACCTCGATTAAGAGACCACCTCTTGGAGCAACCAATTTTTATTGGAACGGAGCGTGGTTACTTTAGGGAGGTTTTACTGTATATTACTGACTATATTACTGATATTTAACATCCACATTTTGGTTATTTTCATGGAACAGATGAGTTTGTGATTTGCAAAAAAAAAGTTAACTTGCGAAAGAACGGCAAAATTTTGGCGATGGACTGTTAACTGTGGCAACCCTGATTTATGCTACTGTAGCTACTTTTCTAAACATCAAAAGTAAAAGAATCATCAAATTTTAGTGATAAATTACTGTTATGGTATTGTACATTTTGGCAAACCTACCAGTGAAAGAAAGAGGAAGATTTTTTTGACACATGGTCATATTATTTGGCTAATGTTGAAAAGTAGTCAAAAAAAAATTATTGTTTGCATATTTAATAGTTGATCATGAAAATTTTTTGTGACACAGTATTTTTAGAAAGAAAGGGAAAAAATTCCTTTTCAAATAATTCAATTTTCCTTGTTTGGTGCAGTAGTATGTGTCATCAGTGTATCACCGTATGAAATCTGTCAAATTTAAAAGATTGCTCTATTGTTTTTGAAGGTTATAAAAATTTTCAATTTCCTTTTGTACTTCTTTTTTTTGGAGGGGGGGGGGGCATCTTGTAAAAAGACATTTTTAGATTGGATTTTTAAAATTAGAAATATTCCTTAAAAAAAAAAAAAAAATATCTGGTTACACGTAAGATACTTCAAAATTTGTTTGCATAATGGAAGTAATATTTCTGTATTAGTTCTCATTAATTAAATTTTAAAATCTTATTTTCTATATTTAAATGCTAAATTTATTAAAACTGAAGCATAGTTTTTTAATTTTTAATATTTCTTTAATTTGCAGTTGCATTGTGATGAAAATTTCTTTATTAAAATTGATCACATTTGCACAACTATGGGGAAATTTTATTTTGAAATTGGGTTACCACTTTCAAAATTTTAAATAATTAATTAAAAAAAAAATCATAGTTTTGAAAATAACTGCAATATTGGTTTGTCTCAGAGTTTCCTTTTGGTGGTCATTTTCCAAACTTCATTTAGGCTTGTTTTTGGGGAAAATGCCAAGTTCATTACAAGGGCTGATCTGGAAAGTCCTCATGATGTGCAGATTTCAGGCGTTTTTGGATTTTAGGGTTGCGGATTTGAGAGAGTCTACTGTATAATCCAACTTGAAAATGCATACCTCAATTAAAAACCACATTTAGACAATTAACCTTCATTTTCAGTAATACTTATGAACTCTTTTGTTTAGCCTAGTGTATGATTTATAGACAGCAAATAGTATGCTAAAATTCATATCAGAACTGAAAACATACTTCCAGAAATTATTGCTAATATTAGATTATATTTCAGATAAAATACTGTATCGGAAATATTTTGTGTGTCCCTGTAAATTTGACAATAAATGCAATGCACCACCATATTGTACATGAAGTACAGTCGTGGAAAAAAAGTAAACACCTCCTACTAACTCCTCAACAAGTTATCGTAAAAGAAAGTTACTGGTACCGAACGATTAGAAATAATGTCTGTTTTTTAAAGGATATATAAAAAATTTGTTTATGGGGCCATCTACATATTAAAATGAACCCAAACTTCATTTTTTTTCAATGGCAATACCCAATTTTAACAAGCTATTTCAAATCTTCGGTTCAAACTATGCCTAGACACCAAATTTCAAGTCATTTGAGTGATAAGTTTTTGAATTAGAAACATTCAAAATTTAGTGCTTCTAATGTTAAATTACATTTTCATATTTTTATTTATATCTTCTGAAATTATACTCCTAATGCGTTAATTTTTGGTATAGCAATAATACTAATATACCCAAACATAAATACGTTGAATTTGCAATTTTTATAATTTTATATGAATTATGAAATTAATATTGGAAAAAAAATATGAATTGCAACCTACAATTTTTTTTTTTATGGATTTAGATTTATTAAGTCCTGCTTTATGGAAATCGAAAATTTCACATTTTTCTTCCAAGTAGTTTTCAAATTATGCTTAAAAAACGGCAAAATGATGGATTAAGGGGCCATCTATGATAGAAGTGACTAGATATTTTGAAATTTCTTTTGTTATCTTATAATCTAGCAGTCTTCAATGACTGCTTGAGTAGCGCTTAAAGTGCCTTGATCAAGGAGGCTCTCTCGGTCAAAAATCGAGTACTGAACTTCAATTTGGATACAGCCCCTAAAATAAGCTCATTTTAAAATAATTAAACAAACTTATCGTACGGATTGAATAACAATTTGTTTTTAGGCTAATTGTAGGGTGTAGAGTTCATTTATGCTGTCAGAATTGTGTACTGCTATTGGAAAAAACAAAGTTATGGTTCGTTTTAATATGTAGAGGGCCCCCTAAGCAAATTTTATATACATCATTTAAAAGTAGACTTTATTTCCAAATGTTCCAAAAAGTAACTTTCTTCTACGATAATTTGTTGAGAAATCAGTAGGGGGGGTGTTTACTTTTTTTTTTCCATGACTGTACTTTGAGTAAATTTCTGTAACGTCTGTTAACTTATTTAAAATAGTGCAACATATTTAAAATACGCTGCAAGTAGCTTTTCCTTATGGTATGATCCATGTCAATTCAGGCAGCCAAAGAAAAAATCTTACCTTCATAGTCTCAGAAGTTTTTGAATTGAACATATTTTAAAATTCAATAAAAAATAAGATACTTGTATATTTTGGTTTTGCCCAAAAAAATTCCTAGCCCGAGATACAGGCCGCCAAAGATGGCATCTTGGGCACCATTTCCAATTCGCCATTTTCGATAAAAATTTTAAAGTGCTCTATCTCTAGAACGGTGCAAGATATTTTGTTGCGGTTTATTTTATTTTAAAGATAATATTCTTCTGTTTAAAATGATATACCCAATTTTGAAAAATGTATTCAACTTTTCTTGTGGCAACCTTTTGAAAAAAAAATTTTTTTTCGAAAATGCCAATCCTAAAAATTTTGATTTTTTTGCTGTTGATCAATACCATTGGGAACTATCTTCACTGTAAAGGAGAACTTCCACTTTTGAGTTTAACAAATTTTAGAAACATTTAAAAAATTCAGAGAATTTTACAGGAACTGTATATAAACAGTTCCAGTAAAAGTCACTGAATTTTTGCTTATTTGTATCATATTTGTAAGGATAAGCCTACTATATATCCTAAACAAGTTAGAAATTGCAATATCAAATGTGGCAAATGGGGTGCGTGCATAGTATTAACTAGTTTTATAAATATTCAGATCTTGGTGCAATAAGTGTTACACTCTTGGGCAAAAAGGCATGAATACAAAAATTACTGTAATTCCATATATTAAATTCAGTAATACGGAAGTAATATGAATCCATCTTAAAAGGACTTAATCGCCATAGCAGCCTAGAATCATTGCCTATCATGGTATATCATTGAATCAATTATGTATTATAGGATTTTTAAATAGAATGAAGAAAACTTTTATTAATGTCTTTTATGTTTTAATTTGATTTTCATAGCATTTGAAGTGATACATACTTTATTGCAGAGGTTTACAAAAAATTACTTCCTGTGTCATAGAAAGTGCATAGTGTTTACATACTTTACCTTATTGGAAATACTGTACATTAGCAATGATTGCTAGAGGTGCATTTTTAGTTGCGATATGAGTTTTTAAGTTTAATTAAATATTTCCATATTACGTTGTGTGTATAAAGGCTGTAGATCATATACAGGGCTACACAAAAGAAATCATAAGGGTATTGCTGGAAGTGCATTTTTAGTTGTGTTTGAGTTTTTAAGTTTAACTAAATTTTTCCATATTACGTTGTGTGCATAAATGCTGTAGATCATATACAGGGCTACACAAAAGAAATCTTAAGGGTTTACTGAGTATGAATGAAAGTAGCTTAAAGGTGATTTTTAAATGAGTTATGCATTTTTTACACTGAACTACATTTAGTATACTAAGATATGTTTGGAGAATATAGATAAAATGATATACAGGTCCATGCAAAGAATTAGATACATGGCCGTCTATGGATGATAACCTCTGGAAGTGTGATTTCACTGGTTTTAAGGATGTTTTAATCTTAATTAAATATTAGCTAAATAGTGGCATGTATATAAAGATAGTAGGTAAAATACAGGGTTGTATGAAAGTATTCAAGTATGCTTCCGTCTATTGACATAAATTTCTAAAAGTCAAATTCCGACCTATTTATGTGCTTTTAACAATTTCCAACATAGTTGAAAGTCTTTATGGATTCGATTTGTCTGCCCATCTGTCTGAACTCTAACTTGTATTAATATAATTTGTATTGCTGTGTAATTGATATATGTTATTGAGATTGTTTTACTATGTTCGGTATTGAAAATAAAGTATGTATCACTTCAAATGCTATGAAAATCAAATTAAAACATAAAAGACATTAATAAAAGTTTTCTTTATTCTATTTAAAAATCCTATAATACATAATTGATTCAATGATATACCATGATAGGTAATGATTCTAGGTTGCCATGGCAATTAAGTCCTTTTAAGGTGAATTCATATTACTTCCGTATTACTGAATTTAATATGTAGAATCATAATCAATTTTGTATTCATGCCCTTTTTGCCCAAGAGTGTAACTTATTGCACCAAGATCTGAATATTTATAAAACTAGTTATAGTACGCATGCACCTCATTTGCCACATTTGATACTGCAATTTCTAACTTGTTTAGGATATATAGTAGGTTTATCCTTACAAATATGATACAAATAAGCCAAAATTCAGTGACTTTTATATACAGTTCCTGTAAACTTCTCTGAACTTTTTAAACGTTTCTAAAATTTGTTAAACTCAAAAGTGGAAGTTCTCCTTTACAGTAAAGGTAGTTCCCAATGGTATTGATCAACAGCAAAAAAATCAAAATTTTTGGGTTTGGCATTTCCAAAAAAAAAAAATTTTTTTTTGATTTTGAAAAAAATTTTTTTTTTTCAAAAGGCTGCCACAAGAAAAGTTGAATACATTTTTCAAAATTGGGTATATCATTTTAAACAGAAGAATATTATCTTCAAAATAAAATAAACCGCAACAAAATATCTTGCACCGTTCTAGACATAGAGCACTTTAAAATTTTTATCGAAAATCACGAATGAGAAAGCATGCCGGGTATGTCATCTTTGGCGGCCTGTATCTCGGGCCAGGAATTTTTTGGGGCAAAATGAAAATATGCAAGTACCTTACTTTTTCTTAAATTTTAACATATGTTCAATTCAAAAACTTCTGAGACTATGAAGGTAACCGCCCTGCCTGAGTTGATATGGAAAGTTTGTTACATTTTTAATGATAATTAGTATTTTAAAGATTAAAATCTATTACCATTCCAAAAAAAAAAAAAAGTTCTGAAGGTATACAAATACCTTAAACTAATGCCTGTTCGTTATTAGTCTTTAAATGAAAGATCAAATCTTTCAATTGTTTTCTTTTTTGTCCTATTTTACTTTTAGGACACTATTTGAGAACGTTTGAATCATCCAAAAAATCGTATTCTTCTAAAAAAAAAAAAAAAAAAAATTATTTAGAAATGTTACTTTTTTTGATATACATTTAATTAAACTTATGCAAAATTCGGATATTTTATTGAAAGCATTAAAAATTCTGTCATTTTAGTCCAAGAGCCGACAGCACAAAAACCTATGTTATCAAGTACAAGAAAAAAACCCTTTATTTTATGGAAGAGTTGAAGTAGGGGAATCTAAGGATCCATGTCTGCCGGAAGTGAAGTGGTGCATAAACCAAAAATTAATACCACCAGTGGTTAACTCATAGGTTTATCATTGTGTTTGTCCTGCAAACAAAGGTATGAAAACATGGAGGACTCGGAGCAGGAAAACACAATGATAAACCCACGAGTCAACCACTGGTGGTCTTAATTTTCAGTTTATGCACCACTTCACTTCCGGCAGACATGGATTATTAAATTCCCCTACTTCTACTCTCCTATAAAATAGATTTTTTTTTCTTGTGCTTGATAACATACGTTTTTGGGCTGTCGGCTCTTGGACTATTTGAAAGAGCAGAAGAAAATAAGTATAATTTTAATTCAATTTATCCACTTATTTTTACTTTGAAAGTTAAACTGAGATGGAGTTTTACACACTCAGAAATGAATACTCAGATTTCACGAAATTTTCTTTGTTTTTGATGAAACGGTTTCCTGGAATATGCTTCGAGCGAATATTTCGTCAAATTGATGAAATTACTTTCTTCACCTTTTGACGATATAAATTTCCTCAAAAGTTTCGTCAAAAAAGGGCTGGTGGCGCCATCTATTGAACAGTTTGGAAGCTCATGTACCAAGGGAAGAAAAAATTCACTTCCCGTTTTCCTCGGCGTGATTTGAACCCGCGGGCTTTGGGATGGGAGACCCTTGCTCTACCGACCAGGCTGTTGGGGACTTGTATGAATGTGCTTTTAGACTGATGGTAATGAAAGCTGCCGCGTGATTATATTTTTTATAAGATAGATTGTAATTTTATCGGTGCTGAAAGTTTTAAGGAAGGCTAATTTATTATGTTTTTCTCATGGTCAATGAATAATTATAATATGGCTTGATTAAATCATTTATTAGTGAAATTTTCTTTGCTTAATGAATGGTTAGAATATAGTCTGGTTAATTTGTTGCACACAAATAACGAATTATGAAGTGCATATTGTGTGAGATTTTATCACTTTGAGTAGGTGGATAAGATTTTAACACTTTACTGTTTATAAAAGGGAGAGGGATGAATTATGTTTATTTTTAATCTGATTGAAAACAGAATATACTTCTTAAATAAATTTAAAAAAAAGATATCCCGGATCTTTGAAATTTTATTGATTAAATTTTCTTTTTGGATGTTTTTGAACACAGGAAATATATTCTTTTCGAATTAAAACATAACGAACAACAACAAAGGTAATAATAATAATAATAATAAGCTTTCCTAAAAATTTTAACAGCTAAAAAAATAACTTATGAAGAAACAATAACTACCTACATTTCAGTATTTTCTGAAAAGCACTAAAAAGTGCTGTTTTAAAAATAAATTATTACGGGACTAATACAAACAAGCAAATATCTGATTGCTAAAATCGCAGGATTTGAGGAGGTACAGCAACGGTTTCCTTAAAATGCATTGAGTCTGACCGTGATTGAGGAAAAACTTTCGTCAAATATCTGAGAGTTTACCTTTTCTTAAAAGTCACGTGATGGTGATAGGAAATGATCGTCAAAAACGACGAAATACAGCTTGAGGATCGCTAAATCGTCAAAAGTGAGAATTCTATTTCTGAGAGTGTTGGGTTGATTTTTGACGCCAATTATCTATACGGGGGATATAGGCCCGGAGGGAGTGCCCTCCGTGGTGGTCTTTCTAAGGGAACCTAATCCGTATTAACGCATGGAAGATCCACGGCTCGAAGAAAACCACAAAAACTCCGAACGATTAGGCCGACGGGCGCGAATATGATCGAACCCAGCACCTCCCGTCTTCCAGCTTCGAGAGCAGAACCTATCGGCCACTGGTGGGGCGACTAACTACTTGGAACGATACACAGCTCGGAAAATTTCTCACAATTATATGTTGGCAAGGCTACAACCGCAGCACAAGATGGAATATTTATCGTGAGCCACCGACCTGGGGCTAACACGAAAGATAATTATATCCAGCATCGATAGAAACTATATTAATACATAGAAATTATTCCAGAGAGAAACACTCGCCTTGGATACAATATTTCAAATGAAAATCAAATTTCGAAGTAAATGCTTAAAAGGACCAAATGCCAACACAGTGAAAAAGATTCCAAGCCGGGACTCGAACCCGGGCCATCAGTCTAGCGCACTGACGTTCTACCGACTAACCGCTTGGAACGATACACAGCTCGGAAAATTTCTCACTATTATGTGTTGGAAAGGCTACAACAGCAGCACAACATGGAATATTTATCGTGAGCCACTGACCTGGGGCTAACACGAAAGATAATTAAATCCAGCATCGATAGAAAATATATTAATACATGGAAATTATTCCAGAGAGAAACATTCGCCTTGGATACAATATTTCAAATGAAAATCAAATTTCGAAGTAATTGCTTAAAATGCGCCAAGGCCAACATAGTGAAAAAGATTCCAAGCCGGGACTCGAACCCGGGCCATCAGTATAGCGCACTGACGTTCTACCGACTAACCACGTGGAACGATACACATGTCGGAAAATTTCTCACGATTATATGTTGGCAGGGCTACAACCGCAGCACAAGATGGAATATTTATCGTGAACCACCGACCTGGGACTAACACGAAAGATAATTAAATCCAGCATCGATAGAAAATATATTAATACATGGAAATTATTCCAGGTTGGTTGGTTCTTTTTATGTCTGCCAATTATCTGCACGTGGGATATAGGCCCTAAGGGGGGAGCGCCTTCCGTGGAGGTCTTTCTAAGGGAACCTAACTCGTATTAACGCTTGGAGAACCAAGGTTCGAAGAAAACCACGAAAACTCCGAACGATTAGGCCGATGGGCGGGATTGGGATCGAACCCAGCACTTCCCCGGAAATAATTCCAGAGAGAAACATTCGCCATGGATACAATATTTCAAATGAAAATCAAATTTCGAAGTAATTGCTTAAAAGGCGCAAAGGCCAACATAGTGAAAAAGATTCCAAGCCGGGACTCCAACCCGAGCCATCAGTACAGCGCACTGACGTTTTACCGACTATTCACTTGGAACGATACACAGATCGGAAAATTTCTCACTATTATATGTTGGCAAGGCTACAACCGCAGCACAAGATGGAATATTTATCGTGAGCCACCGACCTGGGGCTAACACGAAAGATAATTGAATCCAGCATCGATAGAAACTATATTAATACATGAAAATTATTCCAGAGAGAAACATTCGCCTTGGATACAATATTTCAAATGAAAATCAAATTTCGAAGTAATTGCTTAAAATGCGCCAAGGCCAACATAGTGAAAAAGATTCCAAGCCGGGACTCGAACCCGGGCCATCAGTATAGCGCACTGACGTTCTACCGACTAACCACGGCACCACCAGTGGCCGAGAGGTTCTGCTCTCGAAGCTGGTAGAAGGGAGGTGCTGGGTTCGATCCCAATCGCGCCCGTCGGCCTAATCGTTCGGAGTTTTCGTGGTTTTCTTCGAACCTTGGTTCTCCAAGCGTTAATACGGGTTAGGTTCCCTTAGAAAGACCTCCACGGAAGGCACCCCCCCCTTAGGTCCTATAACCCACGTGCAGATAATTGGCCGACATAAATAAATACAACCAACCGACTAACCACTTGGAACGATACACAGCTCGGAAAATTTCTCACTATTATATGTTGGCAAGGCTACAACCGCAGCACAAGATGGAGTATTTATTGTGAGCCACCGACCTGGGGCTAACACGAAAGATAATTAAATCCAGCATCGATAGAAAATATATTAATACATGGAAATTATTCCAGGTTGGTTGGTTGTATTTATGTCGGCCAATTATCTGCACGTGGGATATAGGCCCTAAGGGGGGAGTGCCTTCCGTGGAGGTCTTTCTAAGGGAACCTAACCCGTATTAACGCTTGGAGAACCAAGGTTCGAAGAAAACCACGAAAACTCCGAACGATTAGGCAGACGGCCGCGATTGGGATCGAACCCAGCACTTCCCCGGAAATTATTCCAGAGAGAAACATTCGCCATGGATACAATATTTCAAATGAAAATCAAATTTTGAAGTAATTGCTTAAAAGGCGCAAAAGCCAACATAGTTAAAAAGATTCCAATCCGGGACTCGAACCCGGGCCATCAGTATAGCGCACTGACGTTCTACCGACTAACCAGTTGGAACGACACGCAGCTCGGAAAATTTCTCACTATTATATGTTGGCAGGGCTACAACCGCAGCACAAGATGGAATATTTATCGTGAGCCAACGACCTGGGGCTAACACGAAAGATAATTAAATCCAGCATCGATAGAAAATATATTAATACATGGGAATTATTCCAGAGAGAAACGTTTGCCTTGGATATAATATATAAAATGAAAATCAAATTTCGAAGTAATTGCTTAAAAGGCGCAAAGGCCAACATAGTGAAAAAGATTCCAAGCCGGGACTCGAACCCGGGCCATCAGTATAGCGCACTGACGTTCTACCGACTAACCACTTGGAACGATACACAGCTCGGAAAATTTCTCACTATTATATGTTGGCAAGGCTACAACCGCAGCACAATATGGGATATTTATCATCCTGAGCCACCGACCTGGGGCTAACACGAAAGATAATTAAATCCAGCATCGACAGAAACTATATTAATACATGGAAATTATTCCAGAGAGAAACATTCGCCTTGGATACAATATTTCAAATGAAAATCAAATTTCGAAGTAATTGCTTAAAAGGCGCAAATGCCAACATAGTGAAAAAGATTCCAAGCCAGGACTCGAACCCGGTCCATCAGTATAGCGCACTGACCTTCTACCGACTAACCACTTGGAACGATACACAGCTCAGAAAATTTCTCACTATTATATGTTGGCAAGGCTACAACCGCAGCACAAGATGGAATATTTACGTGAGCCACCGACCTGGGGCTAACACGAAAGATAATTAAATTCAGCATCGATAGAAAATATATTAATACATGGAAATTATTCCAGAGAGAAACATTTGCCTTGGATACAATATATAAAATGAAAATCAAATTTCAAAGTAATTGCTTAAAAGGCGCAAAGGCCAACATAGTGAAAAAGATTCCAAGCCGGGACTCGAGCCCGAGCCATCAGTATAGCGCACTGACGTTCTACCGACTAACCACTTGGAACAATACGCTGCTCGGAAAATTTCTCACTATTATATGTTGGCAAGGCTACAACCGCAGCACAAGATGAAATATTTATCGTGAGCCACCGACCTGGGGATAACACGAAAGATAATTAAATCCAGCATCGATAGAAACTATATTAATACATGGGAATTATTCCAGAGAGAAACATTCGTCTTGGATACAATATTTCGAATGAAAATCAAATTTCGAAGTAATTGCTTAAAATGCGCAAAAGCCAACATAGTTAAAAAGATTCCAATCCGGGACTCGAACCCGGGCCATCAGTATAGCGCACTGACGTTCTACCGACTAACCACTTGGAACGACACACAGCTCGGAAAATTTCTCACTATTATATGTTGGCACGGCTACAACCGCAGCACAAGATGGAATATTTATCGTGAGCCACCGACCTGGGGCTAACACGAAAGATAATTAAATCCAGCATCGATAGAAAATATATTAATACATGGGAATTATTCCAGAGAGAAACATTCGCCTTGGATACAATATTTCAAATGAAAATCAAATTTCGAAGTAATTGCTTAAAAGGCGCAAAGGCCAACATAGTGAAAAAGATTCCAAGCCGGGACTCGAACCCGGGCCATCAGTATAGCGCACTGACCTTCTACCGACTAACCACTTGGAACGATACACAGCTCGGAAAATTTCTCATTATTATATGTTGGCAAGGCTACAACCGCAGAACAATATGGAATATTTATCGTGAGCCACAGACCTGGGGCTAACACGAAAGATAATTATATCCACCATCGATAGAAACTATATTAATACATGGAAATTATTCAAGAGAGAAACATTCGCCTTGGATACAATATTTCAAATGAAAATCAAATTTCGAAGTAATTGCTTAAAAGGCGCAAAGGCCAACATAGTGAAAAAGATTCCAAGCCGGGTCTCGAACCCGGGCCATCAGTATAGCGCACTGACGTTCTACCGACTAACCACTTGGAACGATACACAGCTCGGAAAATTTCTCACTATTATATGTTGGCAAGGCTACAACCGCAGCACAATATGGGATATTTATCATCCTGAGCCACCGACCTGGGGCTAACACGAAAGATAATTATATCCAGCATCGATAGAAACTATATTAATACATGGAAATTATTCCAGAGAGAAACATTCGCCTTGGATACAATATTTCAAATGAAAATCAAATTTCGAAGTAATTGCGGAACAGATGTCATAAGTTCCCCCCCGGCCGCCATCTTGGAATTTTCTTGGCGTGAAAACCCTTTTTCCGCCAAGTAGTACATGTCGCCAAGCACCGGTTTATACGCATGTTTGGCTTAACGAAAATAAAATGTAAATAATAAACAAAATTCGCTAAAATGGCAACCAGTAATCCTTGTATGTGCGCTTCGCGCACATTTTCCGAAAAAAAAACATCACTGCATTCAACACTTCTCGAGGTGTAGCATTCTCAAAATTCAGCAGTTTTCGCTTTCTAGCAATCTCATAATATAAAAACTTTTAAAGCAAAAATACACATAGAAAACAAAATTCGATAAAATGGCAACCAGTAATCGTTGTATGTGCGCTTCGCGCACATTTTCCGAAAAAAAAACATCGCCGAATTCAGCATTTCTCGCGATATAGCATTCTCAAAATTCAGCAGTTTTCGCTTTCTAGCAATCTCAAAATATAAAAAACTTTTAAAGCAAAAATACACATAAAAAACAAAATTCGCTAAAATGGCAACCAGCAATCGTTGTATGTGCGCTCCGCGCACATTTTCCGAAAAAAAACATCGCCGAATTCAGCATTTCTCGCGATATAGAATTCTCAAAATTCAGCAATTCTCGCTTTCTAGCAATCACAAAATGTAAAAAACTCAAAAGCAGTAAAAAACATAAAATTATCAACATACCTTAACAAACATCTGCTTTCTTGAAAGATCCAGCTCGAAATATTATCGCCGACATTTTCCTAAATAGGCTTATCAATACGTATTCACAAACTATAAACAAACCTTCTTTTCTTGTCAAAATTTCCTCATATTTCCTAATTCTTTCAACAACAGCGTATAAACGGACTACAGAAAACATAGTTAATCAAATACATTCAATAAATTTCACATAAAAATAAAAAGGCAGAACTATACAATACGATATCAAAATACATTCACAATATTCCAACATTAACTTCTCGGTTGCCAGAACGACACGTCACAAAAACACGTCACACGACATTCAACATATCGAGGTTGACATATCCATAACCACCGTCAACACGCCAACACGCCAACAAAAAATCGCCAAACATTTCAAAACAAAAACGTCGGAGGGAACATACTGCATCTAAGCCGTAATTGCTTTAAAGGCGCAAATGCCAACATAGTGAAAATGTTTCCAAGCCGGGACTCGTACCCGGGGCATCAGTATAGCGCACTAGCCGTCTACCGACTAACCACTTGGAACGATACACAGCTCAGAAAATTTCTCACTATTATATGTTGGCAAGGCTACAACCACAGCACAAGATGGAATATTTATGTGAGCCACCGACCTGGGGCTAACACGAAAGATAATTAAATCCAGCATCGATAGAAAATATATTAATACATTGAAATTATTCCAGAGAGAAACATTCGCCTTGGATACAATATTTCAAAAGAAAATCAAATTTCGAAGTAATTGCTTAAAAGGCGCAAAGGCCAAAATAGTGAAAAAGATTCCAAGCCGGGACTCGAACCCGGGCCATCAGTATAGCGCACTGACGTTCTACCGACTAAAAACTTGGAACGATACACAGCTCGGAATATTTCTCACTATTATATGTTTGCAGGGCTACAACCGCAGCACAAGATGGAATATTTATCGTGAGCCACCGACCTGGGGCTAACACGAAAGATAATTAAATCCAGCATCGATAGAAACTATATTAATACATGGAAATTATTCCAGAGAGAAACATTCGCCTTGGATACAATATTTCAAATGAAAATCAAATTTCGAAGTAATTGCTTAAAATGCGCCAAGGTCAACATAGTGAAAAAGATTCCAAGCCGGGACTCGAACCCGGGCCATCAGTATAGCGAACTGACGTTCTACCGACTAACCACTTGGAACGATACACAGCACGGAAAATTTCTCACTATTAGATGTTGGCAAGGCTACAACCGCAGCACAAGATGGAATATTTATCGTGAGCCACCGACCTGGGGCTAACACGAAAGATAATTAAATCCAGCATCGACAGAAACTATATTAATACATGGAAATTATTCCAGAGAGAAACATTCGCCTTGGATACAATATTTCAAATGAAAATCAAATTTCGAAGTAATTACTTAAAAGGCGCAAAGGCCAAAATAGTGAAAAAGATTCCAAGCCGGGACTCGAACCCGGGCCATCAGTATAGCGCACTGACGTTCTACCGACTAAAAACTTGGAACGATACACAGCTCGGAATATTTCTCACTATTATATGTTTGCAGGGCTACAACCGCAGCACAAGATGGAATATTTATCGTGAGCCACCGACCTGGGGCTAACACGAAAGATAATTAAATCCAGCATCGACAGAAACTATATTAATACATGGAAATTATTCCAGAGAGAAACATTCGCCTTGGATACAATATTTCAAATGAAAATCAAATTTCGAAGTAATTGCTTAAAATGCGCCAAGGTCAACATAGTGAAAAAGATTCCAAGCCGGGACTCGAACCCGGGCCATCCGTATAGCGAACTGACGTTCTACCGACTAACCACTTGGAACGATACACAGCTCGGAAAATTTCTCACTATTAGATGTTGGCAAGGCTACAACCGCAGCACAAGATGGAATATTTATCGTGAGCCACCGACCTGGGGCTAACACGAAAGATAATTAAATCCAGCATCGACAGAAACTATATTAATACATGGAAATTATTCCAGAGAGAAACATTCGCCTTGGATACAATATTTCAAATGAAAATCAAATTTCGAAGTAATTGCTTAAAAGGCGCAAATGCCAACATAGTGAAAATGTTTCCAAGCCGGGACTCGTACCCGGGGCATCAGTATAGCGCACTAACCGTCTACCGACTAACCACTTGGAACGATACACAGCTCAGAAAATTTCTCACTATTATATGTTGGCAAGGCTATAACCGCAGCACAAGATGGAATATTTACGTGAGCCACCGACCTGGGGCTAACACGAAAGATAATTAAATCCAGCATCGATAGAAAATATATTAATACATTGAAATTATTCCAGAGAGAAACATTCGCCTTGGATACAATATTTCAAAAGAAAATCAAATTTCGAAGTAATTGCTTAAAAGGCGTAAAGGCCAAAATAGTGAAAAAGATTCCAAGCCGGGAATCGAACCCGGGCCATCAGTATAGCGCACTGACGTTCTACCGACTAAAAACTTGGAACGATACACAGCTCGGAATATTTCTCACTATTATATGTTTGCAGGGCTACAACCGCAGCACAAGATGGAATATTTATCGTGAGCCACCGACCTTGGGCTAACACGAAAGATAATTAAATCCAGCATCGATAGAAAGTATATTAATACATGGAAATTATTCCAGAGAAAAACATTCGCCTTGGATACAATATTTCAAATGAAAATCAAATTTCGAAGTAATTGCTTAAAAGGCGCAAATGCCAACATAGTGAAAAAGATTCCATGCCAGGACTCGAACCCGGTCCATCAGTATAGCGCACTGACCTTCTACCGACTAACCACTTGGAACGATACACAGCTCAGAAAATTTCTCACTATTATATGTTGGCAAGGCTATAACCGCAGCACAAGATGGAATATTTACGTGAGCCACCGACCTGGGGCTAACACGAAAGATAATTAAATTCAGCATCGATAGAAAATATATTAATACATGGAAATTATTCCAGAGAGAAACATTTGCCTTGGATACAATATATAAAATGAAAATCAAATTTCAAAGTAATTGCTTAAAAGGCGCAAAGGCCAACATAGTGAAAAAGATTCCAAGCCGGGACTCGAGCCCGAGCCATCAGTATAGCGCACTGACGTTCTACCGACTAACCACTTGGAACAATACGCTGCTCGGAAAATTTCTCACTATTATATGTTGGCAAGGCTACAACCGCAGCACAAGATGAAATATTTATCGTGAGCCACTGACCTGGGGATAACACGAAAGATAATTAAATCCAGCATCGATAGAAACTATATTAATACATGGGAATTATTCCAGAGAGAAACATTCGCCTTGGATACAATATTTCGAATGAAAATCAAATTTCGAAGTAATTGCTTAAAATGCGCAAAAGCCAACATAGTTAAAAAGATTCCAATCCGGGACTCGAACCCGGGCCATCAGTATAGCGCACTGACGTTCTACCGACTAACCACTTGGAACGATACACAGCTCGGAAAATTTCTCATTATTATATGTTGGCAAGGCTACAACCGCAGAACAATATGGAATATTTATCGTGAGCCACCGACCTGGGGCTAACACGAAAGATAATTATATCCACCATCGATAGAAACTATATTAATACATGGAAATTATTCAAGAGAGAAACATTCGCCTTGGATACAATATTTCAAATGAAAATCAAATTTCGAAGTAATTGCGGAACAGATGTCATAAGTTCCCCCCCCGGCCGCCATCTTGGAATTTTCTTGGCGTGAAAACCCCTTTTCCGCCAAGTAGTACATGTCGCCAAGCACCGGTTTATACGCATGTTTGGCTTAACGAAAATAAAATGTAAATAATAAACAAAATTCGCTAAAATGGCAACCAGTAATCCTTGTATGTGCGCTTCGCGCACATTTTCCGAAAAAAAAACATCACTGCATTCAACACTTCTCGAGGTGTAGCATTCTCAAAATTCAGCAGTTTTCGCTTTCTAGCAATCTCATAATATAAAAACTTTTAAAGCAAAAATACACATAGAAAACAAAATTCGATAAAATGGCAACCAGTAATCGTTGTATGTGCGCTTCGCGCACATTTTCCGAAAAAAAAACATCGCCGAATTCAGCATTTCTCGCGATATAGCATTCTCAAAATTCAGCAGTTTTCGCTTAATAGCAATCTCAAAATATAAAAAACTTTTAAATCAAAAATACACATAAAAAACAAAATTCGCTAAAATGGCAACCAGCAATCGTTGTATGTGCGCTCCGCGCACATTTTCCGAAAAAAAAACATCGCCGAATTCAGCATTTCTCGCGATATAGAATTCTCAAAATTCAGCAATTCTCGCTTTCTAGCAATCACAAAATGTAAAAAACTCAAAAGCAGTAAAAAACATAAAATTATCAACATACCTTAACAAACATCTGCTTTCTTGAAAGATCCAGCTCGAAATATTATCGCCGACATTTTCCTAAATAGGCTTATCAATACGTATTCACAAACTATAAACAAACCTTCTTTTCTTGTCAAAATTTCCTCATATTTCCTAATTCTTTCAACAACAGCGTATAAACGGACTACAGAAAACATAGTTAATCAAATACATTCAATAAATTTCACATAAAAATAAAAAGGCAGAACTATACAATACGATATCAAAATACATTCACAATATTCCAACATTAACTTCTCGGTTGCCAGAACGACACGTCACAAAAACACGTCACACGACATTCAACATATCGAGGTTGCCATATCCATAACCACCGTCAACACGCCAACAAAAAATCGCCAAACATTTCAAAACAAAAACGTCGGAGGGAACATACTGCATCTAAGCCGTAATTGCTTTAAAGGCGCAAATGCCAACATAGTGAAAATGTTTCCAAGCCGGGACTCGTACCCGGGGCATCAGTATAGCGCACTAGCCGTCTACCGACTAACCACTTGGAACGATACACAGCTCAGAAAATTTCTCACTATTATATGTTGGCAAGGCTACAACCGCAGCACAAGATGTAATATTTACGTGAGCCACCGACCTGGGGCTAACACGAAAGATAATTAAATCCAGCATCGATAGAAAATATATAAATACATTGAAATTATTCCAGAGAGAAACATTCGCCTTGGATACAATATTTCAAAAGAAAATCAAATTTCGAAGTAATTGCTTAAAAGGCGCAAAGGCCAAAATAGTGAAAAAGATTCCAAGCCGGGACTCGAACCCGGGCCATCAGTATAGCGCACTGACGTTCTACCGACTAAAAACTTGGAACGATACACAGCTCGGAATATTTCTCACTATTATATGTTTGCAGGGCTACAACCGCAGCACAAGATGGAATATTTATCGTGAGCCACCGACCTGGGGCTAACACGAAAGATAATTAAATCCAGCATCGATAGAAACTATATTAATACATGGAAATTATTCCAGAGAGAAACATTCGCCTTGGATACAATATTTCAAATGAAAATCAAATTTCGAAGTAATTGCTTAAAATGCGCCAAGGTCAACATAGTGAAAAAGATTCCAAGCCGGGACTCGAACCCGGGCCATCAGTATAGCGAACTGACGTTCTACCGACTAACCACTTGGAACGATACACAGCTCGGAAAATTTCTCACTATTAGATGTTGGCAAGGCTACAACCGCAGCACAAGATGGAATATTTATCGTGAGCCACCGACCTGGGGCTAACACGAAAGATAATTAAATCCAGCATCGACAGAAACTATATTAATACATGGAAATTATTCCAGAGAGAAACATTCGCCTTGGATACAATATTTCAAATGAAAATCAAATTTCGAAGTAATTGCTTAAAAGGCGCAAATGCCAACATACTGAAAATGTTTCCAAGCCGGGACTCGTACCCGGGGCATCAGTATAGCGCACTAACCGTCTACCGACTAACCACTTGGAACGATACACAGCTCAGAAAATTTCTCACTATTATATGTTGGCAAGGCTATAACCGCAGCACAAGATGGAATATTTACGTGAGCCACCGACCTGGGGCTAACACGAAAGATAATTAAATCCAGCATCGATAGAAAATATATTAATACATTGAAATTATTCCAGAGAGAAACATTCGCCTTGGATGCAATATTTCAAATGAAAATCAAATTTCGAAGTAACTGCTTAAAAGGCACAAAGGCCAACAAAGTGAAAAAGATTCCAAGCCGGGACTCGAACACGCGCCATCAGTATAGCGCACTGACGTTCTACCGACTAAAAACTTGGAACGATACACAGCTCGGAATATTTCTCACTATTATATGTTTGCAGGGCTACAACCGCAGCACAAGATGGAATATTTATCGTGAGCCACCGACCTGGGGCTAACACGAAAGATAATTAAATCCAGCATCGATAGAAACTATATTAATACATGGAAATTATTCCAGAGAAAAACATTCGCCTTGGATACAATATTTCAAATGAAAATCAAATTTCGAAGTAATTGCTTAAAAGGCACAAAGGCCAACATAGTGAAAAAGATTCCAAGCCGGGACTGGGCCCCACCAGTGGCCGAGAGGTTCTGCTCTCGAAGCTGGTAGACGGGAGGTGCTGGGTTCGATCCCAATCGCGCCCGTCGGCCTAATCGTTCGGAGTTTTCGTGGTTTTCTTCGAACCTTGGTTCTCCAAGCGTTAATACGGGTTAGGTTCCCTTAGAAAGACCTCCACGGAAGGCACTCCCCCCTTAGGGCCTATATCCCACGTGCAGATAATTGGCCGACATAAATACAACCAACCAACCAACCAACCAAGCCGGGACTCGAACACGCGCCATCAGTATAGCGCACTGACGTTCTAGAGACTAACCACTTGGAATGATACACAAGGCGAATGTTTCAATGAATCCAAGGTGAATGTTTCTCTCTCGAATAATTTCCATGTATTAATATATTTTCTATCGATGCTGGATTTAATTATCTTTCGTGTTAGCCCCAGGTCGGTGGCTCACGATAAATATTCCATCCTGTGCTGCGGTTGTAGCCTTGCCAACATATAATAGTGAGAAATTTTCCGAGCTGTGTATTGTTCCAAGTGGTTAGTCGGTAGAACGTCAGTGCGCTATACTGATGGCCCGGGTTCGAGTCCCGGCTTGGAATCTTTTTCACTATGTTGGCCTTTGCGCCTTTTAAGCAATTACTTCGAAATTTGATTTTCATTTGAAATATTGTATCCAAGGCGAATGTTTCTCTCTGGAATAATTTCCATGTATTAATATAGATTTTTTTTTCTTTCAACTTGCACTTAATTTACTATTTCTGTATCATACTGTGGGCCTTCCTGTGCCTTAATCCTTGTATAAGATGTTTTTTGTTACACCTACAAGCAATGTGAGACATAGTTTGTACTGCTTGTACTGGATTTTAGAATGTCAGTTGGTTTCCTCCTTATTGCAGTAATTGTATAATTTTTGTTCCTTTTGCATCCCATTATTTCTAGTATTTTATCAATCATGTATATGCTCATATTTTTTAAATCTTTTTTGCTGATAAGTCTACACTAAGGATTTAAAATATTATTTTTTTTATTGAGAACACATGTAACCCCTGCTCTCGAAGCTGGTAGACGGGAGGTGCTGGTTCGATCCCAATCGCGCCCGCGGCCTAATCGTTCGGAGTTTTCGTGGTTTTCTTCGAACCTTGGTTCTCCAAGCGTTAATACGGGTTAGGTTCCCTTAGAAAGACCTCCACGGAAGGCACTTCCCACCTTAGGGCCTATATCCCACGTGCAGATAATTGGCCGACATAAATACAACCAACCAACCAGAGAGAAACATTCGCCTTGGATACAATATTTCAAATGAAAATCAAAATTCGAAGTAATTGCTTAAAAGGCGCAAATGCCAACATAGTGAAAAAGACTCCAAGCCGGGACTCGAACCCGGGCCATCAGTATAGCGCACTGACCTTCTACCGACTAACCACTTGGAACGATACACAGCTCGGAAAATTTCTCATTATTATATGTTGGCAAGGCTACAACCGCAGCACAAGATGTAATATTTATCGTGAGCCACCGACCTGGGGCTAACACGAAATATAATTAAATCCAGCATCGATAAAAAGTATATTAATCAATGGAAATTATTCCAGAGGGAAATATTCGGCTTGGATACAATATTTCAAATGAAAATCAAATTTCGAAATAATTGCTTAAAAGGCGCAAAGGCCAACATAGTGAAAAAGATTCCAAGCCGGGACTCGAACCCGGGCCATCAGTATAGCGCACTGACGTTCTACCGACTAACCACCTGGAACGACACACAGCGCGGAAAATTTCTCACTATTATATGTTGGCAAGGCTACAACCGCAGCACAAGATGGAATATTTATCGTGAGCCACCGACCTGGGGCTAACACGAAAGATAATTAAATCCAGCATCGATAGAAACTATATTAATGCATGGAAATTATTCCAAAGAGAAACATACAATATTTAAAATGAAAATCAAATTTCGAAGTAATTGCTTAAAATGCGCCAAGGTCAACATAGTGAAAAAGATTCCAAGCCGGGACTCGAACCCGGGCCATCAGTATAGCGAACTGACGTTCTACCGACTAACCACTTGGAACGATACACAGCACGGAAAATTTCTCACTATTAGATGTTGGCAAGGCTACAACCGCAGCACAAGATGGAATATTTATCGTGAGCCA
Source organism: Maratus speciosus (assembly GCA_963932465.1). Lineage (NCBI taxonomy): Eukaryota > Metazoa > Arthropoda > Arachnida > Araneae > Salticidae > Maratus > Maratus speciosus. Next base: position 422,727,922 of record OZ010799.1, on the reverse strand, counting down.
CCGACCTGGGGCTAACACGAAAGATAATTAAATCCAGCATCGACAGAAACTATATTAATACATGGAAATTATTCCAGAGAGAAACATTCGCCTTGGATGCAATATTTCAAATGAAAATCAAATTTCGAAGTAATTGCTTAAAAGGCGCAAATGCCAACATAGTGAAAAAGATTCAAAGCCGGGACTCGAACCCGGGCCATCAGTATAGCGCACTGACTTTCTACCGACTAACCACTTGGAACGATACACAGCTCAGAAATTTTCTCACAAGTATATGTTGGCAAGGCTACAACCGCAGCACAAGATGGAATATTTACGTGAGCCACCGACCTGGGGCTAACACGAAAGATAATTAAATTCAGCATCGATAGAAAATATATTAATACATGGAAATTATTCCAGAGAGAAACATTCGCCTTGTATACAATATTTCAAATGAAAATCAAATTTCGAAGTAATTGCTTAAAAGGCGCAAAGGCGAACATAGTGAAAAAGATTCCAAGCCGGGACTCGAACCCGGGCCATCAGTATAGCGCACTGACGTACTACCGACTAAACACTTGGAACGATACACAGCTCGGAAAATTTCTCACTATTATATGTTGGCAGGGCTACAACCGCAGCACAAGATGGAATATTTATCGTGAGCCACCGACCTGGGGCTAACACGAAAGATAATTAAATCCAGCATCGATAGAAACTATATTAATACATGAAATTATTCCAGAGAGAAACATTCGCCTTGGATACAATATTTCAAATGAAAATCAAATTTCCAAGTAATTGCTTAAAAGGCACAAAGGCCAACATAGTGAAAAAGATTCCAAGCCGGGACTCGAACCCGGGCCATCAGTATAGCGCACTGACATTCTACCGACTAACCACTTGGTACGATACACAGCACGGAAAATTTCTCACTATTATATGTTGGCAAGGCTTCAACTGCAGCACAAGATGGAATATTTATCATGAGCCACCGACCTGGGGCTAACACGAAAGATAATTAAATCCAGCATCGATAGAAACTATATTAATACATGAAATTATTCCAGAGAGAAACATTCGCCTTGGATACAATATATAAAATGAAAATCAAATTTCGAAGTAATTGCTTAAAAGGCGCAAATCCAACATAGTGAAAAAGATTCCAAGCCGGGACTCAAACCCTGGCCATCAGTATAGCGCACTGACGTTCTACCGACTAACCACTTGGAATGATAAACAAGGCGAATGTTTCAATGAATCCAAGGCGAATGTTTCAATGAATCCAAGGCGAATGTTTCTCTCTCGAATAATTTCCATGTATTAATATATTTTCTATCGATGCTGGATTTAATTATCTTTCGTGTTAGCCCCAGGTCGGTGGCTCACGATAAATATTCCATCCTGTGCTGCGGTTGTAGCCTTGCCAACATATAATAGTGAGAAATTTTCCGAGCTGTGTATCGTTCCAAGTGGTTAGTCGGTAGAACGTCAGTGCGCTATACTGATGGCCCGGGTTCGAGTCCCGGCTTGGAATCTTTTTCACTATGTTGGCCTTTGCGCCTTTTAAGCAATTACTTCGAAATTTGATTTTCATTTGAAATATTGTATCCAAGGCGAATGTTTCTCTCTGGAATAATTTCCATGTATTAATATAGGTTCTATCGATGCTGGATTTAATTATCTTTCGTGTTAGCGCCAGGTCGGTGGCTCACGATAAATATTCCATCTTGTGCTGCGGTTGTAGCTTTGCCAACATATAATAGTGAGAAATTTTCCGAGCTGTGTATCGTTCCAAGTGGTTAGTCGTTAGAACATTAGTGCGCTATACTGATGGCCCGGGTTCGAGTCCCGGCTTGGAATCTTTTTCACTATGTTGGCCTTTGCACCTTTTAAGCAATTATTTCGAAATTTGATTTCCATTTGAAATATTCTATCCAAGGCAAATGTTTCTTCCTGGAATAATTTCCGTGTATTAATATAGATTTTTTTTTCTTTCAACTTGCACTTAATTTACTATTTCTGTATCATACTGTGGGCCTTCCTGTGCCTTAATCCTTGTATAAGATGTTTTTTGTTACACCTACAAGCAATGTGAGACATAGTTTGTACTGCTTGTACTGGATTTTAGAATGTCAGTTGGTTTCCTCCTTATTGCAGTAATTGTATAATTTTTGTTCCTTTTGCATCCCATTATTTCTAGTATTTTATCAATCATGTATATGCTCATATTTTTTAAATCTTTTTTGCTGATAAGTCTACACTAAGGATTTAAAATATTATTTTTTTTATTGAGAACACATGTAACCCCTGCTCTCGAAGCTGGTAGACGGGAGGTGCTGGTTCGATCCCAATCGCGCCCGCGGCCTAATCGTTCGGAGTTTTCGTGGTTTTCTTCGAACCTTGGTTCTCCAAGCGTTAATACGGGTTAGGTTCCCTTAGAAAGACCTCCACGGAAGGCACTTCCCACCTTAGGGCCTATATCCCACGTGCAGATAATTGGCCGACATAAATACAACCAACCAACCAGAGAGAAACATTCGCCTTGGATACAATATTTCAAATGAAAATCAAAATTCGAAGTAATTTCTTAAAAGGCGCAAATGCCAACATAGTGAAAAAGACTCCAAGCCGGGACTCGAACCCGGGCCATCAGTATAGCGCACTGACCTTCTACCGACTAACCACTTGGAACGATACACAGCTCGGAAAATTTCTCATTATTATATGTTGGCAAGGCTACAACCGCAGCACAAGATGTAATATTTATCGTGAGCCACCGACCTGGGGCTAACACGAAATATAATTAAATCCAGCATCGATAAAAAGTATATTAATCAATGGAAATTATTCCAGAGGGAAATATTCGGCTTGGATACAATATTTCAAATGAAAATCAAATTTCGAAATAATTGCTTAAAAGGCGCAAAGGCCAACATAGTGAAAAAGATTCCAAGCCGGGACTCGAACCCGGGCCATCAGTATAGCGCACTGACGTTCTACCGACTAACCACCTGGAACGACACACAGCGCGGAAAATTTCTCACTATTATATGTTGGCAAGGCTACAACCGCAGCACAAGATGGAATATTTATCGTGAGCCACCGACCTGGGGCTAACACGAAAGATAATTAAATCCAGCATCGATAGAAACTATATTAATGCATGGAAATTATTCCAAAGAGAAACATACAATATTTAAAATGAAAATCAAATTTCGAAGTAATTGCTTAAAATGCGCCAAGGTCAACATAGTGAAAAAGATTCCAAGCCGGGACTCGAACCCGGGCCATCAGTATAGCGAACTGACGTTCTACCGACTAACCACTTGGAACGATACACAGCTAGGAAAATTTCTCACTATTAGATGTTGGCAAGGCTACAACCGCAGCACAAGATGGAATATTTATCGTGAGCCACCGACCTGGGGCTAACACGAAAGATAATTAAATCCAGCATCGACAGAAACTATATTAATACATGGAAATTATTCCAGAGAGAAACATTCGCCTTGGATACAATATTTCAAATGAAAATCAAATTTCGAAGTAATTGCTTAAAAGGCGCAAATGCCAACATAGTGAAAAAGATTCAAAGCCGGGACTCGAACCCGGGCCATCAGTATAGCGCACTGACTTTCTACCGACTAACCACTTGGAACGATACACAGCTCAGAAATTTTCTCACAAGTATATGTTGGCAAGGCTACAACCGCAGCACAAGATGGAATATTTACGTGAGCCACCGACCTGGGGCTAACACGAAAGATAATTAAATTCAGCATCGATAGAAAATATATTAATACATGGAAATTATTCCAGAGAGAAACATTCGCCTTGTATACAATATTTCAAATGAAAATCAAATTTCGAAGTAATTGCTTAAAAGGCGCAAAGGCGAACATAGTGAAAAAGATTCCAAGCCGGGACTCGAACCCGGGCCATCAGTATAGCGCACTGACGTACTACCGACTAAACACTTGGAACGATACACAGCTCGGAAAATTTCTCACTATTATATGTTGGCAGGGCTACAACCGCAGCACAAGATGGAATATTTATCGTGAGCCACCGACCTGGGGCTAACACGAAAGATAATTAAATCCAGCATCGATAGAAACTATATTAATACATGAAATTATTCCAGAGAGAAACATTCGCCTTGGATACAATATTTCAAATGAAAATCAAATTTCCAAGTAATTGCTTAAAAGGCACAAAGGCCAACATAGTGAAAAAGATTCCAAGCCGGGACTCGAACCCGGGCCATCAGTATAGCGCACTGACATTCTACCGACTAACCACTTGGTACGATACACAGCACGGAAAATTTCTCACTATTATATGTTGGCAAGGCTTCAACTGCAGCACAAGATGGAATATTTATCATGAGCCACCGACCTGGGGCTAACACGAAAGATAATTAAATCCAGCATCGATAGAAACTATATTAATACGTGAAATTATTCCAGAGAGAAACATTCGCCTTGGATACAATATATAAAATGAAAATCAAATTTCGAAGTAATTGCTTAAAAGGCGCAAATCCAACATAGTGAAAAAGATTCCAAGCCGGGACTCAAACCCTGGCCATCAGTATAGCGCACTGACGTTCTACCGACTAACCACTTGGAATGATAAACAAGGCGAATGTTTCAATGAATCCAAGGCGAATGTTTCAATGAATCCAAGGCGAATGTTTCTCTCTCGAATAATTTCCATGTATTAATATATTTTCTATCGATGCTGGATTTAATTATCTTTCGTGTTAGCCCCAGGTCGGTGGCTCACGATAAATATTCCATCCTGTGCTGCGGTTGTAGCCTTGCCAACATATAATAGTGAGAAATTTTCCGAGCTGTGTATCGTTCCAAGTGGTTAGTCGGTAGAACGTCAGTGCGCTATACTGATGGCCCGGGTTCGAGTCCCGGCTTGGAATCTTTTTCACTATGTTGGCCTTTGCGCCTTTTAAGCAATTACTTCGAAATTTGATTTTCATTTGAAATATTGTATCCAAGGCGAATGTTTCTCTCTGGAATAATTTCCATGTATTAATATAGGTTCTATCGATGCTGGATTTAATTATCTTTCGTGTTAGCCCCAGGTCGGTGGCTCACGATAAATATTCCATCTTGTGCTGCGGTTGTAGCTTTGCCAACATATAATAGTGAGAAATTTTCCGAGCTGTGTATCGTTCCAAGTGGTTAGTCGTTAGAACATTAGTGCGCTATACTGATGGCCCGGGTTCGAGTCCCGGCTTGGAATCTTTTTCACTATGTTGGCCTTTGCACCTTTTAAGCAATTATTTCGAAATTTGATTTCCATTTGAAATATTCTATCCAAGGCGAATGTTTCTTCCTGGAATAATTTCCATGTATTAATATAGATTTTTTTTTCTTTCAACTTGCACTTAATTTACTATTTCTGTATCATACTGTGGGCCTTCCTGTGCCTTAATCCTTGTATAAGATGTTTTTTGTTACACCTACAAGCAATGTGAGACATAGTTTGTACTGCTTGTACTGGATTTTAGAATGTCAGTTGGTTTCCTCCTTATTGCAGTAATTATATAATTTTTGTTCCTTTTGCATCCCATTATTTCTAGTATTTTATCAATCATGTATATGCTCATATTTTTTAAATCTTTTTTGCTGATAAGTCTACACTAAGGATTTAAAATATTATTTTTTTTATTGAGAACACATGTAACCCCTGCTCTCGAAGCTGGTAGACGGGAGGTGCTGGTTCGATCCCAATCGCGCCCGCGGCCTAATCGTTCGGAGTTTTCGTGGTTTTCTTCGAACCTTGGTTCTCCAAGCGATAATACGGGTTAGGTTCCCTTAGAAAGACCTCCACGGAAGGCACTTCCCACCTTAGGGCCTATATCCCACGTGCAGATAATTGGCCGACATAAATACAACCAACCAACCAGAGAGAAACATTCGCCTTGGATACAATATTTCAAATGAAAATCAAATTTCGAAGTAATTGCTTAAAAGGCGCAAAGGCCAACATAGTTAAAAAGATTCCAATCCGGGACTCGAACCCGGGCCTTCAGTATAGCGCACTGACGTTCTACCGACTAACCACTTGGAACGACACACAGCTCGGAAAATTTCTCACTATTATATGTTGGCACGGCTACAACCGCAGCACAAGATGGAATATTTATCGTGAGCCACCGACCTGGGGCTAACACGAAAGATAATTAAATCCAGCATCGATAGAAAATATATTAATACATGGGAATTATTCCAGAGAGAAACATTCGCCTTGGATACAATATTTCAAATGAAAATGAAATTTCGAAGTAATTGCTTAAAAGGCGCAAAGGCCAACATAGTGAAAAAGACTCCAAGCTGGGACTCGAACCCGGGCCATCAGTATAGCGCACTGACCTTCTACCGACTAACCACTTGGAATGATAAACAAGGCGAATGTTTCAATGAATCCAAGGCGAATGTTTCTCTCTCGAATAATTTCCATGTATTAATATATTTTCTATCGATGCTGGATTTAATTATCTTTCGTGTTAGCCCCAGGTCGGTGGCTCACGATAAATATTCCATCCTGTGCTGCGGTTGTAGCCTTGCCAACATATAATAGTGAGAAATTTTCCGAGCTGTGTATCGTTCCAAGTGGTTAGTCGGTAGAACGTCAGTGCGCTATACTGATGGCCCGGGTTCGAGTCCCGGCTTGGAATCTTTTTCACTATGTTGGCCTTTGCGCCTTTTAAGCAATTACTTCGAAATTTGATTTTCATTTGAAATATTGTATCCAAGGCGAATGTTTCTCTCTGGAATAATTTCCATGTATTAATATAGGTTCTATCGATGCTGGATTTAATTATCTTTCGTGTTAGCCCCAGGTCGGTGGCTCACGATAAATATTCCATCTTGTGCTGCGGTTGTAGCTTTGCCAACATATAATAGTGAGAAATTTTCCGAGCTGTGTATCGTTCCAAGTGGTTAGTCGTTAGAACATTAGTGCGCTATACTGATGGCCCGGGTTCGAGTCCCGGCTTGGAATCTTTTTCACTATGTTGGCCTTTGCACCTTTTAAGCAATTATTTCGAAATTTGATTTCCATTTGAAATATTCTATCCAAGGCGAATGTTTCTTCCTGGAATAATTTCCATGTATTAATATAGATTTTTTTTTCTTTCAACTTGCACTTAATTTACTATTTCTGTATCATACTGTGGGCCTTCCTGTGCCTTAATCCTTGTATAAGATGTTTTTTGTTACACCTACAAGCAATGTGAGACATAGTTTGTACTGCTTGTACTGGATTTTAGAATGTCAGTTGGTTTCCTCCTTATTGCAGTAATTATATAATTTTTGTTCCTTTTGCATCCCATTATTTCTAGTATTTTATCAATCATGTATATGCTCATATTTTTTAAATCTTTTTTGCTGATAAGTCTACACTAAGGATTTAAAATATTATTTTTTTTATTGAGAACACATGTAACCCCTGCTCTCGAAGCTGGTAGACGGGAGGTGCTGGTTCGATCCCAATCGCGCCCGCGGCCTAATCGTTCGGAGTTTTCGTGGTTTTCTTCGAACCTTGGTTCTCCAAGCGATAATACGGGTTAGGTTCCCTTAGAAAGACCTCCACGGAAGGCACTTCCCACCTTAGGGCCTATATCCCACGTGCAGATAATTGGCCGACATAAATACAACCAACCAACCAGAGAGAAACATTCGCCTTGGATACAATATTTCAAATGAAAATCAAATTTCGAAGTAATTGCTTAAAAGGCGCAAAGGCCAACATAGTTAAAAAGATTCCAATCCGGGACTCGAACCCGGGCCATCAGTATAGCGCACTGACGTTCTACCGACTAACCACTTGGAACGACACACAGCTCGGAAAATTTCTCACTATTATATGTTGGCACGGCTACAACCGCAGCACAAGATGGAATATTTATCGTGAGCCACCGACCTGGGGCTAACACGAAAGATAATTAAATCCAGCATCGATAGAAAATATATTAATACATGGGAATTATTCCAGAGAGAAACATTCGCCTTGGATACAATATTTCAAATGAAAATGAAATTTCGAAGTAATTGCTTAAAAGGCGCAAAAGCCAACATAGTGAAAAAGACTCCAAGCCGGGACTCGAACCCGGGCCATCAGTATAGCGCACTGACCTTCTACCGACTAACCACTTGGAACGATACACAGCTCGGAAAATTTCTCATTATTATATGTTGGCAAGGCTACAACCGCAGCACAAGATGGAATATTTATCGTGAGCCACCGACCTGGGGCTAACACGAAAGATAATTAAATCCAGCATCAATAGAAACTATATTAATGCATGGAAATTATTCCAAAGAGAAACATACAATATTTAAAATGAAAATCAAATTTCGAAGTAATTGCTTAAAATGCGCCAAGGCCAACATAGTGAAAAAGATTCCAAGCCGGGACTCGAACCTGGGCCATCAGTATAGCGAACTGACGTTCTACCGACTAACCACTTGGAACGATACACAGCTCGGAAAATTTCTCACTATTAGATGTTGGCAAGGCTACAACCGCAGCACAAGATGGAATATTTATCGTGAGCCACTGACCTGGGGCTAACACGAAAGATAATTAATTCCAGCATCGATAGAAAATATATTAATACATGGAAATTATTCCAGAGAGAAATATTTTCCTTGGATACAATATATCAAATGAAAATCAAATTTTGAAGTAATTGCTTAAAAGGCGCAAAGGCCAACATAGTGAAAAAGATTCCAAGCCGGGACTCGAATCCGAGCCATCAGTATAGCGCACTGACGTTCTACCGACTAACCACTTGGAACGATACACAGCTCGGAAAATTTCTCACTATTATATGTTGGCAAGGCTACAACCGCAGCACAATATGGGATATTTATCATCCTGAGCCACCGACCTGGGGCTAACACGAAAGATAATTAAATCCAGCATCGACAGAAACTATATTAATACATGGAAATTATTCCAGAGAGAAACATTCGCCTTGGATACAATATTTCAAATGAAAATATAATTTCGAAGTAATTGCTTAAAAGGCGCAAAAGCCAACCTAGTGAAAAAGATTCCAAGCCAGGACTCGAACCCGGGCCATCAGTATAGCGCACTGATCTTCTACCGACTAACCACTTGGAACGATACACAGCTCAGAAAATTTCTCACTATTATATGTTGGCAAGGCTACAACTGTGAAGGCGTCTACCTTCACATATTAATATTAAGACCTTTCCTCTTTCCCCCTTTTAAAATTACATTTTTTTTAAATTCTTAAATTTAATTATCTGTCTGCATTCGGATTCAATCTGTTTTTTAGCGCTCTTTTCCCTTCATAAATTAAGCATTCAATTCTCTGTCTCTTTAATATTTTAACCGCAGCGCACTGCAGTTAAAAGAAAAGAAATCATTTCCTTTTCTCGCCTAATAACTGGATTCTAATTTTCATCCTTCTGCCTTAGTTTGATGATATGCAGAAATTAATCAGACATATTACTTCTACATTTTTAGCCGTTGGTCCAGATGTTAGATAGATGTGTCATTTCAGTTATTAACCCTGTCTTTATTTTGTTTTTGTTTTTTTAACGTACTCTTTCGGCCGCTTCAATCCCATGAGAACTTTAGCAACCCCTATAGAATGCCTTTCGCGGTTTAAAGCTAGAATTCCTACACAGCCATTTGCGTTAAATATTTCTTATTAATCTTTTACATTCCCCATTCGATTTCAATTATTGTACTTTGACCACATGTCTCTCTCTCTCTTTAATCTCGCCATATAGTATAGGTATTTGGCGAAATTCTGTATGTACGTTTGCCAACACTCGAGATTTCAAGAAAGTGTATTAGGAAGGAGACTAGCTTCTGAACTCGCATGATGTGAAAAAAAAAATTGTAACTCTTCGCTCCCTTCTCCAACATTGGCCGTGTAATTCTCGGCGGTGGTGGACACGATACCGGTGCACAATAAAGACCGTCAGAAAATTCCTGCCTTTTATTATCTCAGCAGTTCCTTGCCTCCTTAATATAATTAACAATTGATTTTTTGTCTTAGAGTCATTATTGAAGCTTAGCAAAATGAACCACCTGTGCAACAACAAACAACTACTTTACAAATTCTGGACAACTCCGTTACAAAAACTTGGTGCTTAAGGCCGGCATTGCCGAGGTTACATTTGGAGAAGCGGAGCACGTGATATATATATATTTCTTATTCAAAATAATTACTAATACTGGATTATTACAAAAAAACTGTTCAATTTTTGTAACAAAAAAACTGCAAAATTCATGGACTATCAATTATGGACTATGTTCATTACAGTGGCTGTTTGCACGCTTACCTAGCCTGAAATGTACACTACCCCGGTACTGAGACGAAATAATTATGACACCTGTAGTACCCGATTAGCCAGTTTGATCTTTGAGTGTGCTATCACAAACAGATGTCTGAAACTATTTTCTGCTATTCCAGAACAGAGGTTCAGTGAATGTTGCCTGCTATACAAAAAAAAAAGAAAAAAAAACTGGTTCCCGTGATCCTGAATTAAGGTGAAAATGAAAGACACCCTCGTACAGCACTGTACCGCAGATTTCCTGGTGGTCATCGGAAAATCCATGCATCCCCTTGCCGGGGGATTCCGTCACAAAGTCCGCCAAACACCTCCTCTTTATTTCCAGCAAGAAGAGAAAGGAATAAATTATCATTCACGATGACTCAAAGTATATTTTTCTCTCGCCGCCGAAGCAAGATTTTTTTTTTGTGTGTGTGTGTGTGTTGGAGGGATGCGCCGTTTTACAAACTTTCAGTAGTCGCAGCCTTTTTAATTATTCATCGCTTCTGTGAGTTGTGTTTTGAGACATCTGCAAATGAACGTGTGAATTTAAGCAACTGATTGATTTCACAAAATTAACATGAACGTTGATTGCTAAAAAAAAAAAAAAAAACTTTAAATACAAGTAAAATTCACTGGGGGCGCACACAAAATAAATAATTTTCCCTTCTCTATAAAAATATAATATAAGGTGAAAACACAAGAAATTAATTACATAAAAAAAAAGTCATTTTTCTTGTCTTTAGTATAACAAGTAAGCTATTCTTTTTTTCCTTTTACAGTATTCAAGTCATGTTTCTCCCATAACTACATTTTATGGCTCCTATGATATAGAGGCATGCTAAATTTAAGTAATTTAAAGTGGTATGAACTCCGGACAAATACATCATATAATTTTTTTTTAAAAAGGGCCAATGAAAAGAAATTTGAAATATTACTTTTGGTTCTTGTACCTGTATTTTCTTTAAGATATAAAATTTGATAGTTAGATGGCAAGTTTTATATATATTTACAGTGTAAATTGTAAAGTATTTTTTTTCTTTCTTGCACTTTTAAAGGTAATGTTTGCTCTCTCCTTACCAGTTTTGTGCTTGTGCTAAAGGCAGAATTATACTTTTATGTTGATTCCTAAGTAATACAGTATACATACTGTGTGATTAAATTTTTTTTGCTACCTTTTAACAGTGGATATTGAAAATATTAAAGTATTTCAAATAATGATGCTTTAGTTACGAGGATTGATTTTGCTATATATATATTGAGATAAAAAAAAATATGTAAAAAAAAAAAATCCTCATGACTGGATTATATTGCTCTTTTAATATATATCTATATATATAAGTTTTGATGGCTTGGGGAGATATATGTGAAGGCGCCTACCTTCACATATTAATATTAAGACCTTTCCTCTTTCCCCCCTTTAAAATTACATTTTTTTTAAATTCTTAAATTTAATTATCTGTCTGCATTCGGATTCAATCTGTTTTTTAGCGCTCTTTTCCCTTCATAAATTAAGCATTCAATTCTCTGTCTCTTTAATATTTTAACCGCAGCGCACTGCAGTTAAAAGAAAAGAAATCATTTCCTTTTCTCGCCTAATAACTGGATTCTAATTTTCATCCTTCTGCCTTAGTTTGATGATATGCAGAAATTAATCAGACATATTACTTCTACATATTTAGCCGTTGGTCCAGATGTTAGATAGATGTGTCATTTCAGTTATTAACCCTGTCTTTATTTTGTTTTTGTTTTTTTAACGTACTCTTTCGGCCGCTTCAATCCCATGAGAACTTTAGCAACCCCTATAGAATGCCTTTCGCGGTTTAAAGCTAGAATTCCTACACAGCCATTGGCGTTAAATATTTCTTATTAATCTTTTACATTCCCCATTCGATTTCAATTATTGTACTTTGACCACATGTCTCTCTCTCTCTTTAATCTCGCCATATAGTATAGGTATTTGGCGAAATTCTGTATGTACGTTTGCCAACACTCGAGATTTCAAGAAAGTGTATTAGGAAGGAGACTAGCTTCTGAACTCGCATGATGTGAAAAAAAAATTGTAACTCTTCGCTCCCTTCTCCAACATAGGCCGTGTAATTCTCGGCGGTGGTGGAAACGATACCGGTGCACAATAAAGACCGTCAGAAAATTCCTGCCTTTTATTATCTCAGCAGTTCCTTGCCTCCTTAATATAATTAACAATTGATTTTTTGTCTTAGAGTCATTATTGAAGCTTAGCAAAATGAACCACCTGTGCAACAACAAACAACTACTTTACAAATTCTGGACAACTCCGTTACAACAACCGCAGCACAAGATGGAATATTTACGTGAGCCACCGACCTGGGGCTAACACGAAAGATAATTAAATTCAGCAACGATAGAAAATATATTAATACATTGAAATTATTCCAGAGAGAAACATACGCCTTGGATACAATATTTCAAATGAAAATCAAATTTCGAAGTAATTGCTTAAAAGGCGCAAAGGCCAACAAAGTGAAAAAGATTCCAAGCCGGGACTCGAACCCTGGCCATCAGTATAGCGCATTGACGTACTACCGACTAAACACTTGGAACGATACACAGCTCGGAATATTTCTCACTATTATATGTTGGCAGGGCTACAACCGCAGCACAAGATGGAATATTTATCGTGAGCCACCGACCTGGGGCTAACACGAAAGATAATTAAATCCAGCATCGATAGAAACTATATCAATACATGGGAATTATTCCAGAGAGAAACATTCGCCTTGGATACAATATTTCAAATGAAAATCAAATTTCGAAGTAATTGCTTAAAAGGCGCAAAGGCCAACATAGTGAAAAAGATTCCAAGCCGGGACTCGAACCCGGGCCATCAGTATAGCGCACTGACCTTCTACCGACTAACCACTTGGAACGATACACAGCACGGAAAATTTCTCACTATTATATGTTGGCAAGGCTACAACCGCAGCACAATATGGGATATTTATCATCCTGAGCCACCGACCTGGGGCTAACACGAAAGATAATTAAATCCAGCATCGACAGAAACTATATTAATACATGGAAATTATTCCAGAGAGAAACATTCGCCTTGGATACAATATTTCAAATGAAAATATAATTTCGAAGTAATTGCTTAAAAGGCGCAAATGCCAACCTAGTGAAAAAGATTCCAAGCCGGGACTCGAACCCGGGCCATCAGTATAGCGCACTGACCTTCTACCGACTAACCACTTGGAACGATACACAGCTCAGAAAATTTCTCACTATTATATGTTGGCAAGGCTACAACTGTGAAGGCGTCTACCTTCACATATTAATATTAAGACCTTTCCTCTTTCCCCCTTTTAAAATTACATTTTTTTTTAATTCTTAAATTTAATTATCTGTCTGCATTCGGATTCAATCTGTTTTTTAGCGCTCTTTTCCCTTCATAAATTAAGCATTCAATTCTCTGTCTCTTTAATATTTTAACCGCAGCGCACTGCAGTTAAAAGAAAAGAAATCATTTCCTTTTCTCGCCTAATAACTGGATTCTAATTTTCATCCTTCTGCCTTAGTTTGATGATATGCAGAAATTAATCAGACATATTACTTCTACATATTTAGCCGTTGGTCCAGATGTTAGATAGATGTGTCATTTCAGTTATTAACCCTGTCTTTATTTTGTTTTTGTTTTTTTAACGTACTCTTTCGGCCGCTTCAATCCCATGAGAACTTTAGCAACCCCTATAGAATGCCTTTCGCGGTTTAAAGCTAGAATTCCTACACAGCCATTGGCGTTAAATATTTCTTATTAATCTTTTACATTCCCCATTCGATTTCAATTATTGTACTTTGACCACATGTCTCTCTCTCTCTTTAATCTCGCCATATAGTATAGGTATTTGGCGAAATTCTGTATGTACGTTTGCCAACACTCGAGATTTCAAGAAAGTGTATTAGGAAGGAGACTAGCTTCTGAACTCGCATGATGTGAAAAAAAAAATTGTAACTCTTCGCTCCCTTCTCCAACATAGGCCGTGTAATTCTCGGCGGTGGTGGAAACGATACCGGTGCACAATAAAGACCGTCAGAAAATTCCTGCCTTTTATTATCTCAGCAGTTCCTTGCCTCCTTAATATAATTAACAATTGATTTTTTGTCTTAGAGTCATTATTGAAGCTTAGCAAAATGAACCACCTGTGCAACAACAAACAACTACTTTACAAATTCTGGACAACTCCGTTACAACAACCGCAGCACAAGATGGAATATTTACGTGAGCCACCGACCTGGGGCTAACACGAAAGATAATTAAATTCAGCAACGATAGAAAATATATTAATACATTGAAATTATTCCAGAGAGAAACATACGCCTTGGATACAATATTTCAAATGAAAATCAAATTTCGAAGTAATTGCTTAAAAGGCGCAAAGGCCAACAAAGTGAAAAAGATTCCAAGCCGGGACTCGAACCCTGGCCATCAGTATAGCGCATTGACGTACTACCGACTAAACACTTGGAACGATACACAGCTCGGAATATTTCTCACTATTATATGTTGGCAGGGCTACAACCGCAGCACAAGATGGAATATTTATCGTGAGCCACCGACCTGGGGCTAACACGAAAGATAATTAAATCCAGCATCGATAGAAACTATATTAATACATGGGAATTATTCCAGAGAGAAACATTCGCCTTGGATACAATATTTCAAATGAAAATCAAATTTCGAAGTAATTGCTTAAAAGGCGCAAAGGCCAACATAGTGAAAAAGATTCCAAGCCGGGACTCGAACCCGGGCCATCAGTATAGCGCATTGACGTACTACCGACTAACCACTTGGAACGATACACAGCTCGGAAAATTTCTCATTATTATATGTTGGCAAGGCTACAACCGCAGCACAAGATGTAATATTTATCGTGAGCCACCGACCTGGGGCTAACACGAAATATAATTAAATCCAGCATCGATAAAAACTATATTAATCAATGGAAATTATTCCAGAGGGAAACATTCGGCTTGGATACAATATTTCAAATGAAAATCAAATTTCGAAGTAATTGCTTAAAAGGCGCAAAGGCCAACATAGTGAAAAAGATTCCAAGCCGGGACTCGAACCCGGGCCATCAGTATAGCGCACTGACGTTCTACCGACTAACCACCTGGAACGACACACAGCGCGGAAAATTTCTCACTATTATATGTTGGCAAGGCTACAACCGCAGCACAAGATGGAATATTTATTGTGAGCCACCGACCTGGGGCTAACACGAAAGATAATTAAATCCAGCATCGATAGAAAATATATTAATACATGGAAATTATTCCAGAGAGAAACATTCGCCTTGGATACAATATTTCAAATGAAAATCAAATTTCGAAGTAATTGCTTAAAATGCGCAAAAGCCAACATAGTTAAAAGGATTCCAATCCGGGACTCGAACCCGGGTCATCAGTATAGCGCACTGACGTTCTACCGACTAACCACGTGGAACGACACACAGCTCGGAAAATTTCTCACTATTATATGTTGGCACGGCTACAACCGCAGCACAAGATGGAATATTTATCGTGAGCCACCGACCTGGGGCTAACACGAAAGATAATTAAATCCAGAATCGATAGAAAATATATTAATACATGGGAATTATTCCAGAGAGAAACATTCGCCTTGGATACAATATTTCAAATGAAAATCAAATTTCGAAGTAATTGCTTAAAAGGCGCAAAGGCCAACATAGTGAAAAAGATTCCAAGCCCGGACTCGAACCCGGGCCATCAGTATAGCGCACTGACCTTCTACCGACTAACCACTTGAAACGATACACAGCTCGGAAAATTTCTCATTATTATATGTTGGCAAGGCTACAACCGCAGAACAATATGGAATATTTATCGTGAGCCACCGACCTGGGGCTAACACGAAAGATAATTATATCCACCATCGATAGAATCTATATTAATACATGGAAATTATTCAAGAGAGAAACATTCGCCTTGGATACAATATTTCAAATGAAAATCAAATTTCGAAGTAATTGCTTAAAAGGCGCAAAGGCCAACATAGTGAAAAAGATTCCAAGCCGGGACTCGAACCCGGGCCATCAGTATAGCGCACTGACGTTCTACCGACTAACCACCTGGAACGACACACAGCGCGGAAAATTTCTCACTATTATATGTTGGCAAGGCTACAACCGCAGCACAAGATGGAATATTTATCGTGAGCCACCGACCTGGGGCTAACACGAAATATTAATACATGGAAATTATTCAAGAGAGAAACATTCGCCTTGGATACAATATTTCAAATAAAAATCAAATTTTGAAGTAATTGCTTAAAAGGCGCAAAGGCCAACATAGTGAAAAAGATTCCAAGCCGGGACTCGAACCCGGGCCATCAGCATAGCGCACTGACGTACTACCGACTAAACACTTGGAACGATACACAGCTCGGAAAATTTCTCACTATTATATGTTGGCAGGGCTACAACCGCAGCACAAGATGGAATATTTATCGTGAGCCACCGACATGGGGCTAACACGAAAGATAATTAAATCCAGCATCGATAGAAACTATATTAATACATGGAAATTATTCCAGAGAGAAACATTCGCCTTGTATACAATATTTCAAATGAAAATCAAATTTCGAAGTAATTGCTTAAAAAGGCGCAAATGCCAACATAGTGAAAAAGATTCCAAGCCGGGACTCGAACCCGGGCCATCAGTATAGCTACTGACGTTCTACCGACTAAAAACTTGGAACGATACAGAGCTCGGAATATTTCTCACTATTATATGTTTGCAGGGCTACAACCGCAGCACAAGATGGAATATTTATCGTGAGCCACCAACCTGGGGCTAACACGAAATATAATTAAATCCAGCATGGATAGAAACTATATTAATACATGGAAATTATTCCAGAGAGAAACATTCGCCTTGGATACAATATTTCAAATGAAAATCAAATTACGAAGTAATTGCTTAAAAGGCACAAAGGCCAACATAGTGAAAAAGATTCCAAGCCGGGACTCGAACACGCGCCATCAGTATAGCGCACTGACGTTCTAGAGACTAACCACTTGGAACGATACACAGCTCGGAAAATTTCTCACTATTATATGTTGGCAAGGCTACAACCGCAGCACAAGATGTAATATTTATCATGAGCCACCGACCTGGGGCTAACACGAAATATAATTAAATCCAGCATCGATAGAAACTATATTAATCAATGGAAATTATTCCAGACGGAAACATTCGGCTTGGATACGATATTTCAAATGAAAATCAAATTTCGAAGTAATTGCTTAAAAGGCGCAAAGGCCAACATAGTGAAAAAGATTCCAAGCCGGGACTCGAACAAGGGCCATCAGTATAGCGCACTGACGTTCTACCGACTAACCACTTGGAACGATACACAGCACGGAAAATTTCTCACTATTATATGTTGGCAAGGCTACAACCGCAGCACAAGATGTAATATTTATCGTGAGCCACCGACCTGGGGCTAACACGAAAGATAATTAAATCCAGCATCGATAGAAACTATATTAATGCATGGAAATTATTCCAAAGAGAAACATTCGCCTTGGATACAATATTTAAAATGAAAATCAAATTTCGAAGTAATTGCTTAAAATGCGCCAAGGCCAACATAGTGAAAAAGATTCCAAGCCGGGACTCGAACCCGGGCCATCAGTATAGCGAACTGACGTTCTACCGACTAACCAGTTGGAACGATACACAGCTCGGAAAATTTCTCACTATTATATGTTGGCAAGGCTACAACCGCAGCACAAGATGAAATATTTATCGTGAGCCACCGACCTGGGGCTAACACGAAAGATAATTAAATCCAGCATCGATAGAATCTATATTAATACATGGAAATTATTCCAGAGAGAAACATTCGCCTTGGATACAATATTTCAAATGAAAATGAAATTTCGAAGTAATTGCTTAAAAGGCGCAAAGGCCAACAAAGTGAAAAAGATTCCAAGCCGGGACTCGAACCCTGGCCATCAGTATAGCGCATTGACGTACTACCGACTAAACACTTGGAACGATACACAGCTCGGAATATTTCTCACTATTATATGTTGGCAGGGCTACAACCGCAGCACAAGATGGAATATTTATCGTGAGCCACCGACCTGGGGCTAACACGAAAGATAATTAAATCCAGCATCGATAGAAACTATATTAATACATGGGAATTATTCCAGAGAGAAACATTCGCCTTGGATACAATATTTCAAATGAAAATCAAATTTCGAAGTAATTGCTTAAAAGGCGCAAAGGCCAACATAGTGAAAAAGATTCCAAGCCGGGACTCGAACCCGGGCCATCAGTATAGCGCATTGACGTACTACCGACTAACCACTTGGAACGATACACAGCTCGGAAAATTTCTCATTATTATATGTTGGCAAGGCTACAACCGCAGCACAAGATGTAATATTTATCGTGAGCCACCGACCTGGGGCTAACACGAAATATAATTAAATCCAGCATCGATAAAAACTATATTAATCAATGGAAATTATTCCAGAGGGAAACATTCGGCTTGGATACAATATTTCAAATGAAAATCAAATTTCGAAGTAATTGCTTAAAAGGCGCAAAGGCCAACATAGTGAAAAAGATTCCAAGCCTGGACTCGAACCCGGGCCATCAGTATAGCGCACTGACGTTCTACCGACTAAAAACTTGGAACGATACACAGCACGGAAAATTTCTCACTATTATATGTTGGCAAGGCTACAACCGCAGCACAAGATGTAATATTTATCGTGAGCCACCGACCTGGGGCTAACACGAAAGATAATTAAATCCAGCATCGATAGAAACTATATTAATGCATGGAAATTATTCCAAAGAGAAACATTCGCCTTGGATACAATATTTAAAATGAAAATCAAATTTCGAAGTAATTGCTTAAAATGCGCCAAGGCCAACATAGTGAAAAAGATTCCAAGCCGGGACTCGAACCCGGGCCATCAGTATAGCGAACTGACGTTCTACCGACTAACCAGTTGGAACGATACACAGCTCGGAAAATTTCTCACTATTATATGTTGGCAAGGCTACAACCGCAGCACAAGATGAAATATTTATCGTGAGCCACCGACCTGGGGCTAACACGAAAGATAATTAAATCCAGCATCGATAGAATCTATATTAATACATGGAAATTATTCCAGAGAGAAACATTCGCCTTGGATACAATATTTCAAATGAAAATGAAATTTCGAAGTAATTGCTTAAAAGGCGCAAAGGCCAACAAAGTGAAAAAGATTCCAAGCCGGGACTCGAACCCTGGCCATCAGTATAGCGCATTGACGTACTACCGACTAAACACTTGGAACGATACACAGCTCGGAATATTTCTCACTATTATATGTTGGCAGGGCTACAACCGCAGCACAAGATGGAATATTTATCGTGAGCCACCGACCTGGGGCTAACACGAAAGATAATTAAATCCAGCATCGATAGAAACTATATTAATACATGGGAATTATTCCAGAGAGAAACATTCGCCTTGGATACAATATTTCAAATGAAAATCAAATTTCGAAGTAATTGCTTAAAAGGCGCAAAGGCCAACATAGTGAAAAAGATTCCAAGCCGGGACTCGAACCCGGGCCATCAGTATAGCGCATTGACGTACTACCGACTAACCACTTGGAACGATACACAGCTCGGAAAATTTCTCATTATTATATGTTGGCAAGGCTACAACCGCAGCACAAGATGGAATATTTATCGTGAGCCACCGACCTGGGGCTAACACGAAATATTAATACATGGAAATTATTCAAGAGAGAAACATTCGCCTTGGATACAATATTTCAAATAAAAATCAAATTTTGAAGTAATTGCTTAAAAGGCGCAAAGGCCAACATAGTGAAAAAGATTCCAAGCCGGGACTCGAACCCGGGCCATCAGCATAGCGCACTGACGTACTACCGACTAAACACTTGGAACGATACACAGCTCGGAAAATTTCTCACTATTATATGTTGGCAGGGCTACAACCGCAGCACAAGATGGAATATTTATCGTGAGCCACCGACATGGGGCTAACACGAAAGATAATTAAATCCAGCATCGATAGAAACTATATTAATACATGGAAATTATTCCAGAGAGAAACATTCGCCTTGTATACAATATTTCAAATGAAAATCAAATTTCCAAGTAATTGCTTAAAAGGCGCAAAGGCCAACACAGTGAAAAAGATTCCAAGCTGGGACTCGAACCCGGGCCATCAGTATAGCGCACTGACGTTCTACCGACTAGCCACTTGGAACGATACACAGCTCGGAAAATTTCTCACAATTATATGTTGGCAAGGCTACAACCGCAGCACAATATGGGATATTTATCATCCTGAGCCACCGACCTGGGGCTAACACGAAAGATAATTATATCCAGCATCGATAGAAACTATATTAATACATGGAAATTATTCCAGAGAGATACATTCGCCTTGGATACAATATTTCAAATGAAAATCAAATTTCGAAGTAATTGCTTAAAAGGCGCAAATGCCAACATATTGAAAAAGATTCCAAGCCGGGACTCGAACCCGGGCCATCAGTATAGCTACTGACGTTCTACCGACTAAAAACTTGGAACGATACAGAGCTCGGAATATTTCTCACTATTATATGTTTGCAGGGCTACAACCGCAGCACAAGATGGAATATTTATCGTGAGCCACCAACCTGGGGCTAACACGAAATATAATTAAATCCAGCATGGATAGAAACTATATTAATACATGGAAATTATTCCAGAGAGAAACATTCGCCTTGGATACAATATTTCAAATGAAAATCAAATTACGAAGTAATTGCTTAAAAGGCACAAAGGCCAACATAGTGAAAAAGATTCCAAGCCGGGACTCGAACACGCGCCATCAGTATAGCGCACTGACGTTCTAGAGACTAACCACTTGGAACGATACACAGCTCGGAAAATTTCTCACTATTATATGTTGGCAAGGCTACAACCGCAGCACAAGATGTAATATTTATCATGAGCCACCGACCTGGGGCTAACACGAAATATAATTAAATCCAGCATCGATAGAAACTATATTAATCAATGGAAATTATTCCAGACGGAAACATTCGGCTTGGATACGATATTTCAAATGAAAATCAAATTTCGAAGTAATTGCTTAAAAGGCGCAAAGGCCAACATAGTGAAAAAGATTCCAAGCCGGGAGTCGAACAAGGGCCATCAGTATAGCGCACTGACGTTCTACCGACTAATCACTTGGAACGATACACAGCGCGGAAAATTTCTCACTATTATATGTTGGCAAGGCTACAACCGCAGCACAAGATGTAATATTTATCGTGAGCCACCGACCTGGGGCTAACACGAAAGATAATTAAATCCAGCATCGATAGAAACTATATTAATGCATGGAAATTATTCCAAAGAGAAACATTCGCCTTGGATACAATATTTAAAATGAAAATCAAATTTCGAAGTAATTGCTTAAAATGCGCCAAGGCCAACATAGTGAAAAAGATTCCAAGCCGGGACTCGAACCCGGGCCATCAGTATAGCGAACTGACGTTCTACCGACTAACCAGTTGGAACGATACACAGCTCGGAAAATTTCTCACTATTATATGTTGGCAAGGCTACAACCGCAGCACAAGATGAAATATTTATCGTGAGCCACCGACCTGGGGCTAACACGAAAGATAATTAAATCCAGCATCGATAGAATCTATATTAATACATGGAAATTATTCCAGAGAGAAACATTCGCCTTGGATACAATATTTCAAATGAAAATGAAATTTTGAAGTAATTGCTTAAAAGGCGCAAAGGCCAACAAAGTGAAAAAGATTCCAAGCCGGGACTCGAACCCTGGCCATCAGTATAGCGCATTGACGTACTACCGACTAAACACTTGGAACGATACACAGCTCGGAATATTTCTCACTATTATATGTTGGCAGGGCTACAACCGCAGCACAAGATGGAATATTTATCGTGAGCCACCGACCTGGGGCTAACACGAAAGATAATTAAATCCAGCATCGATAGAAACTATATTAATACATGGGAATTATTCCAGAGAGAAACATTCGCCTTGGATACAATATTTCAAATGAAAATCAAATTTCGAAGTAATTGCTTAAAAGGCGCAAAGGCCAACATAGTGAAAAAGATTCCAAGCCGGGACTCGAACCCGGGCCATCAGTATAGCGCATTGACGTACTACCGACTAACCACTTGGAACGATACACAGCTCGGAAAATTTCTCATTATTATATGTTGGCAAGGCTACAACCGCAGCACAAGATGTAATATTTATCGTGAGCCACCGACCTGGGGCTAACACGAAATATAATTAAATCCAGCATCGATAAAAACTATATTAATCAATGGAAATTATTCCAGAGGGAAACATTCGGCTTGGATACAATATTTCAAATGAAAATCAAATTTCGAAGTAATTGCTTAAAAGGCGCAAAGGCCAACATAGTGAAAAAGATTCCAAGCCTGGACTCGAACCCGGGCCATCAGTATAGCGCACTGACGTTCTACCGACTAACCACCTGGAACGACACACAGCGCGGAAAATTTCTCACTATTATATGTTGGCAAGGCTACAACCGCAGCACAAGATGGAATATTTATCGTGAGCCACCGACCTGGGGCTAACACGAAAGATAATTAAATCCAGCATCGATAGAAAATATATTAATACATGGAAATTATTCCAGAGAGAAACATTCGCCTTGGATACAATATTTCAAATGAAAATCAAATTTCGAAGTAATTGCTTAAAATGCGCAAAAGCCAACATAGTTAAAAGGATTCCAATCCGGGACTCGAACCCGCGTCATCAGTATAGCGCACTGACGTTCTACCGACTAACCACGTGGAACGACACACAGCTCGGAAAATTTCTCACTATTATATGTTGGCACGGCTACAACCGCAGCACAAGATGGAATATTTATCGTGAGCCACCGACCTGGGGCTAACACGAAAGATAATTAAATCCAGAATCGATAGAATATATATTAATACATGGGAATTATTCCAGAGAGAAACATTCGCCTTGGATACAATATTTCAAATGAAAATCAAATTTC
Source organism: Maratus speciosus (assembly GCA_963932465.1). Lineage (NCBI taxonomy): Eukaryota > Metazoa > Arthropoda > Arachnida > Araneae > Salticidae > Maratus > Maratus speciosus. The sequence goes on along the minus strand of OZ010799.1, from coordinate 422,704,461 downwards.
GAAGTAATTGCTTAAAAGGCGCAAAGGCCAACATAGTGAAAAAGATTCCAAGCCCGGACTCGAACCCGGGCCATCAGTATAGCGCACTGACCTTCTACCGACTAACCACTTGGAACGATACACAGCTCGGAAAATTTCTCATTATTATATGTTGGCAAGGCTACAACCGCAGAACAATATGGAATATTTATCGTGAGCCACCGACCTGGGGCTAACACGAAAGATAATTATATCCACCATCGATAGAATCTATATTAATACATGGAAATTATTCAAGAGAGAAACATTCGCCTTGGATACAATATTTCAAATGAAAATCAAATTTCGAAGTAATTGCTTAAAAGGCGCAAAGGCCAACATAGTGAAAAAGATTCCAATCCGGGACTCGAACCCGGGCCATCATTATAGCGCACTGACGTTCTACCGACTAACCACCTGGAACGACACACAGCGCGGAAAATTTCTCACTATTATATGTTGGCAAGGCTACAACCGCAGCACAAGATGGAATATTTATCGTGAGCCACCGACCTGGGGCTAACACGAAATATTAATACATGGAAATTATTCAAGAGAGAAACATTCGCCTTGGATACAATATTTCAAATGAAAATCAAATTTCGAAGTAATTCCTTAAAAGGCGCAAAGGCCAACATAGTGAAAAAGATTCCAATCCGGGACTCGAACCAGGGCCATCAGTATAGCGCCCTGACGTTCTACCGACTAACCACATGGAACGATACACAGCTCGGAAAATTTCTCACTATTATATGTTGGCAAGGCTACAACCGCAGCACAATATGGGATATTTATCATCCTGAGCCACCGACCTGGGGCTAACACGAAAGATAATTATATCCAGCATCGATAGAAACTATATTAATACATGGAAATTATTCCAGAGAGAAACATTCGCCTTGGATACAATATTTCAAATAAAAATCAAATTTTGAAGTAATTGCTTAAAAGGCGCAAAGGCCAACATAGTGAAAAAGATTCCAAGCCGGGACTCGAACCCGGGCCATCAACATAGCGCACTGACGTACTACCGACTAAACACTTGGAACGATACACAGCTCGGAAAATTTCTCACTATTATATGTTGGCAGGGCTACAACCGCAGCACAAGATGGAATATTTATCGTGAGCCACCGACATGGGGCTAACACGAAAGATAATTAAATCCAGCATCGATAGAAACTATATTAATACATGGAAATTATTCCAGAGAGATACATTCGCCTTGGATACAATATTTCAAATGAAAATCAAATTTCGAAGTAATTGCTTAAAAGGCGCAAATGCCAACCTAGTGAAAAAGATTCCAAGCCGGGACTCGAACCCGGGCCATCAGTATAGCGCACTGACCTTCTACCGACTAACCACTTGGAACGATACACAGCTCAGAAAATTTCTCACTATTATATGTTGGCAAGGCTACAACTGTGAAGGCGTCTACCTTCACATATTAATATTAAGACCTTTCCTCTTTCCCCCTTTTAAAATTACATTTTTTTTTAATTCTTAAATTTAATTATCTGTCTGCATTCGGATTCAATCTGTTTTTTAGCGCTCTTTTCCCTTCATAAATTAAGCATTCAATTCTCTGTCTCTTTAATATTTTAACCGCAGCGCACTGCAGTTAAAAGAAAAGAAATCATTTCCTTTTCTCGCCTAATAACTGGATTCTAATTTTCATCCTTCTGCCTTAGTTTGATGATATGCAGAAATTAATCAGACATATTACTTCTACATATTTAGCCGTTGGTCCAGATGTTAGATAGATGTGTCATTTCAGTTATTAACCCTGTCTTTATTTTGTTTTTGTTTTTTTAACGTACTCTTTCGGCCGCTTCAATCCCATGAGAACTTTAGCAACCCCTATAGAATGCCTTTCGCGGTTTAAAGCTAGAATTCCTACACAGCCATTGGCGTTAAATATTTCTTATTAATCTTTTACATTCCCCATTCGATTTCAATTATTGTACTTTGACCACATGTCTCTCTCTCTCTTTAATCTCGCCATATAGTATAGGTATTTGGCGAAATTCTGTATGTACGTTTGCCAACACTCGAGATTTCAAGAAAGTGTATTAGGAAGGAGACTAGCTTCTGAACTCGCATGATGTGAAAAAAAAAATTGTAACTCTTCGCTCCCTTCTCCAACATAGGCCGTGTAATTCTCGGCGGTGGTGGAAACGATACCGGTGCACAATAAAGACCGTCAGAAAATTCCTGCCTTTTATTATCTCAGCAGTTCCTTGCCTCCTTAATATAATTAACAATTGATTTTTTGTCTTAGAGTCATTATTGAAGCTTAGCAAAATGAACCACCTGTGCAACAACAAACAACTACTTTACAAATTCTGGACAACTCCGTTACAACAACCGCAGCACAAGATGGAATATTTACGTGAGCCACCGACCTGGGGCTAACACGAAAGATAATTAAATTCAGCAACGATAGAAAATATATTAATACATTGAAATTATTCCAGAGAGAAACATACGCCTTGGATACAATATTTCAAATGAAAATCAAATTTCGAAGTAATTGCTTAAAAGGCGCAAAGGCCAACAAAGTGAAAAAGATTCCAAGCCGGGACTCGAACCCTGGCCATCAGTATAGCGCATTGACGTACTACCGACTAAACACTTGGAACGATACACAGCTCGGAATATTTCTCACTATTATATGTTGGCAGGGCTACAACCGCAGCACAAGATGGAATATTTATCGTGAGCCACCGACCTGGGGCTAACACGAAAGATAATTAAATCCAGCATCGATAGAAACTATATTAATACATGGGAATTATTCCAGAGAGAAACATTCGCCTTGGATACAATATTTCAAATGAAAATCAAATTTCGAAGTAATTGCTTAAAAGGCGCAAAGGCCAACATAGTGAAAAAGATTCCAAGCCGGGACTCGAACCCGGGCCATCAGTATAGCGCATTGACGTACTACCGACTAACCACTTGGAACGATACACAGCTCGGAAAATTTCTCATTATTATATGTTGGCAAGGCTACAACCGCAGCACAAGATGTAATATTTATCGTGAGCCACCGACCTGGGGCTAACACGAAATATAATTAAATCCAGCATCGATAAAAACTATATTAATCAATGGAAATTATTCCAGAGGGAAACATTCGGCTTGGATACAATATTTCAAATGAAAATCAAATTTCGAAGTAATTGCTTAAAAGGCGCAAAGGCCAACATAGTGAAAAAGATTCCAAGCCGGGACTCGAACCCGGGCCATCAGTATAGCGCACTGACGTTCTACCGACTAACCACCTGGAACGACACACAGCGCGGAAAATTTCTCACTATTATATGTTGGCAAGGCTACAACCGCAGCACAAGATGGAATATTTATTGTGAGCCACCGACCTGGGGCTAACACGAAAGATAATTAAATCCAGCATCGATAGAAAATATATTAATACATGGAAATTATTCCAGAGAGAAACATTCGCCTTGGATACAATATTTCAAATGAAAATCAAATTTCGAAGTAATTGCTTAAAATGCGCAAAAGCCAACATAGTTAAAAGGATTCCAATCCGGGACTCGAACCCGGGTCATCAGTATAGCGCACTGACGTTCTACCGACTAACCACGTGGAACGACACACAGCTCGGAAAATTTCTCACTATTATATGTTGGCACGGCTACAACCGCAGCACAAGATGGAATATTTATCGTGAGCCACCGACCTGGGGCTAACACGAAAGATAATTAAATCCAGAATCGATAGAAAATATATTAATACATGGGAATTATTCCAGAGAGAAACATTCGCCTTGGATACAATATTTCAAATGAAAATCAAATTTCGAAGTAATTGCTTAAAAGGCGCAAAGGCCAACATAGTGAAAAAGATTCCAAGCCCGGACTCGAACCCGGGCCATCAGTATAGCGCACTGACCTTCTACCGACTAACCACTTGAAACGATACACAGCTCGGAAAATTTCTCATTATTATATGTTGGCAAGGCTACAACCGCAGAACAATATGGAATATTTATCGTGAGCCACCGACCTGGGGCTAACACGAAAGATAATTATATCCACCATCGATAGAATCTATATTAATACATGGAAATTATTCAAGAGAGAAACATTCGCCTTGGATACAATATTTCAAATGAAAATCAAATTTCGAAGTAATTGCTTAAAAGGCGCAAAGGCCAACATAGTGAAAAAGATTCCAAGCCGGGACTCGAACCCGGGCCATCAGTATAGCGCACTGACGTTCTACCGACTAACCACCTGGAACGACACACAGCGCGGAAAATTTCTCACTATTATATGTTGGCAAGGCTACAACCGCAGCACAAGATGGAATATTTATCGTGAGCCACCGACCTGGGGCTAACACGAAATATTAATACATGGAAATTATTCAAGAGAGAAACATTCGCCTTGGATACAATATTTCAAATAAAAATCAAATTTTGAAGTAATTGCTTAAAAGGCGCAAAGGCCAACATAGTGAAAAAGATTCCAAGCCGGGACTCGAACCCGGGCCATCAGCATAGCGCACTGACGTACTACCGACTAAACACTTGGAACGATACACAGCTCGGAAAATTTCTCACTATTATATGTTGGCAGGGCTACAACCGCAGCACAAGATGGAATATTTATCGTGAGCCACCGACATGGGGCTAACACGAAAGATAATTAAATCCAGCATCGATAGAAACTATATTAATACATGGAAATTATTCCAGAGAGAAACATTCGCCTTGTATACAATATTTCAAATGAAAATCAAATTTCGAAGTAATTGCTTAAAAGGCGCAAATGCCAACATAGTGAAAAAGATTCCAAGCCGGGACTCGAACCCGGGCCATCAGTATAGCTACTGACGTTCTACCGACTAAAAACTTGGAACGATACAGAGCTCGGAATATTTCTCACTATTATATGTTTGCAGGGCTACAACCGCAGCACAAGATGGAATATTTATCGTGAGCCACCAACCTGGGGCTAACACGAAATATAATTAAATCCAGCATGGATAGAAACTATATTAATACATGGAAATTATTCCAGAGAGAAACATTCGCCTTGGATACAATATTTCAAATGAAAATCAAATTACGAAGTAATTGCTTAAAAGGCACAAAGGCCAACATAGTGAAAAAGATTCCAAGCCGGGACTCGAACACGCGCCATCAGTATAGCGCACTGACGTTCTAGAGACTAACCACTTGGAACGATACACAGCTCGGAAAATTTCTCACTATTATATGTTGGCAAGGCTACAACCGCAGCACAAGATGTAATATTTATCATGAGCCACCGACCTGGGGCTAACACGAAATATAATTAAATCCAGCATCGATAGAAACTATATTAATCAATGGAAATTATTCCAGACGGAAACATTCGGCTTGGATACGATATTTCAAATGAAAATCAAATTTCGAAGTAATTGCTTAAAAGGCGCAAAGGCCAACATAGTGAAAAAGATTCCAAGCCGGGACTCGAACAAGGGCCATCAGTATAGCGCACTGACGTTCTACCGACTAACCACTTGGAACGATACACAGCACGGAAAATTTCTCACTATTATATGTTGGCAAGGCTACAACCGCAGCACAAGATGTAATATTTATCGTGAGCCACCGACCTGGGGCTAACACGAAAGATAATTAAATCCAGCATCGATAGAAACTATATTAATGCATGGAAATTATTCCAAAGAGAAACATTCGCCTTGGATACAATATTTAAAATGAAAATCAAATTTCGAAGTAATTGCTTAAAATGCGCCAAGGCCAACATAGTGAAAAAGATTCCAAGCCGGGACTCGAACCCGGGCCATCAGTATAGCGAACTGACGTTCTACCGACTAACCAGTTGGAACGATACACAGCTCGGAAAATTTCTCACTATTATATGTTGGCAAGGCTACAACCGCAGCACAAGATGAAATATTTATCGTGAGCCACCGACCTGGGGCTAACACGAAAGATAATTAAATCCAGCATCGATAGAATCTATATTAATACATGGAAATTATTCCAGAGAGAAACATTCGCCTTGGATACAATATTTCAAATGAAAATGAAATTTCGAAGTAATTGCTTAAAAGGCGCAAAGGCCAACAAAGTGAAAAAGATTCCAAGCCGGGACTCGAACCCTGGCCATCAGTATAGCGCATTGACGTACTACCGACTAAACACTTGGAACGATACACAGCTCGGAATATTTCTCACTATTATATGTTGGCAGGGCTACAACCGCAGCACAAGATGGAATATTTATCGTGAGCCACCGACCTGGGGCTAACACGAAAGATAATTAAATCCAGCATCGATAGAAACTATATTAATACATGGGAATTATTCCAGAGAGAAACATTCGCCTTGGATACAATATTTCAAATGAAAATCAAATTTCGAAGTAATTGCTTAAAAGGCGCAAAGGCCAACATAGTGAAAAAGATTCCAAGCCGGGACTCGAACCCGGGCCATCAGTATAGCGCATTGACGTACTACCGACTAACCACTTGGAACGATACACAGCTCGGAAAATTTCTCATTATTATATGTTGGCAAGGCTACAACCGCAGCACAAGATGTAATATTTATCGTGAGCCACCGACCTGGGGCTAACACGAAATATAATTAAATCCAGCATCGATAAAAACTATATTAATCAATGGAAATTATTCCAGAGGGAAACATTCGGCTTGGATACAATATTTCAAATGAAAATCAAATTTCGAAGTAATTGCTTAAAAGGCGCAAAGGCCAACATAGTGAAAAAGATTCCAAGCCTGGACTCGAACCCGGGCCATCAGTATAGCGCACTGACGTTCTACCGACTAAAAACTTGGAACGATACACAGCACGGAAAATTTCTCACTATTATATGTTGGCAAGGCTACAACCGCAGCACAAGATGTAATATTTATCGTGAGCCACCGACCTGGGGCTAACACGAAAGATAATTAAATCCAGCATCGATAGAAACTATATTAATGCATGGAAATTATTCCAAAGAGAAACATTCGCCTTGGATACAATATTTAAAATGAAAATCAAATTTCGAAGTAATTGCTTAAAATGCGCCAAGGCCAACATAGTGAAAAAGATTCCAAGCCGGGACTCGAACCCGGGCCATCAGTATAGCGAACTGACGTTCTACCGACTAACCAGTTGGAACGATACACAGCTCGGAAAATTTCTCACTATTATATGTTGGCAAGGCTACAACCGCAGCACAAGATGAAATATTTATCGTGAGCCACCGACCTGGGGCTAACACGAAAGATAATTAAATCCAGCATCGATAGAATCTATATTAATACATGGAAATTATTCCAGAGAGAAACATTCGCCTTGGATACAATATTTCAAATGAAAATGAAATTTCGAAGTAATTGCTTAAAAGGCGCAAAGGCCAACAAAGTGAAAAAGATTCCAAGCCGGGACTCGAACCCTGGCCATCAGTATAGCGCATTGACGTACTACCGACTAAACACTTGGAACGATACACAGCTCGGAATATTTCTCACTATTATATGTTGGCAGGGCTACAACCGCAGCACAAGATGGAATATTTATCGTGAGCCACCGACCTGGGGCTAACACGAAAGATAATTAAATCCAGCATCGATAGAAACTATATTAATACATGGGAATTATTCCAGAGAGAAACATTCGCCTTGGATACAATATTTCAAATGAAAATCAAATTTCGAAGTAATTGCTTAAAAGGCGCAAAGGCCAACATAGTGAAAAAGATTCCAAGCCGGGACTCGAACCCGGGCCATCAGTATAGCGCATTGACGTACTACCGACTAACCACTTGGAACGATACACAGCTCGGAAAATTTCTCATTATTATATGTTGGCAAGGCTACAACCGCAGCACAAGATGGAATATTTATCGTGAGCCACCGACCTGGGGCTAACACGAAATATTAATACATGGAAATTATTCAAGAGAGAAACATTCGCCTTGGATACAATATTTCAAATAAAAATCAAATTTTGAAGTAATTGCTTAAAAGGCGCAAAGGCCAACATAGTGAAAAAGATTCCAAGCCGGGACTCGAACCCGGGCCATCAGCATAGCGCACTGACGTACTACCGACTAAACACTTGGAACGATACACAGCTCGGAAAATTTCTCACTATTATATGTTGGCAGGGCTACAACCGCAGCACAAGATGGAATATTTATCGTGAGCCACCGACATGGGGCTAACACGAAAGATAATTAAATCCAGCATCGATAGAAACTATATTAATACATGGAAATTATTCCAGAGAGAAACATTCGCCTTGTATACAATATTTCAAATGAAAATCAAATTTCCAAGTAATTGCTTAAAAGGCGCAAAGGCCAACACAGTGAAAAAGATTCCAAGCTGGGACTCGAACCCGGGCCATCAGTATAGCGCACTGACGTTCTACCGACTAGCCACTTGGAACGATACACAGCTCGGAAAATTTCTCACAATTATATGTTGGCAAGGCTACAACCGCAGCACAATATGGGATATTTATCATCCTGAGCCACCGACCTGGGGCTAACACGAAAGATAATTATATCCAGCATCGATAGAAACTATATTAATACATGGAAATTATTCCAGAGAGATACATTCGCCTTGGATACAATATTTCAAATGAAAATCAAATTTCGAAGTAATTGCTTAAAAGGCGCAAATGCCAACATATTGAAAAAGATTCCAAGCCGGGACTCGAACCCGGGCCATCAGTATAGCTACTGACGTTCTACCGACTAAAAACTTGGAACGATACAGAGCTCGGAATATTTCTCACTATTATATGTTTGCAGGGCTACAACCGCAGCACAAGATGGAATATTTATCGTGAGCCACCAACCTGGGGCTAACACGAAATATAATTAAATCCAGCATGGATAGAAACTATATTAATACATGGAAATTATTCCAGAGAGAAACATTCGCCTTGGATACAATATTTCAAATGAAAATCAAATTACGAAGTAATTGCTTAAAAGGCACAAAGGCCAACATAGTGAAAAAGATTCCAAGCCGGGACTCGAACACGCGCCATCAGTATAGCGCACTGACGTTCTAGAGACTAACCACTTGGAACGATACACAGCTCGGAAAATTTCTCACTATTATATGTTGGCAAGGCTACAACCGCAGCACAAGATGTAATATTTATCATGAGCCACCGACCTGGGGCTAACACGAAATATAATTAAATCCAGCATCGATAGAAACTATATTAATCAATGGAAATTATTCCAGACGGAAACATTCGGCTTGGATACGATATTTCAAATGAAAATCAAATTTCGAAGTAATTGCTTAAAAGGCGCAAAGGCCAACATAGTGAAAAAGATTCCAAGCCGGGAGTCGAACAAGGGCCATCAGTATAGCGCACTGACGTTCTACCGACTAATCACTTGGAACGATACACAGCGCGGAAAATTTCTCACTATTATATGTTGGCAAGGCTACAACCGCAGCACAAGATGTAATATTTATCGTGAGCCACCGACCTGGGGCTAACACGAAAGATAATTAAATCCAGCATCGATAGAAACTATATTAATGCATGGAAATTATTCCAAAGAGAAACATTCGCCTTGGATACAATATTTAAAATGAAAATCAAATTTCGAAGTAATTGCTTAAAATGCGCCAAGGCCAACATAGTGAAAAAGATTCCAAGCCGGGACTCGAACCCGGGCCATCAGTATAGCGAACTGACGTTCTACCGACTAACCAGTTGGAACGATACACAGCTCGGAAAATTTCTCACTATTATATGTTGGCAAGGCTACAACCGCAGCACAAGATGAAATATTTATCGTGAGCCACCGACCTGGGGCTAACACGAAAGATAATTAAATCCAGCATCGATAGAATCTATATTAATACATGGAAATTATTCCAGAGAGAAACATTCGCCTTGGATACAATATTTCAAATGAAAATGAAATTTTGAAGTAATTGCTTAAAAGGCGCAAAGGCCAACAAAGTGAAAAAGATTCCAAGCCGGGACTCGAACCCTGGCCATCAGTATAGCGCATTGACGTACTACCGACTAAACACTTGGAACGATACACAGCTCGGAATATTTCTCACTATTATATGTTGGCAGGGCTACAACCGCAGCACAAGATGGAATATTTATCGTGAGCCACCGACCTGGGGCTAACACGAAAGATAATTAAATCCAGCATCGATAGAAACTATATTAATACATGGGAATTATTCCAGAGAGAAACATTCGCCTTGGATACAATATTTCAAATGAAAATCAAATTTCGAAGTAATTGCTTAAAAGGCGCAAAGGCCAACATAGTGAAAAAGATTCCAAGCCGGGACTCGAACCCGGGCCATCAGTATAGCGCATTGACGTACTACCGACTAACCACTTGGAACGATACACAGCTCGGAAAATTTCTCATTATTATATGTTGGCAAGGCTACAACCGCAGCACAAGATGTAATATTTATCGTGAGCCACCGACCTGGGGCTAACACGAAATATAATTAAATCCAGCATCGATAAAAACTATATTAATCAATGGAAATTATTCCAGAGGGAAACATTCGGCTTGGATACAATATTTCAAATGAAAATCAAATTTCGAAGTAATTGCTTAAAAGGCGCAAAGGCCAACATAGTGAAAAAGATTCCAAGCCTGGACTCGAACCCGGGCCATCAGTATAGCGCACTGACGTTCTACCGACTAACCACCTGGAACGACACACAGCGCGGAAAATTTCTCACTATTATATGTTGGCAAGGCTACAACCGCAGCACAAGATGGAATATTTATCGTGAGCCACCGACCTGGGGCTAACACGAAATATTAATACATGGAAATTATTCAAGAGAGAAACATTCGCCTTGGATACAATATTTCAAATGAAAATCAAATTTCGAAGTAATTCCTTAAAAGGCGCAAAGGCCAACATAGTGAAAAAGATTCCAATCCGGGACTCGAACCAGGGCCATCAGTATAGCGCCCTGACGTTCTACCGACTAACCACATGGAACGATACACAGCTCGGAAAATTTCTCACTATTATATGTTGGCAAGGCTACAACCGCAGCACAATATGGGATATTTATCATCCTGAGCCACCGACCTGGGGCTAACACGAAAGATAATTATATCCAGCATCGATAGAAACTATATTAATACATGGAAATTATTCCAGAGAGAAACATTCGCCTTGGATACAATATTTCAAATAAAAATCAAATTTTGAAGTAATTGCTTAAAAGGCGCAAAGGCCAACATAGTGAAAAAGATTCCAAGCCGGGACTCGAACCCGGGCCATCAACATAGCGCACTGACGTACTACCGACTAAACACTTGGAACGATACACAGCTCGGAAAATTTCTCACTATTATATGTTGGCAGGGCTACAACCGCAGCACAAGATGGAATATTTATCGTGAGCCACCGACATGGGGCTAACACGAAAGATAATTAAATCCAGCATCGATAGAAACTATATTAATACATGGAAATTATTCCAGAGAGATACATTCGCCTTGGATACAATATTTCAAATGAAAATCAAATTTCGAAGTAATTGCTTAAAAGGCGCAAATGCCAACATAGTGAAAAACATTCCAAGCCGGGACTCGAACCCGGGCCATCAGTATAGCTACTGACGTTCTACCGACTAAAAACTTGGAACGATACAGAGCTCGGAATATTTCTCACTATTATATGTTTGCAGGGCTACAACCGCAGCACAAGATGGAATATTTATCGTGAGCCACCGACCTGGGGCTAACACGAAATATAATTAAATCCAGCATCGATAGAAACTATATTAATACATGGAAATTATTCCAGAGAGAAACATTCGCCTTGGATACAATATTTCAAATGAAAATCAAATTACGAAGTAATTGCTTAAAAGGCACAAAGGCCAACATAGTGAAAAAGATTCCAAGCCGGGACTCGAACAAGGGCCATCAGTATAGCGCACTGACGTTCTACCGACTAACCACTTGGAACGATACACAGCACGGAAAATTTCTCACTATTATATGTTGGCAAGGCTACAACCGCAGCACAAGATGTAATATTTATCGTGAGCCACCGACCTGGGGCTAACACGAAATATAATTAAATCCAGCATCGATAGAAACTATATTAATCAATGGAAATTATCCCAGACGGAAACATTCGGCTTGGATACGATATTTCAAATGAAAATCAAATTTCGAAGTAATTGCTTAAAAGGCGCAAAGGCCAACATAGTGAAAAAGATTCCAAGCCGGGACTCGAACAAGGGCCATCAGTATAGCGCACTGACGTTCTACCGACTAACCACTTGGAACGATACACAGCACGGAAAATTTCTCACTATTATATGTTGGCAAGGCTACAACCGCAGCACAAGATGTAATATTTATCGTGAGCCACCGACCTGGGGCTAACACGAAAGATAATTAAATCCAGCATCGATAGAAACTATATTAATGCATGGAAATTATTCCAAAGAGAAACATTCGCCTTGGATACAATATTTAAAATGAAAATCAAATTTCGAAGTAATTGCTTAATATGCGCCAAGGCCAACATAGTGAAAAAGATTCCAAGCTGGGACTCGAACCCGGGCCATCAGTATAGCGAACTGACGTTCTACCGACTAACCAGTTGGAACGATACACAGCTCGGAAAATTTCTCACTATTATATGTTGGCAAGGCTACAACCGCAGCACAAGATGAAATATTTATCGTGAGCCACCGACCTGGGGCTAACACGAAAGATAATTAAATCCAGCATCGATAGAAACTATATTAATACATGGAAATTATTCCAGAGAGAAACATTCGCCTTGGATACAATATTTCAAATGAAAATGAAATTTCCAAGTAATTGCTTAAAAGGCACAAAGGCCAACATAGTGAAAAAGATTCCAAGCCGGGACACGAACCCGGGTATAGCGCACTGACGTTCTACCGACTAACCACTTGGAACGATACACAGCACGGAAAATTTCTCACTACTGTATGTTGGCAAGGCTACAACTGCAGCAAAGGCCAACATAGTGAAAAGACTGATGGCCCGGGACTCGAACCCGGGACATCAGTATAGCGCACTGACGTTCTACCCACTAACCACTCGGAACGATACACAGCACGGAAAATTTCTCACTACTGTATGTTGGCAAGGCTACAACTGCAGCACAAGATGGAATATTTATCGTGAGCCACCGACCTGGGGCTAACACGAAAGATAATTAAATCCAGCATCGACAGAAACTATATTAATACATGGGAATTATTCCAGAGAGAAACATTCGCCTTGGATACAATATTTCAAATGAAAATGAAATTTCGAAGTAATTGCTTAAAAGGCGCAAAGGCCAACATAGTGAAAAAGACTCCAAGCCGGGACTCGAACCCGGGCCATCAGTATAGCGCACTGACCTTCTACCGACTAACCACTTGGAACGATACACAGCTCGGAAAATTTCTCATTATTATATGTTGGCAAGGCTACAACCGCAGCACAAGATGGAATATTTATCGTGAGCCACCGACCTGGGGCTAACACGAAAGATAATTATATCCAGCATCAATAGAAACTATATTAATGCATGGAAATTATTCCAAAGAGAAACATACAATATTTAAAATGAAAATCAAATTTCGAAGTAATTGCTTAAAATGCGCCAAGGCCAACATAGTGAAAAAGATTCCAAGCCGGGACTCGAACCTGGGCCATCAGTATAGCGAACTGACGTTCTACCGACTAACCACTTGGAACGATACACAGCTCGGAAAATTTCTCACTATTAGATGTTGGCAAGGCTACAACCGCAGCACAAGATGGAATATTTATCGTGAGCCACCGACCTGGGGCTAACACGAAAGATAATTAATTCCAGCATCGATAGAAAATATATTAATACATGGAAATTATTCCAGAGAGAAATATTTTCCTTGGATACAATACATCAAATGAAAATCAAATTTTGAAGTAATTGCTTAAAAGGCGCAAAGGCCAACATAGTGAAAAAGATTCCAAGCCGGGACTCGAACCCGAGCCATCAGTATAGCGCACTGACGTACTACCGACTAACCACTTGGAACGATACACAGCTCGGAAAATTTCTCACTATTATATGTTGGCAAGGCTACAACCGCAGCACAAGATGGAATATTTACGTGAGCCACCGACCTGGGGCTAACACGAAAGATAATTAAATCCAGCATCGATAGAAACTATATTAATGCATGGAAATTATTCCAAAGAGAAACATACAATATTTAAAATGAAAATCAAATTTCGAAGTAATTGCTTAAAATGCGCCAAGGCCAACATAGTGAAAAAGATTCCAAGCCGGGACTCGAACCCGGGCCATCAGTATAGCGCACTGACGTTCTACCGACTAACCACCTGGAACGACACACAGCGCGGAAAATTTCTCACTATTATATGTTGGCAAGGCTACAACCGCAGCACAAGATGGAATATTTATCGTGAGCCACCGACCTGGGGCTAACACGAAAGATAATTAAATCCAGCATCGATAGAAAATATATTAATACATGGAAATTATTCCAGAGAGAAACATTCGCCTTGGATACAATATTTCAAATGAAAATCAAATTTCGAAGTAATTGCTTAAAATGCGCAAAAGCCAACATAGTTAAAAGGATTCCAATCCGGGACTCGAACCCGGGTCATCAGTATAGCGCACTGACGTTCTACCGACTAACCACGTGGAACGACACACAGCTCGGAAAATTTCTCACTATTATATGTTGGCACGGCTACAACCGCAGCACAAGATGGAATATTTATCGTCAGCCACCGACCTGGGGCTAACACGAAAGATAATTAAATCCAGAATCGATAGAAAATATATTAATACATGGGAATTATTCCAGAGAGAAACATTCGCCTTGGATACAATATTTCAAATGAAAATCAAATTTCGAAGTAATTGCTTAAAAGGCGCAAAGGCCAACATAGTGAAAAAGATTCCAAGCCCGGACTCGAACCCGGGCCATCAGTATAGCGCACTGACCTTCTACCGACTAACCACTTGGAACGATACACAGCTCGGAAAATTTCTCATTATTATATGTTGGCAAGGCTACAACCGCAGAACAATATGGAATATTTATCGTGAGCCACCGACCTGGGGCTAACACGAAAGATAATTATATCCACCATCGATAGAATCTATATTAATACATGGAAATTATTCAAGAGAGAAACATTCGCCTTGGATACAATATTTCAAATGAAAATCAAATTTCGAAGTAATTGCTTAAAAGGCGCAAAGGCCAACATAGTGAAAAAGATTCCAAGCCGGGACTCGAACCCGGGCCATCATTATAGCGCACTGACGTTCTACCGACTAACCACCTGGAACGACACACAGCGCGGAAAATTTCTCACTATTATATGTTGGCAAGGCTACAACCGCAGCACAAGATGGAATATTTATCGTGAGCCACCGACCTGGGGATAACACGAAATATTAATACATGGAAATTATTCAAGAGAGAAATATTCGCCTTGGATACAATATTTCAAATGAAAATCAAATTTCGAAGTAATTCCTTAAAAGGCGCAAAGGCCAACATAGTGAAAAAGATTCCAATCCGGGACTCGAACCCGGGCCATCAGTATAGCGCCCTGACGTTCTACCGACTAACCACATGGAACGATACACAGCTCGGAAAATTTCTCACTATTATATGTTGGCAAGGCTACAACCGCAGAACAAGATGAAATATTTATCGTGAGCCACCGACCTGGGGCTAACACGAAAGATAATTATATCCAGCATCGATAGAAACTATATTAATACATGGAAATTATTCAAGAAAGAAACATTCGCCTTGGATACAATATTTCAAATGAGAATGAAATTTCGAAGTAATTGCTTAAAAGGCGCAAAGGCCAACATAGTGAAAAAGATTACAAGCTGGGACTCGAACCCGGGCCATCAGTATAGCGCACTGACGTTCTACCGACTAACCACTTGGAACGATACACAGCTCGGAAAATTTCTCACAATTATATGTTGGCAAGGCTACAACCGCAGCACAATATGGGATATTTATCATCCTGAGCCACCGACCTGGGGCTAACACGAAAGATAATTATATCCAGCATCGATAGAAACTATATTAATACATGGAAATTATTCCAGAGAGAAACATTCGCCTTGGATACAATATTTCAAATAAAAATCAAATTTTGAAGTAATTGCTTAAAAGGCGCAAAGGCCAACATAGTGAAAAAGATTCCAAGCCGGGACTCGAACCCGGGCCATCAACATAGCGCACTGACGTACTACCGACTAAACACTTGGAACGATACACAGCTCGGAAAATTTCTCACTATTATATGTTGGCAGGGCTACAACCGCAGCACAAGATGGAATATTTATCGTGAGCCACCGACATGGGGCTAACACGAAAGATAATTAAATCCAGCATCGATAGAAACTATATTAATACATGGAAATTATTCCAGAGAGAAACATTCGCCTTGTATACAATATTTCAAATGAAAATCAAATTTCCAAGTAATTGCTTAAAAGGCGCAAAGGCCAACACAGTGAAAAAGATTCCAAGCTGGGACTCGAACCCGGGCCATCAGTATAGCGCACTGACGTTCTACCGACTAGCCACTTGGAACGATACACAGCTCGGAAAATTTCTCACAATTATATGTTGGCAAGGCTACAACCGCAGCACAATATGGGATATTTATCATCCTGAGCCACCGACCTGGGGCTAACACGAAAGATAATTATATCCAGCATCGATAGAAACTATATTAATACATGGAAATTATTCCAGAGAGAAACATTCGCCTTGGATACAATATTTCAAATGAAAATCAAATTTCGAAGTAATTGCTTAAAAGGCGCAAAGGCCAACATAGTGAAAAAGATTCCAAGCCGGGACTCGAACCCGGGCCATCATTATAGCGCACTGACGTTCTACCGACTAACCACCTGGAACGACACACAGCGCGGAAAATTTCTCACTATTATATGTTGGCAAGGCTACAACCGCAGCACAAGATGGAATATTTATCGTGAGCCACCGACCTGGGGCTAACACGAAATATTAATACATGGAAATTATTCAAGAGAGAAACATTCGCCTTGGATACAATATTTCAAATGAAAATCAAATTTCGAAGTAATTCCTTAAAAGGCGCAAAGGCCAACATAGTGAAAAAGATTCCAATCCGGGACTCGAACCCGGGCCATCAGTATAGCGCCCTGACGTTCTACCGACTAACCACATGGAACGATACACAGCTCGGAAAATTTCTCACTATTATATGTTGGCAAGGCTACAACCGCAGAACAAGATGAAATATTTATCGTGAGCCACCGACCTGGGGCTAACACGAAAGATAATTATATCCAGCATCGATAGAAACTATATTAATACATGGAAATTATTCAAGAAAGAAACATTCGCCTTGGATACAATATTTCAAATGAGAATGAAATTTCGAAGTAATTGCTTAAAAGGCGCAAAGGCCAACATAGTGAAAAAGATTACAAGCTGGGACTCGAACCCGGGCCATCAGTATAGCGCACTGACGTTCTACCGACTAACCACTTGGAACGATACACAGCTCGGAAAATTTCTCACAATTATATGTTGGCAAGGCTACAACCGCAGCACAATATGGGATATTTATCATCCTGAGCCACCGACCTGGGGCTAACACGAAAGATAATTATATCCAGCATCGATAGAAACTATATTAATACATGGAAATTATTCCAGAGAGAAACATTCGCCTTGGATACAATATTTCAAATAAAAATCAAATTTTGAAGTAATTGCTTAAAAGGCGCAAAGGCCAACATAGTGAAAAAGATTCCAAGCCGGGACTCGAACCCGGGCCATCAACATAGCGCACTGACGTACTACCGACTAAACACTTGGAACGATACACAGCTCGGAAAATTTCTCACTATTATATGTTGGCAGGGCTACAACCGCAGCACAAGATGGAATATTTATCGTGAGCCACCGACATTGGGCTAACACGAAAGATAATTAAATCCAGCATCGATAGAAACTATATTAATACATGGAAATTATTCCAGAGAGAAACATTCGCCTTGTATACAATATTTCAAATGAAAATCAAATTTCCAAGTAATTGCTTAAAAGGCGCAAAGGCCAACACAGTGAAAAAGATTCCAAGCTGGGACTCGAACCCGGGCCATCAGTATAGCGCACTGACGTTCTACCGACTAGCCACTTGGAACGATACACATCTCGGAAAATTTCTCACAATTATATGTTGGCAAGGCTACAACCGCAGCACAATATGGGATATTTATCATCCTGAGCCACCGACCTGGGGCTAACACGAAAGATAATTATATCCAGCATCGATAGAAACTATATTAATACATGGAAATTATTCCAGAGAGATACATTCGCCTTGGATACAATATTTCAAATGAAAATCAAATTTCGAAGTAATTGCTTAAAAGGCGCAAATGCCAACATAGTGAAAAACATTCCAAGCCGGGACTCGAACCCGGGCCATCAGTATAGCTACTGACGTTCTACCGACTAAAAACTTGGAACGATACAGAGCTCGGAATATTTCTCACTATTATATGTTTGCAGGGCTACAACCGCAGCACAAGATGGAATATTTATCGTGAGCCACCGACCTGGGGCTAACACGAAATATAATTAAATCCAGCATCGATAGAAACTATATTAATACATGGAAATTATTCCAGACGGAAACATTCGGCTTGGATACGATATTTCAAATGAAAATCAAATTTCGAAGTAATTGCTTAAAAGGCGCAAAGGCCAACACAGTGAAAAAGATTCCAAGCTGGGACTCGAACCCGGGCCATCAGTATAGCGCACTGACGTTCTACCGACTAGCCACTTGGAACGATACACAGCTCGGAAAATTTCTCACAATTATATGTTGGCAAGGCTACAACCGCAGCACAATATGGGATATTTATCATCCTGAGCCACCGACCTGGGGCTAACACGAAAGATAATTATATCCAGCATCGATAGAAACTATATTAATACATGGAAATTATTCCAGAGAGATACATTCGCCTTGGATACAATATTTCAAATGAAAATCAAATTACGAAGTAATTGCTTAAAAGGCACAAAGGCCAACATAGTGAAAAAGATTCCAAGCCGGGACTCGAACACGCGCCATCAGTATAGCGCACTGACGTTCTAGAGACTAACCACTTGGAACGATACACAGCTCGGAAAATTTCTCACTATTATATGTTGGCAAGGCTACAACCGCAGCACAAGATGTAATATTTATCATGAGCCACCGACCTGGGGCTAACACGAAATATAATTAAATCCAGCATCGATAGAAACTATATTAATCAATGGAAATTATTCCAGACGGAAACATTCGGCTTGGATACGATATTTCAAATGAAAATCAAATTTCGAAGTAATTGCTTAAAAGGCGCAAAGGCCAACATAGTGAAAAAGATTCCAAGCCGGGACTCGAACAAGGGCCATCAGTATAGCGCACTGACGTTCTACCGACTAACCACTTGGAACGATACACAGCACGGAAAATTTCTCACTATTATATGTTGGCAAGGCTACAACCGCAGCACAAGATGTAATATTTATCGTGAGCCACCGACCTGGGGCTAACACGAAAGATAATTAAATCCAGCATCGATAGAAACTATATTAATGCATGGAAATTATTGCAAAGAGAAACATTCGCCTTGGATACAATATTTAAAATGAAAATCAAATTTCGAAGTAATTGCTTAATATGCGCCAAGGCCAACATAGTGAAAAAGATTCCAAGCCGGGACTCGAACCCGGGCCATCAGTATAGCGAACTGACGTTCTACCGACTAACCAGTTGGAACGATACACAGCTCGGAAAATTTCTCACTATTATATGTTGGCAAGGCTACAACCGCAGCACAAGATGAAATATTTATCGTGAGCCACCGACCTGGGGCTAACACGAAAGATAATTAAATCCAGCATCGACAGAAACTATATTAATACATGGGAATTATTCCAGAGAGAAACATTCGCCTTGGATACAATATTTCAAATGAAAATCAAATTTCGAAGTAATTGCTTAAAAGGCGCAAAGGCCAACATAGTTAAAAAGATTCCAATCCGGGACTCGAACCCGGGCCATCAGTATAGCGCACTGACGTTCTACCGACTAACCACTTGGAACGACACACAGCTCGGAAAATTTCTCACTATTATATGTTGGCACGGCTACAACCGCAGCACAAGATGGAATATTTATCGTGAGCCACCGACCTGGGGCTAACACGAAAGATAATTAAATCCAGCATCGATAGAAAATATATTAATACATGGGAATTATTCCAGAGAGAAACATTCGCCTTGGATACAATATTTCAAATGAAAATGAAATTTCGAAGTAATTGCTTAAAAGGCGCAAAGGCCAACATAGTTAAAAAGATTCCAATCCGGGACTCGAACCCGGGCCATCAGTATAGCGCACTGACCTTCTACCGACTAACCACTTGGAACGATACACTGCTCGGAAGATTTCTCATTATTATATGTTGGCAAGGCTACAACCGCAGCACAAGATGGAATATTTATCGTGAGCCACCGACCTGGGGCTAACACGAAAGATAATTAAATCCAGCATCAATAGAAACTATATTAATGCATGGAAATTATTCCAAAGAGAAACATACAATATTTAAAATGAAAATCAAATTTCGAAGTAATTGCTTAAAATGCGCCAAGGCCAACATAGTGAAAAAGATTCCAAGCCGGGACTCGAACCTGGGCCATCAGTATAGCGAACTGACGTTCTACCGACTAACCACTTGGAACGATACACAGCTCGGAAAATTTCTCACTATTAGATGTTGGCAAGGCTACAACCGCAGCACAAGATGGAATATTTATCGTGAGCCACTGACCTGGGGCTAACACGAAAGATAATTAATTCCAGCATCGATAGAAAATATATTAATACATGGAAATTATTCCAGAGAGAAATATTTTCCTTGGATACAATACATCAAATGAAAATCAAATTTTGAAGTAATTGCTTAAAAGGCGCAAAGGCCAACATAGTGAAAAAGATTCCAAGCCGGGACTCGAACCCGAGCCATCAGTATAGCGCACTGATGTTCTACCGACTAACCACTTGGAACGATACACAGCTCAGAAATTTTCTCACTATTATATGTTGGCAAGGCTACAACCGCAGCACAAGATGGAATATTTACGTGAGCCACCGACCTGGGGCTAACACGAAAGATAATTAAATCCAGCATCGATAGAAACTATATTAATGCATGGAAATTATTCCAAAGAGAAACATACAATATTTAAAATGAAAATCAAATTTCGAAGTAATTGCTTAAAATGCGCCAAGGCCAACATAGTGAAAAAGATTCCAAGCCGGGACTCGAACCCGGGCCATCAGTATAGCGCACTGACGTTCTACCGACTAACCACCTGGAACGACACACAGCGCGGAAAATTTCTCACTATTATATGTTGGCAAGGCTACAACCGCAGCACAAGATGGAATATTTATTGTGAGCCACCGACCTGGGGCTAACACGAAAGATAATTAAATCCAGCATCGATAGAAAATATATTAATACATGGAAATTATTCCAGAGAGAAACATTCGCCTTGGATACAATATTTCAAATGAAAATCAAATTTCGAAGTAATTGCTTAAAATGCGCAAAAGCCAACATAGTTAAAAGGATTCCAATCCGGGACTCGAACCCGGGTCATCAGTATAGCGCACTGACGTTCTACCGACTAACCACGTGGAACGACACACAGCTCGGAAAATTTCTCACTATTATATGTTGGCACGGCTACAACCGCAGCACAAGATGGAATATTTATCGTGAGCCACCGACCTGGGGCTAACACGAAAGATAATTAAATCCAGAATCGATAGAAAATATATTAATACATGGGAATTATTCCAGAGAGAAACATTCGCCTTGGATACAATATTTCAAATGAAAATCAAATTTCGAAGTAATTGCTTAAAAGGCGCAAAGGCCAACATAGTGAAAAAGATTCCAAGCCCGGACTCGAACCCGGGCCATCAGTATAGCGCACTGACCTTCTACCGACTAACCACTTGGAACGATACACAGCTCGGAAAATTTCTCATTATTATATGTTGGCAAGGCTACAACCGCAGAACAATATGGAATATTTATCGTGAGCCACCGACCTGGGGCTAACACGAAAGATAATTATATCGACCATCGATAGAATCTATATTAATACATGGAAATTATTCAAGAGAGAAACATTCGCCTTGGATACAATATTTCAAATGAAAATCAAATTTCGAAGTAATTGCTTAAAAGGCGCAAAGGCCAACATAGTGAAAAAGATTCCAAGCCGGGACTCGAACCCGGGCCATCAGTATAGCGCACTGACGTTCTACCGACTAACCACCTGGAACGACACACAGCGCGGAAAATTTCTCACTATTATATGTTGGCAAGGCTACAACCGCAGCACAAGATGGAATATTTATCGTGAGCCACCGACCTGGGGCTAACACGAAATATTAATACATGGAAATTATTCAAGAGAGAAACATTCGCCTTGGATACAATATTTCAAATGAAAATCAAATTTCGAAGTAATTCCTTAAAAGGCGCAAAGGCCAACATAGTGAAAAAGATTCCAATCCGGGACTCGAACCCGGGCCATCAGTATAGCGCCCTGACGTTCTACCGACTAACCACATGGAACGATACACAGCTCGGAAAATTTCTCACTATTATATGTTGGCAAGGCTACAACCGCAGAACAAGATGAAATATTTATCGTGAGCCACCGACCTGGGGCTAACACGAAAGATAATTATATCCAGCATCGATAGAAACTATATTAATACATGGAAATTATTCAAGAAAGAAACATTCGCCTTGGATACAATATTTCAAATGAAAATGAAATTTCGAAGTAATTGCTTAAAAGGCGCAAAGGCCAACATAGTGAAAAAGATTCCAAGCCGGGACTCGAACCCGGGCCATCAGCATAGCGCACTGACGTACTACCGACTAAACACTTGGAACGATACACAGCTCGGAAAATTTCTCACAATTATATGTTGGCAAGGCTACAACCGCAGCACAGTATGGGATATTTATCATCCTGAGCCACCGACCTGGGGCTAACACGAAAGATAATTATATCCAGCATCGATAGAAACTATATTAATACATGGAAATTATTCCAGAGAGAAACATTCGCCTTGGATACAATATTTCAAATAAAAATCAAATTTTGAAGTAATTGCTTAAAAGGCGCAAAGGCCAACATAGTGAAAAAGATTCCAAGCCGGGACTCGAACCCGGGCCATCAGCATAGCGCACTGACGTACTACCGACTAAACACTTGGAACGATACACAGCTCGGAAAATTTCTCACTATTATATGTTGGCAGGGCTACAACCGCAGCACAAGATGGAATATTTATCGTGAGCCACCGACATGGGGCTAACACGAAAGATAATTAAATCCAGCATCGATAGAAACTATATTAATACATGGAAATTATTCCAGAGAGAAACATTCGCCTTGTATACAATATTTCAAATGAAAATCAAATTTCCAAGTAATTGCTTAAAAGGCGCAAAGGCCAACACAGTGAAAAAGATTTCAAGCCGGGACTCGAACCCGGGCCATCAGCATAGCGCACTGACGTTCTACCGACTAGCCACTTGGAACGATACACAGCTCGGAAAATTTCTCACAATTATATGTTGGCAAGGCTACAACCGCAGCACAATATGGGATATTTATCATCCTGAGCCACCGACCTGGGGCTAACACGAAAGATAATTATATCCAGCATCGATAGAAACTATATTAATACATGGAAATTATTCCAGAGAGATACATTCGCCTTGGATACAATATTTCAAATGAAAATCAAATTTCGAAGTAATTGCTTAAAAGGCGCAAATGCCAACATAGTGAAAAAGATTCCAAGCCGGGACTCGAACCCGGGCCATCAGTATAGCTACTGACGTTCTACCGACTAAAAACTTGGAACGATACAGAGCTCGGAATATTTCTCACTATTATATGTTTGCAGGGCTACAACCGCAGCACAAGATGGAATATTTATCGTGAGCCACCGACCTGGGGCTAACACGAAATATAATTAAATCCAGCATCGATAGAAACTATATTAATACATGGAAATTATTCCAGAGAGAAACATTCGCCTTGGATACAATATTTCAAATGAAAATCAAATTACGAAGTAATTGCTTAAAAGGCACAAAGGCCAACATAGTGAAAAAGATTCCAAGCCGGGACTCGAACACGCGCCATCAGTATAGCGCACTGACGTTCTAGAGACTAACCACTTGGAACGATACACAGCTCGGAAAATTTCTCACTATTATATGTTGGCAAGGCTACAACCGCAGCACAAGATGTAATATTTATCATGAGCCACCGACCTGGGGCTAACACGAAATATAATTAAATCCAGCATCGATAGAAACTATATTAATCAATGGAAATTATTCCAGACGGAAACATTCGGCTTGGATACGATATTTCAAATGAAAATCAAATTTCGAAGTAATTGCTTAAAAGGCGCAAAGGCCAACATAGTGAAAAAGATTCCAAGCCGGCACTCGAACAAGGGCCATCAGTATAGCGCACTGACGTTCTACCGACTAACCACTTGGAACGATACACAGCACGGAAAATTTCTCACTATTATATGTTGGCAAGGCTACAACCGCAGCACAAGATGTAATATTTATCGTGAGCCACCGACCTGGGGCTAACACGAAAGATAATTAAATCCAGCATCGATAGAAACTATATTAATGCATGGAAATTATTCCAAAGAGAAACATTCGCCTTGGATACAATATTTAAAATGAAAATCAAATTTCGAAGTAATTGCTTAAAATGCGCCAAGGCCAACATAGTGAAAAAGATTCCAAGCCGGGACTCGAACCCGGGCCATCAGTATAGCGAACTGACGTTCTACCGACTAACCAGTTGGAACGATACACAGCTCGGAAAATTTCTCACTATTATATGTTGGCAAGGCTACAACCGCAGCACAAGATGAAATATTTATCGTGAGCCACCGACCTGGGGCTAACACGAAAGATAATTAAATCCAGCATCGATAGAATCTATATTAATACATGGAAATTATTCCAGAGAGAAACATTCGCCTTGGATACAATATTTCAAATGAAAATGAAATTTCGAAGTAATTGCTTAAAAGGCGCAAAGGCCAACAAAGTGAAAAAGATTCCAAGCCGGGACTCGAACCCTGGCCATCAGTATAGCGCATTGACGTACTACCGACTAAACACTTGGAACGATAAGCAGCTCGGAATATTTCTCACTATTATATGTTGGCAGGGCTACAACCGCAGCACAAGATGGAATATTTATCGTGAGCCACCGACCTGGGGCTAACACGAAAGATAATTAAATCCAGCATCGATAGAAACTATATTAATACATGGGAATTATTCCAGAGAGAAACATTCGCCTTGGATACAATATTTCAAATGAAAATCAAATTTCGAAGTAATTGCTTAAAAGGCGCAAAGGCCAACATAGTGAAAAAGATTCCAAGCCGGGACTCGAACCCGGGCCATCAGTATAGCGCATTGACGTACTACCGACTAACCACTTGGAACGATACACAGCTCGGAAAATTTCTCATTATTATATGTTGGCAAGGCTACAACCGCAGCACAAGATGTAATATTTATCGTGAGCCACCGACCTGGGGCTAACACGAAATATAATTAAATCCAGCATCGATAAAAACTATATTAATCAATGGAAATTATTCCAGAGGGAAACATTCGGCTTGGATACAATATTTCAAATGAAAATCAAATTTCGAAGTAATTGCTTAAAAGGCGCAAAGGCCAACATAGTGAAAAAGATTCCAAGCCGGGACTCGAACCCGGGCCATCAGTATAGCGCACTGACGTTCTACCGACTAACCACCTGGAACGACACACAGCGCGGAAAATTTCTCACTATTATATGTTGGCAAGGCTACAACCGCAGCACAAGATGGAATATTTATCGTGAGCCACCGACCTGGGGCTAACACGAAAGATAATTAAATCCAGCATCGATAGAAAATATATTAATACATGGAAATTATTCCAGAGAGAAACATTCGCCTTGGATACAATATTTCAAATGAAAATCAAATTTCGAAGTAATTGCTTAAAATGCGCAAAAGCCAACATAGTTAAAAGGATTCCAATGCGGGACTCGAACCCGGGTCATCAGTATAGCGCACTGACGTTCTACCGACTAACCACGTGGAACGACACACAGCTCGGAAAATTTCTCACTATTATATGTTGGCACGGCTACAACCGCAGCACAAGATGGAATATTTATCGTGAGCCACCGACCTGGGGCTAACACGAAAGATAATTAAATCCAGAATCGATAGAAAATATATTAATACATGGGAATTATTCCAGAGAGAAACATTCGCCTTGGATACAATATTTCAAATGAAAATCAAATTTCGAAGTAATTGCTTAAAAGGCGCAAAGGCCAACATAGTGAAAAAGATTCCAAGCCCGGACTCGAACCCGGGATATCAGTATAGCGCACTGACCTTCTACCGACTAACCACTTGGAACGATACACAGCTCGGAAAATTTCTCATTATTATATGTTGGCAAGGCTACAACCGCAGAACAATATGGAATATTTATCGTGAGCCACCGACCTGGGGCTAACACGAGAGATAATTATATCCACCATCGATAGAATCTATATTAATACATGGAAATTATTCAAGAGAGAAACATTCGCCTTGGATACAATATTTCAAATGAAAATCAAATTTCGAAGTAATTGCTTAACAGGCGCAAAGGCCAACATAGTGAAAAAGATTCCAAGCCGGGACTCGAACCCGGGCCATCATTATAGCGCACTGACGTTCTACCGACTAACCACCTGGAACGACACACAGCGCGGAAAATTTCTCACTATTATATGTTGGCAATGCTACAACCGCAGAACAAGATGAAATATTTATCGTGAGCCACCGACCTGGGGCTAACACGAAAGATAATTATATCCAGCATCGATAGAAACTATATTAATACATGGAAATTATTCAAGAAAGAAACATTCGCCTTGGATACAATATTTCAAATGAAAATGAAATTTCGAAGTAATTCCTTAAAAGGCGCAAAGGCCAACATAGTGAAAAAGATTCCAATCCGGGACTCGAACCCGGGCCATCAGTATAGCGCCCTGACGTTCTACCGACTAACCACATGGAACGATACACAGCTCGGAAAATTTCTCACTATTATATGTTGGCAAGGCTACAACCGCAGCACAAGATGGAATATTTATCGTGAGCCACCGACCTGGGGCTAACACGAAATATTAATACATGGAAATTATTCAAGAGAGAAACATTCGCCTTGGATACAATATTTCAAATGAAAATCAAATTTCGAAGTAATTCCTTAAAAGGCGCAAAGGCCAACATAGTGAAAAAGATTCCAATCCGGGACTCGAACCCGGGCCATCAGTATAGCGCCCTGACGTTCTACCGACTAACCACATGGAACGATACACAGCTCGGAAAATTTCTCACTATTATATGTTGGCAAGGCTACAACCGCAGAACAAGATGAAATATTTATCGTGAGCCACCGACCTGGGGCTAACACGAAAGATAATTATATACAGCATCGATAGAAAATATATTAATACATGGAAATTATTCAAGAAAGAAACATTCGCCTTGGATACAATATTTCAAATGAAAATGAAATTTCGAAGTAATTGCTTAAAAGGCGCAAAGGCCAACATAGTGAAAAAGATTCCAAGCTGGGACTCGAACACGGGCCATCAGTATAGCGCACTGACGTTCTACCGACTAACCACTTGGAACGATACACAGCTCGGAAAATTTCTCATTATTATATGTTGGCAAGGCTACAACCGCAGCACAAGATGGAATATTTATCGTGAGCCACCGACCTGGGGCTAACACGAAAGATAATTAAATCCAGCATCAATAGAAACTATATTAATGCATGGAAATTATTCCAAAGAGAAACATACAATATTTAAAATGAAAATCAAATTTCGAAGTAATTGCTTAAAATGCGCCAAGGCCAACATAGTGAAAAAGATTCCAAGCCGGGACTCGAACCTGGGCCATCAGTATAGCGAACTGACGTTCTACCGACTAACCACTTGGAACGATACACAGCTCAGAAATTTTCTCACTATTATATGTTGGCAAGGCTACAACCGCAGCACAAGATGGAATATTTACGTGAGCCACCGACCTGGGGCTAACATGAAAGATAATTAAATCCAGCATCGATAGAAACTATATTAATGCATGGAAATTATTCCAAAGAGAAACATACAATATTTAAAATGAAAATCAAATTTCGAAGTAATTGCTTAAAATGCGCCAAGGCCAACATAGTGAAAAAGATTCCAAGCCGGGACTCGAACCCGGGCCATCAGTATAGCGAACTGACGTTCTACCGACTAACCACTTGGAACGATACACAGCTCGGAAAATTTCTCACTATTAGATGTTGGCAAGGCTACAACCGCAGCACAAGATGGAATATTTATCGTGAGCCACTGACCTGGGGCTAACACGAAAGATAATTAATTCCAGCATCGATAGAAAATATATTAATACATGGAAATTATTCCAGAGAGAAATATTTCCCTTGGATACAATATATCAAATGAAAATCAAATTTTGATGTAATTGCTTAAAAGGCGCAAAGGCCAACATAGTGAAAAAGATTCCAAGCCGGGACTCGAACCCGAGCCATCAGTATAGCGCACTGACGTTCTACCGACTAACCACTTGGAACGATACACAGCTCGGAAAATTTCTCACTATTATATGTTGGCAAGGCTACAACCGCAGCACAATATGGGATATTTATCATCCTGAGCCACCGACCTGGGGCTAACACGAAAGATAATTAAATCCAGCATCGACAGAAACTGTATTAATACATGGAAATTATTCCAGAGAGAAACATTCGCCTTGGATACAATATTTCAAATGAAAATATAATTTCGAAGTAATTGCTTAAAAGGCGCAAATGCCAACCTAGTGAAAAAGATTCCAAGCCAGGACTCGAACCCGGGCCATCAGTATAGCGCACTGACCTTCTACCGACTAACCACTTGGAACGATACACAGCTCAGAAAATTTCTCACTATTATATGTTGGCAAGGCTACAACTGTGAAGGCGTCTACCTTCACATATTAATATTAAGACCTTTCCTCTTTCCCCCTTTTAAAATTACATTTTTTTTAAATTCTTAAATTTAATTATCTGTCTGCATTCGGATTCAATCTGTTTTTTAGCGCTCTTTTCCCTTCATAAATTAAGCATGAAATTCTCTGTCTCTTTAATATTTTAACCGCAGCGCACTGCAGTTAAAAGAAAAGAAATCATTTCCTTTTCTCGCCTAATAACTGGATTCTAATTTTCATCCTTCTGCCTTAGTTTGATGATATGCAGAAATTAATCAGACATATTACTTCTACATTTTTAGCCGTTGGTCCAGATGTTAGATAGATGTGTCATTTCAGTTATTAACCCTGTCTTTATTTTGTTTTTGTTTTTTTAACGTACTCTTTCGGCCGCTTCAATCCCATGAGAACTTTAGCAACCCCTATAGAATGCCTTTCGCGGTTTAAAGCTAGAATTCCTACACAGCCATTGGCGTTAAATATTTCTTATTAATCTTTTACATTCCCCATTCGATTTCAATTATTGTACTTTGACCACATGTCTCTCTCTCTCTTTAATCTCGCCATATAGTATAGGTATTTGGCGAAATTCTGTATGTACGTTTGCCAACACTCGAGATTTCAAGAAAGTGTATTAGGAAGGAGACTAGCTTCTTAACTCGCATGATGTGAAAAAAAAAATTGTAACTCTTCGCTCCCTTCTCCAACATTGGCCGTGTAATTCTCGGCGGTGGTGGAAACGATACCGGTGCACAATAAAGACCGTCAGAAAATTCCTGCCTTTTATTATCTCAGCAGTTCCTTGCCTCCTTAATATAATTAACAATTGATTTTTTGTCTTAGAGTCATTATTGAAGCTTAGCAAAATGAACCACCTGTGCAACAACAAACAACTACTTTACAAATTCTGGACAACTCCGTTACAAAAACTTGGTGCTTAAGCCCGGCATTGCCGAGGTTACATTTGGAGAAGCGGAGCACGTGATATATATATATTTCTTATTCAAAATAATTACTAATACTGGATTATTACAAAAAAACTGTTCAATTTTTGTAACAAAAAAACTGCAAAATTCATGGACTATCAATTATGGACTATGTTCATTACAGTGGCTGTTTGCACGCTTACCTAGCCTGAAATGTACACTACCCCGGTACTGAGACGAAATAATTATGACACCTGTAGTACCCGATTAGCCAGTTTGATCTTTGAGTGTGCTATCACAAACAGATGTCTGAAACTATTTTCTGCTATTCCAGAACAGAGGTTCAGTGAATGTTGCCTGCTATACAAAAAAAAAAGAAAAAAAAACTGGTTCCCGTGATCCTGAATTAAGGTGAAAATGAAAGACACCCTCGTACAGCACTGTACCGCAGATTTCCTGGTGGTCATCGGAAAATCCATGCATCCCCTTGCCGGGGGATTCCGTCACAAAGTCCGCCAAACACCTCCTCTTTATTTCCAGCAAGAAGAGAAAGGAATAAATTATCATTCACGATGACTCAAAGTATATTTTTCTCTCGCCGCCGAAGCAAGATTTTTTTTTTTTGTGTGTGTGTGTGTTGGAGGGATGCGCCGTTTTACAAACTTTCAGTAGTCGCAGCCTTTTTAATTATTCATCGCTTCTGTGAGTTGTGTTTTGAGACATCTGCAAATGAACGTGTGAATTTAAGCAACTGATTGATTTCACAAAATTAACATGAACGTTGATTGCTAAAAAAAAAAAAAAAAACTTTAAATACAAGTAAAATTCACTGGGGGCGCACACAAAATAAATAATTTTCCCTTCTCTATAAAAATATAATATAAGGTGAAAACACAAGAAATTAATTACATAAAAAAAAAGTCATTTTTCTTGTCTTTAGTATAACAGGTAAGCTATTCTTTTTTTCCTTTTACAGTATTCAAGTCATGTTTCTCCCATAACTACATTTTATGGCTCCTATGATATAGAGGCATGCTAAATTTAAGTAATTTAAAGTGGTATGAACTCCGGACAAATACATCATATAATTTTTTTTTAAAAAGGGCCAATGAAAAGAAATTTGAAATATTACTTTTGGTTCTTGTACCTGTATTTTCTTTAAGATATAAAATTTGATAGTTAGATGGCAAGTTTTATATATATTTACAGTGTAAATTGTAAAGTATTTTTTTTCTTTCTTGCACTTTTAAAGGTAATGTTTGCTCTCTCCTTACCAGTTTTGTGCTTGTGCTAAAGGCAGAATTATACTTTTATGTTGATTCCTAAGTAATACAGTATACATACTGTGTGATTAAATTTTTTTTGCTACCTTTTAACAGTGGATATTGAAAATAATAAAGTATTTCAAATAATGATGCTTTAGTTACGAGGATTGATTTTGCTATATATATATTGAGATAAAAAAAAATATGTAAAAAAAAAAATCCTCATGACTGGATTATATTGCTCTTTTAATATATATCTATATATATAAGTTTTGATGGCTTGGGGAGATATATGTGAAGGCGCCTACCTTCACATATTAATATTAAGACCTTTCCTCTTTCCCCCCTTTAAAATTACATTTTTTTTAAATTCTTAAATTTAATTATCTGTCTGCATTCGGATTCAATCTGTTTTTTAGCGCTCTTTTCCCTTCATAAATTAAGCATTCAATTCTCTGTCTCTTTAATATTTTAACCGCAGCGCACTGCAGTTAAAAGAAAAGAAATCATTTCCTTTTCTCGCCTAATAACTGGATTCTAATTTTCATCCTTCTGCCTTAGTTTGATGATATGCAGAAATTAATCAGACATATTACTTCTACATATTTAGCCGTTGGTCCAGATGTTAGATAGATGTGTCATTTCAGTTATTAACCCTGTCTTTATTTTGTTTTTGTTTTTTTAACGTACTCTTTCGGCCGCTTCAATCCCATGAGAACTTTAGCAACCCCTATAGAATGCCTTTCGCGGTTTAAAGCTAGAATTCCTACACAGCCATTGGCGTTAAATATTTCTTATTAATCTTTTACATTCCCCATTCGATTTCAATTATTGTACTTTGACCACATGTCTCTCTCTCTCTTTAATCTCGCCATATAGTATAGGTATTTGGCGAAATTCTGTATGTACGTTTGCCAACACTCGAGATTTCAAGAAAGTGTATTAGGAAGGAGACTAGCTTCTGAACTCGCATGATGTGAAAAAAAAAAATTGTAACTCTTCGCTCCCTTCTCCAACATAGGCCGTGTAATTCTCGGCGGTGGTGGAAACGATACCGGTGCACAATAAAGACCGTCAGAAAATTCCTGCCTTTTATTATCTCAGCAGTTCCTTGCCTCCTTAATATAATTAACAATTGATTTTTTGTCTTAGAGTCATTATTGAAGCTTAGCAAAATGAACCACCTGTGCAACAACAAACAACTACTTTACAAATTCTGGACAACTCCGTTACAACAACCGCAGCACAAGATGGAATATTTACGTGAGCCACCGACCTGGGGCTAACACGAAAGATAATTAAATTCAGCAACGATAGAAAATATATTAATACATTGAAATTATTCCAGAGAGAAACATACGCCTTGGATACAATATTTCAAATGAAAATCAAATTTCGAAGTAATTGCTTAAAAGGCGCAAAGGCCAACAAAGTGAAAAAGATTCCAAGCCGGGACTCGAACCCTGACCATCAGTATAGCGCATTGACGTACTACCGACTAAACACTTGGAACGATACACAGCTCGGAATATTTCTCACTATTATATGTTGGCAGGGCTACAACCGCAGCACAAGATGGAATATTTATCGTGAGCCACCGACCTGGGGCTAACACGAAAGATAATTAAATCCAGCATCGATAGAAACTATATTAATACATGGGAATTATTCCAGAGAGAAACATTCGCCCTTGGATACAATATTTCAAATGAAAATCAAATTTCGAAGTAATTGCTTAAAAGGCGCAAAGGCCAACATAGTGGAAAAGATTCCAAGCCGGGACTCGAACCCGGGCCATCAGTATAGCGCACTGACCTTCTACCGACTAACCACTTAGAACGATACACAGGTCGGAAAATTTCTCATTATTATATGTTGGCAAGGCTACAACCGCAGCACAAGATGTAATATTTATCGCGAGCCACCGACCTGGGGCTAACACGAAATATAATTAAATCCAGCATCGATAAAAACTATATTAATCAATGGAAATTATTCCAGAGGGAAACATTCGGCTTGGATACAATATTTCAAATGAAAATCAAATTTCGAAGTAATTGCTTAAAAGGCGCAAAGGCCAACATAGTGAAATAGATTCCAAGCCGGGACTCGAACCCGGGCCATCAGTATAGCGCACTGACGTTCTACCGACTAACCACCTGGAACGACACACAGCGCGGAAAATTTCTCACTATTATATGTTGGCAAGGCTACAACCGCAGCACAAGATGGAATATTTATCGTGAGCCACCGACCTGGGGCTAACACGAAAGATAATTAAATCCAGCATCGATAGAAACTATATTAATGCATGGAAATTATTCCAAAGAGAAACATACAATATTTCAAATGAAAATCAAATTTCGAAGTAATTGCTTAAAATGCGCCAAGGCCAACATAGTGAAAAAGATTCCAAGCCGGGACTCGAACCCGGGCCATCAGTATAGCGCACTAACCTTCTACCGACTAAACACTTGGAACGATACACAGCTCGGAAAATTTCTCACTATTATATGTTTGCAGGGCTACAACCGCAGCACAAGATGGAATATTTATCGTGAGCCACCGACCTGGGGCTAACACGAAAGATAATTAAATCCAGCATCGATAGAAACTATATTAATACATGAAATTATTCCAGAGAGAAACATTCGCCTTGGATACAATATTTCAAATGAAAATCAAATTTCCAAGTAATTGCTTAAAAGGCACAAAGGCCAACATAGTGAAAAAGATTCCAAGCCGGGACTCGAACCCGGGCCATCAGTATAGCGCACTGACGTTCTACCGACTAACCACTTGGATCGATACACAGCACGGAAAATTTCTCACTATTATATGTTGGCAAGGCTACAACCGCAGCACAATATGGGATATTTATCATCCTGAGCCACCGACCTGGGGCTAACACGAAAGATAATTAAATCCAGCATCGACAGAAACTATATTAATACATGGAAATTATTCCAGAGAGAAACATTCGCCTTGGATACAATATTTCAAATGAAAATATAATTTCGAAGTAATTGCTTAAAAGGCGCAAATGCCAACATAGTGAAAAAGATTCCAAGCCAGGACTCGAACCCGGGCCATCAGTATAGCGCACTGACCTTCTACCGACTAACCACTTGGAACGATACACAGCTCAGAAAATTTCTCACTATTATATGTTGGCAAGGCTACAACTGTGAAGGCGTCTACCTTCACATATTAATATTAAGACCTTTCCTCTTTCCCCCTTTTAAAATTACATTTTTTTTAAATTCTTAAATTTAATTATCTGTCTGCATTCGGATTCAATCTGTTTTTTAGCGCTCTTTTCCCTTCATAAATTAAGCATTCAATTCTCTGTCTCTTTAATATTTTAACCGCAGCGCACTGCAGTTAAAAGAAAAGAAATCATTTCCTTTTCTCGCCTAATAACTGGATTCTAATTTTCATCCTTCTGCCTTAGTTTGATGATATGCAGAAATTAATCAGACATATTACTTCTACATATTTAGCCGTTGGTCCAGATGTTAGATAGATGTGTCATTTCAGTTATTAACCCTGTCTTTATTTTGTTTTTGTTTTTTTAACGTACTCTTTCGGCCGCTTCAATCCCATGAGAACTTTAGCAACCCCTATAGAATGCCTTTCGCGGTTTAAAGCTAGAATTCCTACACAGCCATTGGCGTTAAATATTTCTTATTAATCTTTTACATTCCCCATTCGATTTCAATTATTGTACTTTGACCACATGTCTCTCTCTCTCTTTAATCTCGCCATATAGTATAGGTATTTGGCGAAATTCTGTATGTACGTTTGCCAACACTCGAGATTTCAAGAAAGTGTATTAGGAAGGAGACTAGCTTCTGAACTCGCATGATGTGAAAAAAAAAATTGTAACTCTTCGCTCCCTTCTCCAACATAGGCCGTGTAATTCTCGGCGGTGGTGGAAACGATACCGGTGCACAATAAAGACCGTCAGAAAATTCCTGCCTTTTATTATCTCAGCAGTTCCTTGCCTCCTTAATATAATTAAAAATTGATTTTTTGTCTTACAGTCATTATTGAAGCTTAGCAAAATGAACCAAATGTGCAACAACAAACAACTACTTTACAAATTCTGGACAACTCCGTTACAACAACCGCAGCACAAGATGGAATATTTACGTGAGCCACCGACCTTGGGCTAACACGAAAGATAATTAAATTCAGCAACGATAGAAAATATATTAATACATTGAAATTATTCCAGAGAGAAACATACGCCTTGGATACAATATTTCAAATGAAAATCAAATTTCGAAGTAATTGCTTAAAAGGCGCAAAGGCCAACAAAGTGAAAAAGATTCCAAGCCGGGACTCGAACCCTGGCCATCAGTATAGCGCATTGACGTACTACCGACTAAACACTTGGAACGATACACAGCTTGGAATATTTCTCACTATTATATGTTGGCAGGGCTACAACCGCAGCACAAGATGGAATATTTATCGTGAGCCACCGACCTGGGGCTAACACGAAAGATAATTAAATCCAGCATCGATAGAAACTATATTAATACATGGGAATTATTCCAGAGAGAAACATTCGCCTTGGATACAATATTTCAAATGAAAATCAAATTTCGAAGTAATTGCTTAAAAGGCGCAAAGGCCAACATAGTGAAAAAGATTCCAAGCCGGGACTCGAACCCGGGCCATCAGTATAGCGCACTGACCTTCTACCGACTAACCACTTGGAACGATACACAGCTCGGAAAATTTCTCATTATTATATGTTGGCAAGGCTACAACCGCAGCACAAGATGTAATATTTATCGTGAGCCACCGACCTGGGGCTAACACGAAATATAATTAAATCCAGCATCGATAAAAACTATATTAATCAATGGAAATTATTCCAGAGGGAAACATTCGGCTTGGATACAATATTTCAAATGAAAATCAAATTTCGAAGTAATTGCTTAAAAGGCGCAAAGGCCAACATAGTGAAAAAGATTCCAAGCTGGGACTCGAACCCGGGCCATCGGTATAGCGCACTGACGTTCTACCGACTAACCACCTGGAACGACACACAGCGCGGAAAATTTCTCACTATTATATGTTGGCAGGGCTACAACCGCAGCACAAGATGGAATATTTATCGTGAGCCACCGACCTGGGGCTAACACGAAAGATAATTAAATCCAGCATCGATAGAAACTATATTAATGCATGGAAATTATTCCAAAGAGAAACATACAATATTTCAAATGAAAATCAAATTTCGAAGTAATTGCTTAAAATGCGCCAAGGCCAACATAGTGAAAAAGATTCCAAGCCGGGACTCGAACCCGGGCCATCAGTATAGCGAACTGACGTTCTACCGACTAACCAGTTGGAACGATACACAGCTCGGAAAATTTCTCACTATTATATGTTGGCAAGGCTACAACCGCAGCACTGATAAGATGGAATATTTATCGTGAGCCGAAAGATAATTAAATCCAGCATCGACAGAAACTATATTAATACATGGAAATTATTCCAGAGAGAAACATTCGCCTTGGATACAATATTTCAAAGGAAAATGAAATTTCCAAGTAATTGCTTAAAAGGCACAAAGGCCAACATAGTGAAAAAGATTCCAAGCCGGGACACGAACCCGGGTATAGCGCACTGACGTTCTACCGACTAACCACTTGGAACGATACACAGCACGGAAAATTTCTCACTACTGTATGTTGGCAAGGCTACAACTGCAGCAAAGGCCAACATAGTGAAAAGACTGATGGCCCGGGACTCGAACACGGGCCATCAGTATAGCGCACTGACGTTCTACCGACTAACCACTCGGAACGATACACAGCACGGAAAATTTCTCACTACTGTATGTTGGCAAGGCTACAACTGCAGCACAAGATGGAATATTTATCGTGAGCCACCGACCTGGGGCTAACACGAAAGTTAATTAAATCCAGCATCGATAGAAAATATATTAATACATGGGAATTATTCCAGAGAGAAACATTCGCCTTGGATACAATATTTCAAATGAAAATCAAATTTCGAAGTAATTGCTTAAAAGGCGCAAAAGCCAACATAGTGAAAAAGATTCCAAGCCGGGACTCGAACCCGGGCCATCAGTATAGCGCACTGACGTTCTACCGACTAAACACTCGGAACGATACACAGCTCAGAAAATTTCTCACTATTATATGTTGGCAAGGCTACAACCGCAGCACTGATAAGATGGAATATTTATCGTGAGCCGAAAGATAATTAAATCCAGCATCGACAGAAACTATATTAATACATGGAAATTATTCCAGAGAGAAACATTCGCCTTGGATACAATATTTCAAATGAAAATCAAATTTCCAAGTAATTGCTTAAAAGGCACAAAGGCCAACATAGTGAAAAAGATTCCAAGCCGGGACACGAACCCGGGCCATCAGTATAGCGCATTGACGTTCTACCGACTAACCACTTGGAACGATACACAGCACGGAAAATTTCTCACTACTGTATGTTGGCAAGGCTACAACTGCAGCACAAGATGGAATATTTATCGTGAGCCACCGACCTGGGGCTAACACGAAAGTTAATTAAATCCAGCATCGATAGAAAATATATTAATACATGGGAATTATTCCAGAGAGAAACATTCGCCTTGGATACAATATTTCAAATGAAAATCAAATTTCGAAGTAATTGCTTAAAAGGCGCAAAGGCCAACATAGTGAAAAAGATTCCAAGCCGGGACTCGAACCCGGCCATCAGTATAGCGCACTGACGTTCTACCGACTAACCACTCGGAACGATATACAGCTCGGAAAATTTCTCACTATTATATGTTGGCAATGCTACAACCGCAGCACAAGATGGAATATTTACGTGAGCCACCGACCTGGGGCTAACACGAAAGATAATTAAATTCAGCATCGATAGAAAATATATTAATACATGGAAATTATTCCAGAGAGAAACATTCGCCTTGGATACAATATTTCAAATGAAAATCAAATTTCGAAGTAATTGCTTAAAAGGCGCAAAGGCGAACATAGTGAAAAAGATTCCAAGCCGGGACTCGAACCCGGGCCATCAGCATAGTGAACTGATGTACTACCGACTAAACACTTGGAACGATACACAGCTCGGAAAATTTCTCACTATTATATGTTGGCAGGGCTACAACCGCAGCACAAGATGGAATATTTATCGTGAGCCACCGACCTGGGGCTAACACGAAAGATAATTAAATCCAGCATCGATAGAAACTACGTTAATACATGGAAATTATTCCAGAGAGAAACATTCGCCTTGGATACAATATTTCAAATGAAAATCAAATTTCCAAGTAATTGCTTAAAAGGCACAAAGGCCAACATAGTGAAAAAGATTCCAAGCCAGGACACGAACCCGGGCCATCAGTATAGCGCACTGACGTTCTACCGACTAACCACTTGGAACGATACACAGCACGGAAAATTTCTCACTACTGTATGTTGGCAAGGCTACAACTGCAGCACAAGATGGAATATTTATGTGAGCCACCGACCTGGGGCTAACACGAAAGTTAATTAAATCCAGCATCGATAGAAAATATATTAATACATGGGAATTATTCCAGAGAGAAACATTCGCCTTGGATACAATATTTCAAATGAAAATCAAATTTCGAAGTAATTCCTTAAAAGGCGCAAAGGCCAACATAGTGAAAAAGATTCCAATCCGGGACTCGAACCCGGGCCATCAGTATAGCGCACTGACGTTCTACCGACTAACCACATGGAACGATACACAGCTCGGAAAATTTCTCACTATTATATGTTGGCAAGGCTACAACCGCAGAACAAGATGAAATATTTATCGTGAGACACCGACCTGGGGCTAACACGAAAGATAATTATATCCAGCATCGATAGAAACTATATTAATACATGGAAATTATTCAAGAGAGAAACATTCGCCTTGGATACAATATTTCAAATGAAAATGAAATTTCGAAGTAATTGCTTAAAAGGCGCAAAGGCCAACACAGTGAAAAAGATTCCAAGCTGGGACTCGAACCCGTGCTATCAGTATAGCGCACTGACGTTCTACCGACTAACCACTTGGAACGATACACAGCTCGGAAAATTTCTCACAATTATATGTTGGCAAGGCTACAACCGCAGCACAATATGGGATATTTATCATCCTGAGCCACCGACCTGGGGCTAACATGAAAGATAATTATATCCATCATCGATAGAAACTATATTAATACATGGAAATTATACCAGAGAGATACATTCGCCTTGGATACAATATTTCAAATGAAAATCAAATTTCGAAGTAATTGCTTAAAAGGCGCAAATGCCAACATAGCGAAAAAGATTCCAAGCCGGGGCTCGAACCCGGGCCATCAGTATAGCGCACTGACGTTCTACCGACTAAAAACTTGGAACGATACACAGCTCGGAATATTTCTCACTATTATATGTTGGCAAGGCTACAACCGCAGCACAAGATGGAATATTTAGCGTGAGCCACCGACCTGGGGCTAACACGAAATATAATTAAATCCAGCATCGATAGAAACTATATTAATCAATGGAAATTATTCCAGAGGGAAACATTCGGCTTGGATACAATATTTCAAATGAAAATCAAATTTCGAAGTAATTGCTTAAAAGGCGCAAAGGCCAACATAGTGAAAAAGATTCCAAGCCGGGACTCGAACACGGGCCATCAGTATAGCGCACTGACGTTCTACAGACTAACCACTTGGAACGATACACAGCACGGAAAATTTTTCACTATTATATGTTGGCAAGGCTACAACCGCAGCACAAGATGGAATATTTATCGTGAGCCACCGACCTGGGGCTAACACGAAAGTTAATTAAATCCAGCATCAATAGAAACTATATTAATGCATGGAAATTATTCCAAAGAAAAACATTCGCCTTGGATACAATATTTAAAATGAAAATCAAATTTCGAAGTAATTGCTTAAAATGCGCCAAGGCCAACATAGTGAAAAAGATTCCAAACCGGGACTCGAACCCGGGCCATCAGTATAGCGAACTGACGTTCTACCGACTAACCAGTTGGAACGATACACATCTCGGAAAATTTCTCACTATTATATGTTGGCAAGGCTACAACCGCAGCACAAGATGGAATATTTATCGTGAGCCACTGACCTGGGGCTAACACGAAAGATAATTAATTCCAGCATCGATAGAAAATATATTAATACATGGAAATTATTCCAGAGAGAAATATTTGCCTTGGATACAATATATCAAATGAAAATCAAATTTTGAAGTAATTGCTTAAAAGGCGCAAAGGCCAACATAGTGAAAAAGATTCCAAGACGAGAGTCGATCCCGAGCCATCAGTATGGCGCACTGACGTTCTACCGACTAACCACTTGGAACGATGCACAGCTCGGAAAATTTCTCACTATTATATGTTGGCAAGGCTACAACCGCAGCACAAGATGGAATATTTATCGTGAGCCACAGACCTGGGGCTAACACGAAAGATAATTAAATCCAGCATCGACAGAAACTATATTAATACATGGAAATTATTCCAGAGAGAAACATTCGCCTTGGATACAATATTTCAAATGAAAATCAAATTTCGAAGTAATTGCTTAAAAGGCGCAAATGCCAACATAGTGAAAAAGATTCCAAGCCGGGACTCGAACCCGGGCCATCAGCATAGCGCACTGACGTTCTACCGACTAACGACACACAGCTCGAAAAATTTCTCACTATTATATGTTGGCAAAGCTACAACCGCAGCACAAGATGGAATATTTATCGTGAGCCACCGACCTGGGGCTAACACGAAAGATAATTAAATCCACCATCGATAGAAACTATATTAATACATGGAAATTATTCCAGAGAGAAACATTCGCCTTGGACACAATATTTCAAATGAAAATCAAATTTCGAAGTAATTGCTTAAAAGGCGCAAAGGCCAACATAGTGAAAAAGATTCCAAGCCGGGACTCGAACCCGGGCCTTCAGTATAGCGCACTGACGTTCTACCGACTAACCACTCGGAACGATACACAGCTCGGAAAATTTCTCACTATTATATGTTGGCAAGGCTACAACCGCAGCACAAGATGGAATATTTATCGTGAGCCACCGACCTGGGGCTAACACGAAAGATAATTATATCCAGAATCGATAGAAAATATATTAATACATGGAAATTATTATAGAGAGAAACATTCGCCTTGGATACAATATTTAAAATGAAAATCAAATTTCGAAGTAATTGCTTAAAAGACACAAAGGCCAACATAGTGAAAAAGATTCCAAGCCGGTACTCGAATCCGCGCCATCAGTATAGCGCACTGACGTTCTACCGACTAACCACTTGGAATGATACACAAGGCGAATGTTCCAATGAATCCAAGGCGAATGTTTCTCTCTGGAATAATTTCCATGTATTAATATATTTTCTATCGATGCTGGATTTAATTATCTTTCGTGTTAGCCCCAGGTCGGTGGCTCACGATAAATATTCCATCTTGTGCTGCGGTTGTAGCCTTGCCAACATATAATAGTGAGAAATTTTCCGAGCTGTGTATCGTTCCGAGTGGTTAGTCGGTAGAACGTCAGTGCGCTATACTGATGGCCCGGGTTCGAGTCCCGGCTTGGAATCTTTTTCACTATGTTAGCCTTTGCGCCTTTTAAGCAATTACTTCGAAATTTGATTTTCATTTGAAATATTGTATCCAAGGCGAATGTTTCTCTCTGGAATAATT
This sequence comes from Maratus speciosus, assembly GCA_963932465.1. Taxonomy (NCBI): domain Eukaryota; kingdom Metazoa; phylum Arthropoda; class Arachnida; order Araneae; family Salticidae; genus Maratus; species Maratus speciosus. Next base: position 422,662,169 of record OZ010799.1, on the reverse strand, counting down.
TCCATGTATTAATATAGTCTCTATCGATGCTGGATTTAATTATCTTTCGTGTTAGCCCCAGGTCGGTGGCTCACGATAAATATTCCATCTTGTGCTGCGGTTGTAGCTTTGCCAACATATAATAGTGAGAAATTTTCCGAGCTGTGTATCGTTCCAAGTGGTTAGTCGTTAGAACATCAGTGCGCTATACTGATGGTCCGGGTTCGAGTACCGGCTTGGAATCTTTTTCACGATGTTGGCCTTTGCACCTTTTAAGCAATTATTTCGAAATTTGATTTCCATTTGAAATATTGTATCCAAGGCGAATGTTTCTCCCTGGAATAATTTCCATGTATTAATATAGATTTTTTTTTCTTTCAACTTGCACTTAATTTACTATTTCTGTATCATACTGTGGGCCTTCCTGTGCCTTAATCCTTGTATAAGATGTTTTTTGTTACACCTACAAGCAATGTGAGACATAGTTTGTACTGCTTGTACTGGATTTTAGAATGTCAGTTGGTTTCCTCCTTATTGCAGTAATTATATAATTTTTGTTCCTTTTGCATCCCATTATTTCTAGTATTTTATCAATCATGTATATGCTCATATTTTTTAAATCTTTTTTGCTGATAAGTCTACACTAAGGATTTAAATTATTATTTTTTTTTATTGAGAACACATGTAACCCCTGCTCTCGAAGCTGGTAGACGGGAGGTGCTGGGTTCGATCCCAATCGCGCCCGCGGCCTAATCGTTCGGAGTTTTCGTGGTTTTCTTCGAACCTTGGTTCTCCAAGCGTTAATACGGGTTAGGTTCCCTTAGAAAGACCTCCACGGAAGGCACTTCCCACCTTAGGGCCTATATCCCACGTGCAGATAATTGGCCGACATAAATACAACCAACCAACCAGAGAGAAACATTCGCCTTGGATACAATATTTCAAATGAAAATCAAATTTCGAAGTAATTGCTTAAAAGGCACAAAGGCCAACATAGTGAAAGAGATTCCAAGCCGGTGCTTGAACCCGCGCCATCAGTATAGCGCACTGACGTTCTACCGACTAAACACTTGGAACGATACACAGCTCGGAAAATTTCTCACTATTATATGTTGGCAGGGCTACAACCGCAGCACAAGATGGAATATTTATCGTGAGCCACCGACCTGGGGCTAACACGAAAGATAATTAAATCCAGCATCGATAGAAACTATATTAATACATGGAAATTACTCCAGAGAGAAACATTTGCCTTGGATACATTATTTCAAATGAAAATCAAATTTCGAAGTAATTGCTTAAAAGGCGCAAAAGCCAACATAGTTAAAAAGATTCCAAGCCGGGACTCGAACACGGGCCATCAGTATAGCGCAAAGACGTTCTACCGACTAACCACTTGGAACGATACACAGGTCGGAAAATTTCTCACTATTATATGTTGGCAGGGCTACAACCGCAGCACAAGATGGAATATTTATCGCGAGCCACATGCCCCACCAGCGGCCGAGAGGTTCTGCTCTCGAAGCTCGTAGACGGGAGGTGCTGTGTTCGAACCCAATCGCTTCCGTCGACCTAATCATTCGGAGTTTTCGTGGTTTTCTTCGAGCCATGGATTTCCATGCGTAAATACGGGTTAGGTTCCCTTAGAAAGACCCCCACGAAGGGCACTCCCCCCCTGGGCCTATATCCCTCGTGCAGATAAGTGGCCGTCAAAAATCAAACCAAACCAATTATCGTGAGCCACCGACCTGGGGCTAACACGAAAGATAATTAAATCCAGCATCGATAGAAATTATATTAATACATGGAAATTATTCCAGAGAGAAACATTCGCCTTGGATACAATATTTCAAATGAAAATCAAATTTCGAAGTAATTGCTTAAAAGGCGCAAAGGCCAACATAGTGAAAAAGATTCCAAGCCGGGACTCGAACCCGGGCCATCAATATAGCGCACTGACGTTCTACCGACTAACCACTTGGAATGATACACAAGGCGAATGTTTCAATGAATCCAAGGCGAATGTTTCTCTCTGGAATAATTTCCATGTATTAATATATTTTCTATCTATGCTGGATTTAATTATCTTTCGTGTTAGCCCCAGGTCGGTGGCTCACGATAAATATTCCATCTTGTGTTGCGGTTATAGCTTTGCCAACATATAATAGTGAGAAATTTTCCGAGCTGTGTATCGTTCCAAGTGGTTAGTCGTTAGAACATCAGTGCGCTATACTAATGGCCCGGGTTCGAGTCCCGGCTTGGAATCTTTTTCACTATGTTGGCCTTTGCACCTTTTAGGCAATTATTTCGAAATTTGATTTTCATTTGAAATATTGTATCCAAGGCGAATGTTTCTCTCTGGAATAATTTCCATGTATTAATATAGATTTTTTTTCTTTCAACTTGCACTTAATTTACTATTTCTGTATCATACTGTGGGCCTTCCGGTGCCTTAATCCTTGTATAAGATGTTTTTTGTTACACCTACAAGCAATGTGAGACATAGTTTGTACTGCTTGTACTGGATTTTAGAATGTCAGTTGGTTTCCCCCTTATTGCAGTAATTATATAATTTTTGTTCCTTTTGCATCCCATTATTTCTGGTATTTTATCAATCATGTATATGCTCATATTTTTTAAATCTTTTTTGCTAAGTCTACACTAAGGATTTAAATTATTATTTTTTTTTTATTGAGAACACATGTAACCCCTTAAAATATTCTGCATATTTTTTTATTATTTTTTTAAATATATATCTACATTTCTGGCCAAATTATGAGACTCGGCAAAAATGTATTAATTGAAGATTATTTTCTGAAATGGCACCTACTAAATTCATTTTTATAAAATCCTTGTATATATAATAAAATTATAATGCTAGAGCAATATTTTTATTAATATCAATACACAGTTATATTAGTATAAAATGTATTTGTATATTTTTATATTCAAAAAGTGTGGTATTACACACTGTGATAATTTAGATTTTTTGTCAAAGTGAAAAATGCTGTATTTACATTTTGAATACAGTAATTGAGTACCCACGAACAATTAAATTTTCAACTAATTAATTGCATGACATTTAATATAAAAATACTTTAAAATAATTAATGTGATTGAGGGAAAAAATTAGATTAACAACTTCACAATAAAAAAATAAGACTAACAGATTCATTTTAAAAGGCTGTTGTGTGTAATATGCAGGGGTCGCATTGTATAAGAAAAATTTTATTGTTCTCACATAAATCCTTAATCAGCAATCTTCATGATCATTTTATACAATATATGCCATAGAAAGGCACGATGAAAGCACTATTTTTAAAATATTGGTAGGAACAATAAAATTCTCCTTATAGAATGTGACCCCTGAATATCCTCTTGAGACCCAAGCCTGCATTTTTGGCACAAATTTTACCATTTTTAGGATTAAGGCTCTTTATGAGGCTAGAAAACTTTATATATATTCATTTATTTTCAAAACTAAAAAATATATAGTTTTGGCATGTCCAATATAATGGATATTCGGTTTTACTCCTCTAAAAACCATATTATTGAATTACATGGTTCTGAATGAAAAATTCTTGATTGCAAAGTTTTCTTTCATTATAAATGTGTTTTTATCGTTCAAACATCAACTTTAAATATTGTACAATTTAAATTTTTTTATTATCAAAGAGAAAAAGTATTTTTGAATGAAATTTATTTGAAATGTATAAATCAATTTTGTGAGTTTTTAAAGAGTTTTTTTTTAAAGGAATTTAAAAAATCTATCACATCAATAAAAGTTTTGAAAAGAATTATAAATAGTTAGTGGCACATTTATCACAATTGACATTTGAGTGCCAAAAGGAAATTGAAATAAAATGTAGTTTATTTACGATCTTAAATTATTATCTTCAGTTATATTTTAAATTTTTATTTCTGTTTAAATTCGATTAAATTAACTAATGTAATTATAAACAACATACGAACAGTAAAATAATATAAAAAGCTTGGAATTACTTTTTATAGTTAAATGAATATACAAATACAAGTTGCATTTCATGCACACAACCTTATTTTATTTTATACTCATCAAGATAAGATCACTACATAGGCTTCAAAAACCAGATATTTAGCATCAAGTTCATATTTCTTTCACTACAAAATTTGTTGATATCAGAAGTGAGTTTTTATCGTTTATACGTCACTTCCAAATATCACATAAATTCAATTTTGCATCAGCAAATGGAAAAAGGGTACCTTAACTAAGAAACATGTTGATCAATTTAGTAATTTAAAAAAAAACATGTTTTGGTTTTAACTCTCCTCAACACTAGTCATTTGTTTGTTAGAATAATGATAATAATTAGTGGCACAACTACCATAATTGGCAAGTAAATGCCAAGAAGAAATTTAAAAGAAATCAAAATGAGTTTATTTATAATGTTATACTGTCATCTTTAACTATATTTTCTTAAAATTTTTGTTGCTAATTAAATATGATTAAATTCATTAATTCAAATATAAATAGCATACTAACAGAAAAATAACTCCAAAAATAGTTACAATGAATAAGAATAAAACATAATAAAATTTTAATTATAAATATCTGTATTTATCAAATGCTGCAATATATATATATATTACTGAAATAAAAAATTTAACAATGTACTGGTTTAGAACAAGCATTTTAACAGTAAAAATTATACATTTTTTAGGATAATATTTAATTTCTTTTTATTTAATAAAATATATCATCCACTTCTGCATCTATTATTTGTTTCAATACTGTGTTGATTTTTAAGTTAAGTTAGTTAAGTTTTAAGTTCTCTTCAGTATACAAAAAGAGTCTAATATGAATAAAAACAACTGATGAAGACCCAACGTCCAATAGAATCAAAATTTTTTTTGTTTATTCTCTAAAATATATATTAGATTACTTAAACTGTAATGTCATTTCATTGATACAACATTCAGAATTAGATGTGTGCAGCATTAATATCAAAATATTTTTAAAAACTATATAAAATTAGTGTTAAAACTGTCGGTTACCTTCAACAGTCTTTCTCTTGTTCCCTGCCACTTTCAAATCATTAAAACACATATTTAGCTGCAATATTTTTATTATTTCAGCGTACAGATAACAGCACTAGACTATCTAGTATAATAGACAGCAAGTATTTACAAATTCCAACTGAAATTAAGTATTTTATGTAAAAAATAAAAATGTCCAATAGAATACACACAGGGTCTCAGGAGGATATGGCCAGGTACTGTATACACATATAAAATTATACTATGTAATATTTTGTTTTAAAAGTTAACTGTGGAGTCTTGTTAGAAATTGCCTGCTTATTCTGTATAATCTGTCAGCCTTGTTGGCTGAATTAGCTTTATGTTAACATTCTTAACCTTTTTGATTGTGGTGAAGTACTTATGTGATGACCTTCTGTTTTACAAAAAAATTTGAAAATCCCTTGATGGTAATGTATGTGTAACCTTTTTCATGATATAAGTTGTCTTACATCATTTGACTTTAAATCAATTGCAATCTTTTTGTTTTAATAAAACTTTTAAATATGGTTGGTGTAAAAAAAAAAAAAAAAAAAAAAATTGTTGTATTTGAATACTTTAATTTTCATCAGATTTGTCTTTTTGCTTTAAAAAATTTCATTCTGTAGTGTTTTGAGGCAGTCTCTTTTAGGAAGAAAAAAATTATCTGCTTGTAAGTATTCATTGGTTGATTTAATTTTCTAGAAGATATGATAGTGCCCCACATCTTATTTATTTTGTTATCCAAGTGCTAGCTACTGTTGAACACAGTCTGTTTAGATGAACAAGCAGACAAGATGTGAGGAACTGTGATAAAAGCATAAATTACGGTAATTTACCCCAGGACAAGGCTGTGAAGGCCTTCAGGTAAACATCCACAAGTAAACTTTTCAAAAGAAAATTTCCCCTGAATTCTTAAAGTTTAAGCATTTAAATAACTAAAACTGTACTAAAATTTCTTTCTCATGGGACAGACAATTACAGAAAGGATACCGTGAAGAAACCTGCACAAATTTCACCTCACAAGAAAGCATTCGAAGCACCAGCACCTAAGAATTGGGCTAGATATTTCACTTGAAATCCTTTCAAAGAAAAATTCTCTACACTTTTTTCACACAAACATATAAAGACTTGAATAGATATTTTTAAGAATTTTTATTTTTTATTAAAAATAAGATTTAACATCTTCTACAAGTATGTGTATAAATCGTAATAAACGTGAAATAAAATTTAGATTTAAAAAAGGAAACATTTTTACTATGTGGGATATTAAGTAAGTTTAACGACAAACTACAGTAGACTCGTGGTTTTACGAACATAAATTTAGCGACCCCCTAGCGATTTAATGGCTATTGGATCATCTCCTGACCGTATTCCAATACTCATAATGATTTTCATCACTACGAAAATTTTTTGGAAGATAAGAAAATTCTAATTGTTAATTTGAAATGGTCAGTGGCCCATTCAGGAAGTTTCCAGCTGCTTTTTGAAGTCAAAAAGTATAATTAGCGTTTTTCAAAAAGTGCTAATTAACCGTGTGAATGTGTAACTTAATTTTGTAATATGCTTAAACTAATTCTGATAAAAATATTCCACAATTTCTATGAATTTTCTTAATTCTAAAGATTAAGACAAAATACAACAAATATATATTTTAATGTGTATAAATTAAGTTTTTATTACATGACAATGTTAGATATTATTAAACTGGCTTAAAAAAAATCCATTTTTGATTTAATGACTATCCGATTTAACGTCCCATTTACCAAAGTCCTGTGAGGTCGTTAAATTGCAAGTCTACTGTATATTCCTACTGAATAAACCTTAATGCTCTATCCTAGCATTTAGTAGTTGCTGATTGTTTTTTATTGGATACCAATCTTTTTGGAGTAAAATATTTTGGTGTGAAAAGAAAAAATGGTCTAGACCCTATTTCTCTATCTGCAGCAAATTATTAGTTTCCAAAGTTTAACCTAAAACCTCCTGAATCCAAAATAGAAGCAGATTGCAGACTGATTTTAATAGTATTTTTGCTGTTCTTTGAGTGTAAAAAAAAACTTCCAGCTGTAGATCAGAAATACAGTCTGACTTTTAAGTTTGTCAAACTTGATATAAAATCTGCACTAATTTGCATTGATTTAATAGCAAACTTTTTTGCTTCTGCACTCTTGGTAACTGATATTTGGTGAGTGGTAATTGCTAGTAGTAACCACACAATATAGTATTGTTAGCAAAATATAATAGGGATCTCTTTAGTGACAAAACTAAGGGAGTGCAGGCGAGACAGCTAACCTATGTGACGCCGGTACATTTTTCTTGCTTTTCTCTGGAAAGCGAGGAACTGTTAAGTTTTTAAGTAGTATCTTGGCTTATTATCAAATTAAATATGAACAACAGATGAATTAGTCCCTGCCTTCAACTATTCTCATACAAATTTTCAGACTTCTGCATTTGGTAGATTTCACTAGTCTCCAGAAACAGAGATAGGGCGAAATGTTATTGCTATACATACTTATTTATGCTACAATATTTTAAAAATGTTAAATGTAATATATACAATGTGCTATTACAGAAAATAACCTGCACATTAAAAATGTTAATAAATAGTGTTTTATGTTAAATACCTTCAATCACTATTTATAATTGCTGTCTTGCCCCAGCTGAAGTTTAGTTTTGTCACTGCATCACTTTCATCTTGGGCAAGTACAGCGGCTTAGAGAATGAGACTTTATAGTAGTGAAGGCATTTTTGAATGGGCATTTTGTAGATATAATCTTGAGAGCGTACGGAAAATGATTTTTCAAGAAGCATGTAGAGCATCAAGAAACAAATATATCCAAGGAATAGTTAATACAATCCCCCCCCCCCCCAAAAAAAAATAAAAGAATCTAGGTCCAAAACACTAAAAAATTTAGTTTCAAAAGATACCAACGGTACCAAACTTTACAGATATTTTCAGGTTATCAAAATTTTGTCGAATTAAGCTGAAATATTTCTTTAATTTTTAAACCATTACACAAAACATTAACAGGAATTACAACTCATTATGTAAGGAAATGTGGTAATCACTGGAATCCAAACATAAGTAAAGTTATTTGTCCATGTTTTCAGTTACATTTTTCGTATGGCTTAACATCGCTTTTTCAAAGAAACTGTTCTGTAGATTGCTACGAATTTTACAGTACTATTTCAGAAACATCTTGTAAATTTCTTAGCAATGTGCTGTTGATTTTGAAGGGCTGTAAAAACACCATCCTGTAAAATTCATAACAATTCTGTGAAATTTACAGCCTTCTTAAGAATACCATTCTGTAAAATTCACAAGTGCAGTGAATTATGCAGCACTAGTGAAAATGACACCATGTAAAATTCACAATAAAGTGCAATAAACTTTACAGCCCTGTTAAAAACAGCCCCTTGTAAAATTCACAGCATTTTGCTGTGAATTTTACCGCACTATTGAAAGCAGCATCTGGTAAAATTTACAGCAAAGTGCGGTAAATTTTACAGCACTTTTAAAGACAACAACTTGTAAAATATACAGCAAAATTCAGTAAATTTTACAGCACTCTTAAATACAGCAACTTGTAAAATATACAGCAAAGTGCAGTAAATTTTACAGCACTCTTAAAGACAACAACTTGTAAAATATACAGCACTCTTAAAGACAACAACTTGTAAAATATACAGCACTCTTAAAGACAACAACTTGTAAAATATACAGCAAAGTGCAGTTAATTTTACAGAACTCGTAAATACAGCAACTTATAAAATTTACAGCAAAGTGCAGTAAATTTTACAGCACTCTTAAAGACAACAATTTGTAAAATATACAGCAAAGTGCAGTACATTTTACAGCACTCTTAAAAACAACAAGTAAATTTTACAGCAACTATGCTGGCAGCCGGGTTGCCAGCACCTTTTGCTGTAAAATCCGATTTTTTTACAGTGTTGTTGTACGTAAAATTTTGCACTCATTCATATCAATGAGATTAATCCTTTTGAAGTAATTTTTCACAGAAAATCCTTTGTTGATTACTTCACAAATGAAAGGCTTCTCATTAGCATGCGCGCAAAGATGTAAATTTAACTTATGCCTGTCAAAACATTTTTGGTTGCATATGTTACAAGGGAAATATTTTAAATTTTTATGAAAACAAAGCTGTGTTTTCAAGTTACATTTGAAAAAAGTTTTTCTACCTACCTAACAACTGAAAAGTTTCTATTGTGTATGTAGTTATCTTCGTAAGAATAGTCTTTGTTGAATTTCTTACAAATGTAAGATTTGTCATATGCATGCAATGTTGAATTCAGACACATTTCTCCGGAAGGGATTTCTGTAGCTCTGGGGGGACATTATAGAGTTCCGGAGGGGAAATTGTACTTTTTGACCATTGACAACACAAAATCTCAAATCTTCCGGGGGGACATCTAAATGCTCCGGGGGGGGGGGAATGTCCCCCCGGGCCACCTCCTGAATTCAACACTATGTATGTATACGGTATGTCAGTATATGTCATATGTATGTTCCATATCTCACAGTCGAAAGGTTACTCATTTGCATCAAAAGGTGCTTTTTTATATTATTTTTCCAAGAAAATTATCACAACTGAAAGGTTTGTAATTCGTATGCGTACGTCGATGTACTCTGAAGTTACTTTCCTCAAAAAAAATTTTATTGCATATCTCACAACTTAAAGGTTTTTCATTTGTATATATGAAAAGGTGTTTATTCAGGCTAATTTTCTGAGAAAATATTTTATTGCATATTTCACAACAGAAAGGTTTCTCATTTGTATGAACAAGAAGGTGTGTATTCAATTTACATTTATAAGAAAATATTTTGTTACATATTTCTCAACTGAAAGCTTTTTCATTTTTATGCATAAGAATGTGTGTATTCAGGCTACTTTTCTGACAAAAGTTTTTGTTGCATATTTCACAACTGAAAGGTTTCTCATTTGTATGTACGAGAAGGTGTTTATTCAGGTAACTTTTCAGAGAAAATTTTTCGTGGCATATTTCACAACAGAAAGGTTTCTCATTTCCATGAATAGCAAGATGTGTATTAAGGTTACTTTTCAGAGAAAATTTTTTGTTGCATATTTCACAACTGAAGGGTTTCTCGTTTGTATGCACGAGAAGGTGTTTATTCAGGTAACTTTTCAGAGAAAATTTTTTGTTGCATATCTCACAACTGAAAGGTTTCTCATTTGTATGTACGAGAACGTGTTTATTTAGGTAACTTTTCTGAGAAAATTTTTTGCTGCACATTTCACAACTGAACGGTTCTTTATTTCTATGCATAGCAAGATGTCTATTAAGATTACTTTTCTGAGAAAATATTTTGTTGCAAATTTCACAACTGAAGGGTTTCTTGTTTGTATGCACGAGAAGGTGTGTATTCAGGCTAATTTTATGAGAAAATTTTTTGTTACATATTTCACAGCTGAACGGTTTCTCATTTGTATGCAGGAGAAGATGTGTATTCAGGTTACCTTTCTGAGAAAAGTTTTTGTTGCATATTTCACAACTGAAAGGTTTCTCATTTTTATGCATAAGAAGGTGTGTATTCAGGCTACTTTTATGAGAAAATCTTTTGTTGCATATTTCACAACGGAACGGTTTCTCATTTGTATGCACGACAAGATGTGTATTTAGGCTAATTTTATGGGAAAATTTTTTGTTGCATATTTCACAGCTGAACGGTTTCTCATTTGTATGTACGAGAAGGTGTTTATTTAGGTAACTTTTCTGAGAAAATTTTTTGCTGCATATTTCACAACTGAACGGTTTTTGATTTCCATGCATAGCAAGATGTCTGTTAAGGTTACTTTTCTGAGAAAATATTTTGTTGCATATTTCACAACTGAAGGGTTTCTCGTTTGTATGCACGAGAAGGTGTGCATTCAGGTTACCTTTTTGAGAAAATGCTTTGTTGCATATCTCACAACTGAAAGGTTTCTCATTTGTATGTACGCGAATATGGCTATTCAAGTCACTTTTCTGCGAAAATTTTTTGTTGCATATTTCACAACTGAAAGGTTTTTCATTTGCATGCATAGCAAGATGTGTATTCAGGTTACATTTCAGAGAAAATTTTTTGTTGCATATTTCACAACTGAAAGGTTTTTCATTGGTATGCACGCGAAGATGTGTGCTATGGTTAACCTTCTGAGAAAATGTTTTGTTGCAAAATTCGCAAACAAAAGATTTTTCACCTATTTGTGCAGCAATATGTGAATTGAAGTTACTCATATCTGCAAATCATTTGTTGGTTATCTCAAAAAATAGTCTGTTTTGTGCGTGTAAAATTTATTATTTAAGCCACGCTTACACAAGTTTTCCAGCTTTCAATACAGAGAAAAGAATACTTGTTATGAAGATGTCTATTCAAAGTATCTTTCAAATTCATTGTTGTTGCATTTTGCACAATGAGAACAGTTTATGAATACGCCTTGGGTCACTTTCAAACTCTTATGAAGAATTCTTAATAATATTCCTCATAATTATTTCTATGCCAAAGTGGTTGGTTGGTTGTATGAGATTTTATGGTACACAGTCCCTATAGGGACATGCTGCGCTAAAATAATGTATGCCAAAGTGAAAATACTAACTTCATGTCTCATACAGAAAAAATGTGTTTTATTCGAGAAGGAAGATGTACACAGATTATTGCGTTGCTCAGTATCTAAAGGTGAAACAGGAGAAGTAAAATGCTTCAAGTGAATGAGAAATACTAAGTGAAAAGCAAATGTTGTTTCTTGTGGAGGGTCAATTATTACATAAATTTTAATATTTATTTTCACTTATGTCCTTTTCATATTTCTTCTCCTGATATCATTTTTAGCGTATTTATCATCATCCGTGCACTTTTTTTCTGAAAATGACTTACCTGAAATACCTAAAATGAAAGAAGATACATGAATGCGAATAGTTTTAAACTTTACTGACAAATAATATTAATATTTTATTACATTATTATGATTATCAATTTGAACAAGTTAACAATAAATAAAACAAAAAAAATTGTTATCGAAATTTTTTTTAAATATTAGTAAATTAAAAGGAAATTATATATCTTTTAACTCCATAAGATAGGATCAATCAAATGATTAAAATACTGTTGTAATACACAAGACAATGATAAACACTTCATAAATATATAACAGGTTTAAAAGGTTATACATTTGGTGAATGTTGTTCATTTTTTTACCAATAGATTACAAAGGCTATTTTCACCAATCGTTATTACTAAGGCATAGTATGTGAGACTACTCAAAGAGTTTCAAATAGCATGCTGGACTTTTCCACTTTAAATTCTTTTCAAGGTATGTGATTATTTCAAGAATTATTTTTAGTGGGGTTCTGCAAAATTCATTTGTTAATAGGTTGTGAAATAACTGAATAATAAATACTAGCAAAAATTGAAAAATTGTCAAAAAATCAGGACTAATGGACGGTAACCCCTTCTGAAATTAAAATCTTAGACGATATATTATTTCTGATATGAACATCCTTTTTTCTATGTGCATATAAAAGTCACAACGATCAACAAGGTATCATTAGAAAAGTTTTTAAGCAGTATTTTTATTGCTCATTAAAATGTCAGTTATGTATTAAAAAAAAAAACAATATTAAAAGCAATAATTTCATAATAATTGTATGTGTGAGCGGTTACTAGCTAAAGAAAGCACCAAGTTTTCGCTGTTAACACCATCCTCTTTAATCCTGATTATTTCAATGTTTTAGCTTGTATCTGATTTGATTAATATCACTTAAATATGTTGGTTATTTTTATCGTTTTATTTGTTTATTTCTTGATGAAGAGCTAATTTTATTATGTGATATTAGTCAAAAAGAAATGCTGAAACTTTAAATAAAATTAAATTCGTCTTAAATAGAAACGGGTCGATCTTTTACAATTGAGCTACACACAATAGAGAAAGATTTTTAAACAATTAAAATTATTTTAAATTATTTTAAAAACCATAGACAATAAGTAAATTGAGATAGTTTTCCAACAATTTGCATTTGAAATATTTGTTTTTAATTTGACGGTGAAAATATTAAATTTATGTGATGTTTAGAAGTAATAACATTTGAGAAGAAACGAAATGAGATTGCTTAAATTGATACAAATGTCTATACGACATCACCATTACTCAATAGCAAGCATGTTTTTATTTTGAAATATAGCTTCGTCTGGTTTGGAGGAAAACGTGAAATATTATTTCCGATGTCAACATCCCTTTTTCTTAGAACACTAGTGTAAATGCCCGTCCTAGGACGGTGGGTAAAAATTGTGTTTTTCACTTAAAATTTGAAAAACTGCTAAAAAATAATTCACAATATGGAAGCGTTTAGATGAGCAAAGTTTGGCTAGTTTATGATCTAATAAACACACAATTAGCATTTACAGTATTTCTGGGTAAGCCAGGTTTTCCGGCTAATATATTGTAACAAAATTAAGATTTCTTAATTAAACAAAAATTTAACAAATATGCAATAAAAGTGCGTAATTAAAACAGTCTGCTGCAACTATTGAAATAATACAATTTTTTTAAATAACACTTTGAAATTGTATTTAAATCGTTTACCAATTTTTGTTATATGTATATTGATTAATAAATAGGTATCTCGGGTTGAACCCCATCCGAAAGAACGAAGGGGAAGTATCGTTAAAATTTTCTTTACGCCTACCGGTGTTTTTCTTCTGTTTACCCGCGGCTGACGTCACGAAGCAGGGGTGAGACAGCTTTAAGTGATGTCATTTATGTCGTCTCCTTTAGTCTTCATAGCTCCGTGGTTTAAAAATTTTTTCAATGAATCACAAAAGGAATGATTCTCTATCACAGCTTCTTATTTACGTTTAACGCACGAAGTGCGCTACGTTTGTTTTCTGAAATGGCTGCGTAAATCATTGAAATTTTGAATCTCTTATAGAAAATTATTTTGAACAGAAAGGATTTCAGGTAGAAAAGATTTGTATTTAGGCAGATAAGTTTTCTTATATACATCTCAAATCAAAATTAAGCCTAACGTGGCTCCATCTTATGGGAGACTGGTAAGATTGATGGGTTCGCCCCGGATGCGTTAAACTGCTTTTTATTATATAAGAGATAAAAAAAAACGCTAAACTATGAATGAGATTTCATAGAAAATTTTTTTGAGCAGGCTCTTGGCATAATACATTCGGACTTTGCTAAAACATGTTGTTTGATTACAAACTGCAGTTTATTAAATATTAATGAAAAATGTGTGTATATCAAAGATTGTAGTGCAATCGACTCTGCTCTAACTAATGGAGCCAGGCTCGACTTCAAATTAATTCCTACATTTATATATTTTTAACAGTGTAAAAAAAAAGACTGTTTTACACATTTTAAAATGTGACAAAAGGTATTAAAAATTTTATAGCTTTTTAGACAAAGCAAAGTATTACTCTTTTGAAGCTTTTCTTACGTGTCTCCAGAATGCTGTTTTCAAGACCATGGTTAGCTCGGGATGCAATACTTGGTAAAAACTAAAAATAAAGGATACTGCAATACAATTCAGCAGAAAAAAGTTAACCTCAAAAGGGCATACAAACCTTCAATTTCGAATTGATCATATTCATATTTCATTCAGTTTACGTGAAATTAAAATTACTACACAATTTTAACTTTTTTTGTCATATCCATTCTGATGTTATTTTTTCTAACAATTCTAATACATTATGATCCCAAAACTTTTCTTTAAAAGAGATTCTCAAAACCTAAATATCCATATGTTTTACATCTGAATAGCATAATGAATTTTTTATGATAAATAGCAAACTATGATATTTTAATGAGATACAAAATAAAAAAAAGTGTTTAAATGTATAAGGGCAATGTGCCTTAAATTTATTTATACAGGCATTTTTTTTATCAGAGATAAATTTAGAGGCACAAATTTAGAAGAGGAGTCAAGCCCCCCCCCCCTCCTCCCAACATCGGTATAATAATGTGTCCCTGCATAGAATATTTTTGATTTTCCATATATTAGAGTCTAGAAGCACAAATTTTCCCATCTGCAAAATCAATATGCCTCCTAGAGATTCAGAAATCCTTCCCGGAAAAAAAAAATGTCTGAATTCAACACTCTTTCGGATACCAACTGTGATCACTGCAACAAGATAGTACAACTTCTTTTAAATATAAATTTTATGCAGGAGCCATAATATGCTTATGTACAGTCGTGGAAAAAAAAGTAAACACCCCCTACTAACTCCTCAACAAATTATCGTAGAAGAAAGTTACTGGTACCGAACGATTGGAAATAAAGTCTACTTTTAAATGACGTATAGAAAATTTGCTTAGGGGGGCATCTACGTATTAAAACGAACCATAACTTTGTTTTTTTTTTAAATAACAGTACACAATTCTGACAGCATAAATGAACTCTACACCCTTCAATTAGTCTAAAAACAAATTTTTAAGTAATTCGTACCATAAGTTTCCGAGAAATTAATTATTTTAAAACGAGCATATTTTAAGGGTTGTATCCAAATTGAAGTTCGGTATTCGATTGTTAACCGAGAGAGCTCCCTTCTTGATCAAGGCACCTTAAGCAGTCAATTAAGCCTGTTAGATTACAGGATAACATAAGAAATTTCAAAATATTTAGTCACTTCTATCATAGACGGCCCCTTAAACTATCATTTTGCCGTTTTTTAAGCATAATTTGAAAACTACTTGGAAGAAAAATGTGAAATTTTGGATTTCCATAAAGCAGCACTTAATAAATCTGAATTCATAAAAAAAATTATAGGTTGCAATTCATAATTTTTTCGAATATTAATTTCATAATTCATATCAGAAAATTATAAAAATTGCAAATTCGACGTATTTATGTTTGGGTATATTAGTATTATTGCTACACAAAAAATTTGAATATTAGGATCATAATTTCAGAAGTTATAAATAAAAATATGAAAATGTAATTTAACATTAGAAGCACTCAATTTTGTATGTTTCTAATTCAAAAACTTATCATTCAAATGAATTGAAATTTGGTGTCTAGGCATAGTTTGAACCAAAGATTTGAAATATCTCGTTAAAATTGAGTATTGCCATTGAAAAAAATGAAGTTTTGATTAGTTTTAATATGTAGCTGGCCCCCTAAGCAAATTTTATATACATCATTTAAAAGTAGACTTTAATTCCCATCGTTCGGTACCAGTAACTTTCGCCTACGATTATTTGTTGAGGAGTTAGTAGGGGGTGTTTACTTTTTTTTCCACGACTGTACATTTTTCACTGTATCAGAATTTTAAAATTCTGTGGCAATATTTTTGTTTAATGTTGGAAAGTGTATCATAAACAATAAACACATTATTTTTCTCCTACATTTTAAATGTGCATCATATAACTTTATTTACACTGGTAAGTAGGTGGACATAATTTAAGGAAAGAAAAAAATAAAGAGGCACTGAAAATATAACGTGATTTTTTTTCCTAAAAGAGAAGGAAAGCAGTTACTCTAGTTTATTTGTTTAGTTATTAGGAAATTAAGAACTGACTTCTGAAGAGTTCGGAAAAGAAAGAGAGAAGTGCAGGAAAATAAATCTAGTTTCATTCTTCAAGCTTAATAATCGAAACATATTATTCAAAGCATCAAAATATGTAAACAGTATTTTTTTCCTTTTCAAATAATATTCAGTGTTTCATATCCTGAATTTTGTCTTTGTGAATAATATTTTGAGAATGGAATCAAAAAGAAAGTGGAACCTTAAACAAAAAAGTGGAAATATTAATTGTTTTATATTAAAAAAAAAGAGGAAATAGTACTTGCTGATTGTTTCAAAACAAGTAAAACAAAGGTGAGAGGCATTTTTAGAAAATAAAGAATACCAAAAATGTGGAATTGTGGAAAACTGATTCTATTGAAATTGATTCTATAATTATGTGCTTGTTTACTACACTGCACTCATAAAATATTCTCACCATTGGCTCTTTAATTCAAGAAATGGGTTTAGCAGCCGCTAACGAACTTGAATTCAATGATTTTATCACTTCAAGTGGACTGCAGAAAAATTCCGGTCTCGGCACATCTATGAAAATAATTTGTGGAAAGGCAAAATCTGTAAATCTAAAAGAAACAGGGGATTCGTGTAAAAAATGTTGAAAACAAACCTTAATATGTGAAATTTATGAAGAGATAAAAATTTTTTTAACGCTAATGAACCAACATTGCTCTTTAGAATTTACTGAATAAGAGCATGTTTTAAAAAAGATGATTGTTTCACTGATAAAATGTTATAAGCATGACTTACTATTTTGAAAACCAAAGTGGGAAGTAGGTACAAAAAATGGGAAGATCTGAGAGATAGCTAGAGTACTAATGGGAAAGCGCTGCTTTTGTACCGAGTCTACTTACTAATTATTTTGTTATTCCTCCTTCAGTTCTTTCTTACTATTTTTATATTTAACTTTATTATGCATTACTATTGAAATAAGAAAATGAAATTATCGATTTATTCCATATATTCCAACAGTATTTCCAGAAAATTTCTGTTCAAAGGTGCTGTGTGTTCTGGCAACGCCGAGATTAAAATAATATTTGCATCACTCAAATGAACCAAAATGTTTCAATTACTAATGACATTGACTAAAAATTCCACTTTACAACCACATTCAATAATGATAATGAAGATATAAATTTAGTCCTAGTAGATAGTGAAAGTAATATTAATTAAAAAATATCATATTATTACACATAAAAAGATTCCTTAATAGTGAGGAGGAAAGGGGAGTCATATTACATTCACCATCTTGGTGTATATAGAGGGAAAAAGAAAAATAGTTCAATTCCTCTGAGTCCAATGTATTAAATGTTTCTTCAGCAACAACTGAAAGAAACTCTCTTAATTCTACAAAATATAATACAGGTGTAATACAAGATGATTAATTCTCAATTACACTAACATTTAGAAAATCTATTTTATCTTTCTTTGCAGACATTTAAAAACTGTATAGAGCAATTTCTATCCACCCAGATCAGAGATAGTTACGATACATTTTTTGGAAGGAAAGGCTCAATTAATTAAAAATTTTAAATTACCAATATTTATTTTTTTCATTGGTCAATTTTGTAAAATTTATTTTAATTGTTTAAATCTAATATTATATGTATATACATGTACATGCTGATAAGGACGAGAAAGAGAAAATTAGTTACATGTATTAAATTATACACGCACAGAATAAATATAATTATAAAAAAACCCAGCTATATCTTAGCTATCGAATATAAAAAATGTCAGTTTTATTACACAGTGGGCTGGATATTATTACCATACAATTCTTTGAATTAAAAAAAAATATTCTATAGCAATTGCTGTTAATCAGATAGTTTTTAATTCGCTTTAAGTTCTAATTAACTATATATTAATTTATAGAGGTACAATGAGAAAATAAGAAAATGGATACTTATATATTGATTTAACTGCAGAAATTTATTACATTTGTCAAGCTTGTTTTACATGGAAGAGTAATTAATTTGATTACTCAATAGAACTTATTATGAGATTGAAATTTATAACAGATTTAATCATAGCGCTTTTAAATGAAATGCATTTTATGCTTGATTAAAAACTTCTTCTTTAAAAGATCAAATCTTGTAAACTATTAGTTCAAGCTTCTTTAATTTATTCATTAGCCAAAATAGATTAAGAAAGATTGTAAATTATTTTTATCTCTGAGATTTTAATATTTATCCTAAAATTTTAATTATGTAGAAAATTCTGATTTTAATAAATGATGTCAAAAGAAAAATCATCGGATTAAAATAACAATTTAAACTGCTTATTTTAAACATATCGCTAAAACTGTTAATGTTCTATTTTGTGATGTTAAAATTCTGGGTGATTCAAAACAGAAGATAATGTTGATTATCACTTAAACTACAGATGAAAGAAATATATTTTCAATTACAAAAACTAACTAAATCAAATACAGTTTAAAGACAGGGAAATTGTTTTGAACTTGGTTGTATGCATATTAAAACACAAAATTAAACATTTTCTACAGTATCCCCTTTTTTATAACTTATATTTAAGAAATAGCGCCTTGTGTATAGAAAGGTCATTAAATCAATTCGTTTGTGATCAACTTTACTAAGTTATGAATTTAAAAATTTGATGAATTTTCAATGTTTTACGGATTTAAACATAGAGACATGTGCTTTTAGTGCTGCAAGCACAAAAATTTCATAGCAAGTTTTGCTTACAAAATACTAAGAATTTATTTAATGTCCATTTAGATGCTGGACAAAATTTTTCTAAATATGAATTATACGATAAAGCTAAATTTCATGTTTTTATGTTTATGTAACTCCTTGTAAAATAAATACTACACCTGATTTTTATACTTTTTGTAACTAAGGTATTTTGATGTATAATCAGTGATACAAGAGATAATCACTATAACCTCTAAAATAAACCGACTGCTAGAGGTTTGTCATAAAAGTTTTGATAGTTTAATACAATTATGTCTGCATAAACTTCTTAAAGCAATATTTAAAATTCATTGTCATTTACAGAATCTTAGCTGAGAAGTTATACACAAAAAGTAGCATGCAAAAGTAACATGTTTATCAGTCTCAACTAGTATTTACATGACGTCGATAGACAAAAAAAGCAGTGGGGCTCAATCACTGTTAAAAGAAGGAATTCAGTCATTAAACAGCAGTAAAAATAACAAAAATAAATAAAGTACTACTGAAACATCAAACAAAAGGAAGTATAGAGGCATGTGCTTTTTGTGCTGTAAGCACAAAAATTTCATAAAATTTAAAGAATTAATCTATAGCAATTCCATAACCCATAGTATTTCTGTAATCAAAAGGACTTATTATGCTTGAATTTGTTTATGAACCAATACTTTTCAACAATAATCCAACTTTCAGAGTACTTTTAAAGTGGTGTGAAGCTTTGAGACCTACAGTAATTTTCCGAGTATTTTTATAAGAAAATCTAGAGTTGCTACTGAATATTTTGAATTCAAAATCGTTAAGATGTTAATTTTTTCAGTGGAACATGCATAAATTTATCATAATATTGTACTACAATTTTTTTGATGTCGATAATAAATGCATCTCACGGAAATACATATAAGAATTGCGATTAGCACCCCCATCATCCTCCCCCCAAAAATGCAGCTATATACCAAAACAACATATTTAAAATTTAATAGGAATTGATAATTTGCAAAGTTTTCAAACATTAGAGCATGCGGAGTTGAGAGGGGGAACTTAACAGATAGATTAGCCATTTTTGGGAAAGAAGGGAAAATATACCTTTTCAACTTTAAAGGAAATCATCAAAGTGGTATCAGCTGTCGATGGAATGGTTATTTTTCTTTAAAATTCACCATTTTGTGAAATAAATAGGTTATATTTTCGAAAAATACAATTTTGTGAAATAAATAGGTTATATTTTCGAAAAATACAATTTTGTAACAAAAGATCACGTCTAGTTTCTTTAATCTTAACTAAACATTTGAAATTTACAAAATTCATATCCAACATTTTTTTTTTCTGGCTCAGCATTTTATAAAGAAACTCATTTTTTGAAAAGTCTACCATTTATTAAATGGAATTTTCATGAAAGGACCTCAAACATTCTCTCAGTTTTGACATGATAAATACCTGATAGCATTTAATTGAAACTTATGCATGAATAAATATGGAACCAGGATTTTTCCAGTGATTTATAAATAACGGGATTATTTATAAATCCCGTAATAACGGAATTCTTGTTATTACAGGGTTGGCAAAAAACCCGTTCAACCCGTGATGTTGAACGGGTTCAACGTCAGCGTTCATCACGTTGAACCAACGTGAACAAACGGGATCACGTTGGTTCACGAACAAACGTGAACCCGTTTGTTCACCGTGTTCAACGAACCCAACGTTGAACACGTTGTGTTCACCCGACTTGAACCCAACAGCATTCAAGTTGGGTTTGCTGCTTTTTTTTTAACCCAAAAGTGGCAAAAAACCCGTTTTTGGGTTTTTTTAAAACCCAAAAGCGGTTTTAAAAAACGCTTTTAAAACCGCTTTTTGGTTTTTCAGAAAAATAAGTATTTTTATAAGAAAAACTAGAGGTGCTATTGAATATTTTGAATTCAAAATTGCTAAGATGTTAATTTTTTCAGTGAAACATGCGTAAATTTATTATAATATTGTACTACAATTTTTTTGATGTCGATAATAAATGCATCTCCAGGAAATACATATCAGAATTGTGATTAGCACCCCCTCCCTCCTCCCCCCAAAAATGCAGCTATATACCTAAACAACATATTTAAAATTTAATAGGAATTGATAATTTCTAAAGTTTTCAAACATTAGAGCATGCGGAGCTGAGAGGGGGAGCTTAACAGATAGATAGTCATTTTTGGGAGAGAAGGGAAAATATACCTTTTCATCTTTAAGGGGTCTTAGGATTCTTAAAGCTTTAAAATTTTCAAAATTTTAATTTTTTTAGATGTTAATCTCCTATCTTTTCTGAACATTTTGATATAATTGTTTCCTTGAAATTTCTATTAGAACTAAAGTTATGGCTTTTACATTTATACACGTTCAATTGCTGAAGCGTCGTTTCGGATACTTTGAAGCCATTTTTCTCCAAATGACGTTTTTGGGCATAACGCGCACGATATCTCAAAAACTTATGAATATTTTTTCATGAAATTTTCAAAACATATGTTTCATGTTAGTTTGTATAAACTGAACCTAAAATTTCCTTTTTATTGCGCAAAACAATATTTTTTTTAGGTGATTATACTGTTGAAATTTTCTTAATTTTGCATTAACTAAATGCAACTTTGTATTAAAAATATAAAAAAGCTTTAAATACAAATTTATTTAGGTTCAGGGCAATTATTATAATCTGAAGTATAAGTAGGTAACAAAATTTTCAGTCTAGTTGCAACACTTATTTTGTAATCGTGCGCGTAAGCTGTTATGCCGATTTTTTGCTCGAAAAATGTCTAACAGTTTGGAGCCCCCTGTAAAAGCCAGTTCTGCATCTTATAATTTTTTTAATATATGAAATGAAAGAACATACTTATATATTTTATTCCAATTAAAATTGCGTCTTAAAATCAAATACATTTTAAGATATTAAATGTTGAAAATGGTCTTTTTTTTCATTTTTTACAATTTTAAGTGTCCTGAGACCCCTTAAAAGAAATTATCAAAGTTATATCAGCTGTCGATGGAATGGTTATTTTTCTTTAAATTCACCATTTTGGGAAAATAATAGGTTTTTTTTTTCGAAAAATACAATTTTGTAACAAAAGATCACGTCTAGTTTCTTTAATCTTAACTAAACATTTGAAATTTACAAAATTCATATCCAACATTTTTTTTTTCTGGCTCGGCATTTTATAAAGAAACTCATTTTATGAAAAGTCTTCCATTTATTAAATGGAATTTTCATGAAGGGACCTCAAACATGCTCTCAGTTTTGACATGATAAATACCTGATAGCATTTAATTGAAACTTATGCATGAATAAATATGGAACCGGGATTTTCCCAGTAATTTATAAACATTGGGATTATTTAGAAATCCCGTAATAACGGATTTCTCGTTATTACAGGGTTGGTAAAAAACCCGTTCAACCCGTGACGTTGAATGAGCTCAACGTCAACGTTCGTTCACGTTGAACCAACGGGAATGAACGGGTTCACATTGGTTCAGGAACAAACGTGAACCCGTTTGTTCACTGTGTTCAACGAACCCAACGGCGTTCAAGTTGGGTTTGCCACTTTTTTTTTTTTTACCCAAAAGCGGCAAAAAAACCCGCTTTTGGGTTTTTTAAAAACCGCTCTTTGGTTTTTCAGAAAAACCAGGTTTTTTTTTTTTTGTTTAAACCAGGTTTTTTTTTTAAATATATTTTCCTATTACATATACATGCATATTTATTGATAAAAATAAACATTGTTGGATATATAAGTAATATAACGTCATTTAAAAATAATTTAAATTAAATAATTACAGTAATTATGAAGAAAATTGAAATAATTTAAACATTTTTAGTAAAAGCTATGTCTTATGTTCCATGAAGAAAATGTTCTACGTAGTGAAACATTGATACCTTGAAAATCTTAATAAACAATCTTTTGATTACTATAG
This sequence comes from Maratus speciosus, assembly GCA_963932465.1. Classification (NCBI taxonomy): domain Eukaryota; kingdom Metazoa; phylum Arthropoda; class Arachnida; order Araneae; family Salticidae; genus Maratus; species Maratus speciosus. Next base: position 422,638,988 of record OZ010799.1, on the reverse strand, counting down.
TATTATAAATAAATATATGGTGTAGTTTCATAAATACAATATACTTTCCCATGGCTATTCAAAATAATTTCTTTGAAATATTTGCAATCTGAGATATCTGATTTTTCTGTTAGAACACTACATGAACAATTATTATCTTTTATTGAAAGTAAATCTTTTTATAAAGAATTCCTGGAATGATTTGAATTTAGCAGTAGAGTCTTTACACGTTTCAAGAAGTACTGTATATTGTCATTTGATACTTCTCAGAAACTGCCAGGTTAAAAAAAAAGGCGACAGTAAAATAAACAGAAATACCCATTTACTAGCTTTTTAGACGACTGAAAACATTGATCTTAAAATGGAAATTAGATTTATAAAAGTTTTCATCCACTAAAACACTTAAATAGCCACCAGACTTAATACACAGGTTTTTTTCTAAGCTATGTTATAATACATATTACTTTTAAATGTCTAAACTAAAAATTAATAATATACCTTTTTAAACATTTTTATGAGACTTTTTTCTATTATGTCTCAAGTGAACCTTATCTTGATTTTCTCCCATTTTTTTTTTTTTTTTGTCAGATCTAAATAGTGGATTCGATTATGTAATAGACGATTTAAATATATCTTATTGCATATTTTAGTTAAAAGTGAACAAGTGCTTCTCTAGCACCCAATTTTTCAATGTCCTCTTATTTGACTTCATATTTTGAGTTTCTTTTTTATTCTCAAGGCTGTTCTGAAATCCGAAAGGGCAACTTTATGACATAAGTTTTAATTCATTTTTGTTCGGAAATGCATGAAACTAGCAGGTGCTGTTGTTCAGATACTATGTAATGGAACTGTGTTTTCCGTATTTTTGCAAACGCAATAGATCTTTCAGAAAATAGTGTCAAAGTGGACGTTTTGAACTAAATTTCCGCATGAAAGAAGAATAACCACTGAAGGAAGGTTAAAAGCATCTTTGACACGTGATCAAAATTGCCTATAACTCAATAGGTAATTTATTTATCAAAAATGGAAAACACAGATTCCAAATCGCTTCCATAGTCAGGCCTTCCAATTTTATATCTTTCTGTTAAAAAATTAATTTGTAAATGTGTCAAAGCGTTTTGCGCTTGTTGAGTAGAGCAGTTAAGAACAGTCTTAAAACATAATCTCCCCAATCAAGAAAATTTTCTTTTACCGCTTGACTGAAATCTTAAAGGTCATTTTATGTTATTAATTGTAAACAATCTTCGTTTTCTCAAAGGAAAATATTTTATTCAAAATAGTGGATATTTTTAGTCTATTTTATCTTTGCTAAATTCACATGTTTTAACTTTTCTCTTTAGAGCTTCAGATATTTTCATCATCACCAACACATGCAATTTGCATTCTACATGCATACAAATTAACCTAGACTCACTGTGTCTCACAGTGACTGCTGGGATAAGACTGTTAAAAGCTGTGTTGTAGTCATAAAAAATGCAGAGAGTATACGCTATAGGCAGAGGGTATATGCTAGAGTCCTAAACGTTCATGGTTAGGGCATATGCTATAGCATTATTTGATAAACAGAGGGTATACGGAGCTTCCAAAAAAATTCAGAAGGCGTACGTCGTCTACCTGCGTATACCCTCAACTACACCCCTGGTTAAAAGTAGAAATTATTTATATCTAATAATTTGAAACACTTAAATTACAAAAACGAGAAAATATATATTAGATTTTTTTCTAAAAAACCAGTTGGTTAACCAATTGATTTAAACTATGCCAACCCTGCTGGTAACAGAATAAAATCATAATGCAAAACCCCAATCCCAATGTAGGAATGCAAGAAAAACAAAGACTTACTAAACCAAATAGACATGATACAACAAATAAAACTCACAGCCAAACATTCATTAGCATACAGAATAAAGAGTAACCAATGGAGAGAATTACTTATGATTATGTCATCATTGAGGCATAATGCATTCCTTAATAAATCTTAACTAATCAAGCAATCTAAGTAGTAAAAGTGTATTTTTAACTCAAATCTACCTTTTAGGCTATTTTTAAAAATAAAAGGCTTGAAAGCAGAAGAAAGAAAACTACTTTGTTTGTTTGTTTTTTCCCAGCTAATTTTAGAAAAATTTGTTAGTCTGCCATGTAGATTTAAAGCTTATAAGAAAAGTTTGATTGACTTAAAATGTTTGTCACTTTACAAGTTTATTAATTGCTTGTAGCTTCTGCATAACTTGGATTTTGTATTTTTCAATAATGTGTAAAATAAATGAAAACATTGGGGAAAAAGAGAAAAAAAACCAGATGAAAAAAACCCAACCTGGTTTTTAAAAAGAAACAATTGGTTTAAACCAAACAACCCTGCATTATTACGTACAAAAGCAAAAATCCCCGGTTAAGATCTATAATGAAGTGAGTGTAACAGACATCATTTAAAACGTACAGTTTAAGAGTTCATTCGTTAAGATGGACAAATATTCGTCAAGACAAGGAAATCCAGAAATTTTTTCTATTCTTTTTTTAAGATGAAATAAGAAGAAATCTCGTGTTTGACGTTATGGACCAGCTGTGACGTTGCCACTCGCTCTCTGAAAGCGCACACGGATTGGCAAATAAGGGGGAAAGGAAAAGGCTTCAATTCACGTTTTCTCCCCAAAAACAATTTATTTTTCATTTTGAAATTATTCTCATACATTCTTTTTTTGATGTTTTTTTAGACATAAAAATATAATAAGTATTTTTTACTGTAATGTAAAACGTTAATTTAAGAACACCTGTTATAATGGACTCTTGTTAACATGGGCAAAAAACACTCGCCCTTGACTATCCGTCTTAACGACAGTTCACTGTATATATACAGAGAGATAGGTAGCTATAATCATTAACAGCTTCATTTTTGAAAAAGGAAATGTGATTAAAATCCAACCTGTTCTACTAAGTGAATTGTTTTACCTTTGAAGAGGCAGGAAATCCCTTTAAAAATCTTTATCTCTTGCCCGGTCTGTTATTCCTACACTTAATGCGGGCAAACTGTAGTATGACTCTTAACCTCTGTCACTGGAAGAAAGAAATATTAATGTCATTACTTTCATGTAAAAGATAAACATGTATGGTCTATGTTTTGTCAAATAACTTTTATACTATTCAGTGTTTCATTCAGGCACCTCTCTCTGGGAGGGCAATGCCTATGCCGACACAAGCTAACTGTCCACCTCACACACATATCAAGCAACATTAGTGGATAGGATCTTTTTTCCTCCGTGGATTTCATTTTCCCTGACTTTGAATAAAACTATATTATAATGCATTCTTCGAAAGTGATGTGGAATAATTAGAGAAAAAGAAAATAGGAATTTTTTGAAGAAATATTATGCAGCAGTAGTTTAATAATTTTAATTGCACTTGAAGCAAAACTGTATATATCGAGATGTTTTTGTTGTTGTTAATCTTTTAAAAATTGTAAAAATTAATTTATGTTGAAATCTTATTGGTCAATAATACATAATTTATATCTTTCAAATAATTAAAAATAATCAGCACACAAACTCATGTATTATCGCAAACTGAATTTAGAAAACTCAGCATGGCAGGCTATAATCATAGCAGAATATCTCTTAATGTGATATCTTTATAAATCAAACAAGGAATGGTCCACAGATGAAAATACCTACTAATATTTATGTGTCAGTGTAAAAAGTTTATGCATGATGAAATGGCGTATTTCAAAAGAGAAAAGTATGCGCATGATCTGAACATGAATTAAACACTAAGAGAAAAAGAAACTAGGATTTTTTTGTCATGGAAAGAGAGGTCCTCTGCCCCCCCCCCCCTCCCCCCAAAGAACACTTAAAATTCTGTGTGAGTTTTATGCTCATATGTTAAGATGCTATCTTAAACTGGTTTCAGAGGAGAAGGCCCCTAACATAAGAGAAAGTTAACATTTCTATACTTATTACAAGCATACATCTGTTCAACAATCTTCCCTCCCCTAGATTTCATTCTGCCAGTGCCTATGCTACATTCTTTAAATCCATGTACTTCCCTTGTACAAAAGTTCCAAAAGTAACTCTGTATTAGGAGACAATCCAAATAAACAGTTTTTTAAACTGGAACAACCTCGCCAAGATTAACTCTACATAGAGTAGGTACTGGGGCGAAGATTCAGTTGGTGACCTTCCCTTCCCCAAGACATTTTTATTGCTGATGGATTGTTTTTTTTTATTCTTTTGGGATCTTGAGCAGCTGCCCCATTGGCTTTTGTATAAACGATAATATGAGAATGACATTTGTGAAACAAGTAGATGGAAGACTGAAATCAACCTACGAAAAAAAAAGAATTCTGAAAATACAAAGATTACTTATAAAAAGAGTTGCTCGTAAATTAATTATTTTTCCTTTTTTTTTAAAGATTAACTTGAAAGTTATATTCCTTTTTTCCTTATTTTGATAATTTAGGTGTTCAAGTTAATAGCATAATTGCATAAATCAATTATAGATGGATTTGCATTGACATATTGCTATTAGCAACGACTGATATTAGTGCATCTGGAGCCCACACGGAACGTCAGAACTCCTCATTTGCTGTTAAAAGCATGTGTTGTCTTTCTGTTTAATTTAGATTTTTCTTATTTTTACTATTATAGTGCTAATATTCAAATGGAGAGCACCACATTCGCCTTATGAAGCCATGGTACCATATGAAGCAATGCGAGATTCTTCTGAACATGTGACGTCATGTGAGAGCCTTCTATAGTTTGAGCAAGAAAGTTTACTTAATAAAGTACAGTAGCCTCTCTCTTAACCGGAACTCTGCTTTAACCGGCCTACTTTTTGAGCCAGAAAGTTTACTTAATAAAGTAGAACATCTTTAATCCAGAAATTTCTGTAATTCAGGCATTTCTGCATGTTTATTATTTTTGGTTTTTATTTTTTAACGAAAGATCATACATAACAACATCCCACATACATGAATAAATTTCAGAAAATGATTAAGAAAAAAAATAATAATGATTTAATTTACATGATTTTTGCTTCATTTTAAAATTATATTTTCCGAGTTCTCTATTTAATTAATGCAAATTTCTTTTCTTATTATTAAATGTATACATTCAGAATGAATACTAAATTTTTAACATTAATTTAAGTCACTACAGATGGCACCAATAAAATGTGAAATAAAATTTAATTTTTTTTTACATTCTAGAGTTAAGATAAGTTGTATAATAGCTATTAAAAATGATATAAAAAAAATTCAAACATACTACTACCTCTACTTTACTTACCTGCACATGAAAATTTCTAATCTGAACAAAATACAGAAATAATAACTATTGCAATACTATAAGAATATAACAGCAATGTGATTTGCTACTCAAAAGATCTAATGTCAATTTCAAATAAAAATTTACACCCCTATTTTGGTACATCATCCCTTGTATCCAGTGAAAAAGCCAAAAACAAAAAACTATCTAAGCAGGCATGAAAATAAAGTGAATTTCCATCCAAGCAAAGTCTCCACCATGCCATACTACTTATAGCAAGGATGCCGTATTTTGCTCAATGGGGAAATTGCACGTTTTTCAATTTAACTTGCATTTTATAGAGTACAAAAGTACGAGCATTTTGATACCATTTTTACGTTTTTTTGAAACTCGGAAAATCCATTAAATCAACTTTAAAAATGCCGTTTTCGTCTTGGCGGGAAAAAGGCGCGTCACGTGACGAAAGCGGTTTTGACGTCACTGCACATGTAAACAAATCTTTGGTGAATTTTCCCCCGTACTTTTCTATGAGGATAGGCTTGGATTACGCTGAATGATTTCTTTCTTTTCTTAAAAATGATTAGTAGATCAAACTAAAAGCATTGCAAATTGTTGTAATGAATAAATAATATTGTGAATTCGAGTGAGATTTTTTTCCCGTCGTTTTTCTAAAGTTTTTTATTTCGAGATCTTGATGTAGAAATAAAATATCGGTCGGTACAAGTTTATACTACAATTGCATTTTATAGAATAATGTACTTTTCTTTTTCATAATAATATTCCACAATAATCGATTTCACAAACTGGTCCAAATAGTATTTCTTTCATTACCGACAGGGGGGGGTGGGGGGGGGTGACTTATAAAAAAGTTTTCGTATTTGTATTTTATATTTGAAATATGAATTTTCCCTGCTTTTGTTAAATGTTTTATCTCTCCAGTTGTTAAATAAGCTATTTTTGAATCAAAAAACAGATAAACTCAGAAAGAGAGCAATTTGCTCAGGTAGCTTTTTAACAATTCTTCAAAAATGTTTCACATGGGCAAAAACCAACAATTATTTTAAACACTATCAGTTTTGTGAACTTCATTGGACCTTGGGATTGAAAATTTTACGCTTTATAAAACTGCAGATTACAACTCACTGTTTAGTTTATGAATTCTATTTTTTATTTTTGTTAAAAATTAACAATATTTCAACGGAAGTTAAAAGGGCCAAAAGAGAATTCAGGCATCCTCCGACTTACGTAAGCAATGCGTTCTGTAAACTTTTACTTAACTTGAATTTTACATAAGTCGAATTTGTAAACTGCTTAAGCATAATTTTGTAAAAAAGTGCAATATTTATTATATATATAATATTTACACAGTAATATTTTGTAAATGAAGAATAATACAGCAGTGCTTACTCGGATATAAAGTAGTATGAAAATATATATATATAAAAGCAAACTGAATGGACACTTTTCAAATAACAAATATTTTGTGGATTACGGAATTAAAATACTTATAATTAATAAAATAATAAATATTATTAAATAATTATAAACGTTTATAAAACATGCTAGTATGTTCACAATTCTAATGTTTAAGATTTATTAGATACTTGCGAATCTACATATGTCGCATAATACGTAAGTCGGGGTATGCCTCAGATTGAAATAATAATATGTTTGAATTTTTATAAATGATCAATAAACGCTTTCTTTATTCTTTGGCTTTATGTTAAATTTTTATTGATAAATTAATATTCAATCCATACCTTCCAAATAATTAAAGAAATAGTAAACATGCAAATTCATGTCTTATTTGTGAATTGAATTTAGAAATCATTGTGATATTATAGCAAAGTATTACCATCTCTTAACATTGCCCTTATGATACTAATGCATTATCCAAACAAAGAATTAATCTTAAATGATAGTATATGCTAAGTTATTAATATGTCACTATAAAAAGTTTATGTATAATGAGATGTCTGCTTTCAAAAGTGAAAAGAGTGTCCTCCACCTGAACAAGATATTAAAATTTTGCAATTTTCTATAGTATGATGCTTATTTTCAAAATGAAAATACTGCTTTCTTTAACAAGATATTCAAATCATTTTCATTATTATTATTTTTTTTTAAAGGAAAGTTAGAGCATTGAGGAAAAGACTGATATAACATGTTTAGAACCTGATAAATATTAAGTAGGACATTCTGAGAAACTACATTTCAAACAAACTCGAACAAACGAAAAGAACTACATGCATTCAAAACTTATTCGTAAGCAAATGATACTAAAACGGTAATTAAATTATTTTTACACTTTTTTATTTAACTTAATTTGGTTTTTGCATGTAAGGATAGGATTTTGTATTCGATCTTGCACTCACTTTCAGATAAATTAAGAAATATAAAAATTATGCACAAAGGTATGCTTGCAGTGACAATGCAACATTTTAATATTTTTAGAAGTTAATTATAAATTAATACATTAATTTTAACGGGTTTTTCCATTAGCCCAACACAGTTGATAAATCGTCGAATACTCTTTGTTGTTACAAGTTGTAACAACAGTGGATTTATTATGCTCTAAACTACAGTCGCCCAATAAAGGTCAAATGGCTGTGAAGCTGCAATTAGTTTATACAGTAAAAAGGTAGAAAATATAAGTAGAAAATAAAGAGTGTAATATATTTAAGAAAAATGCTTGAATAAATTAACAGTTTTATATTAATTGAACAATGATTATACGTTGAAAAATCAATTTAGAAATTCTAAATGATAGTTTAAATAATTTCCATATATTAAAACAGAAATACAGCAAAGATTACAATTTTTTTCAAAATAAATTCACGATCTTACATTTTCTACCAAATGTAAAAAAAGTAGTGAAATTTACATAATCGGGTTCGATAGCTATGCCAAATTATTGTATTATATTGGACATTTTATGAAAAAATCACGAATTGCAATCATAAAATGAGATGTGATTATTAAGATAAACATTGGATACTTATAAAAGAGTGTATTTTTAAGTTTTTGCTTTAATACTTATTTTTAAACAAGCACATAAAAAAATAAATAAAAGGCAATACTTATAAATTTACTCACGTAAGTTGTAGTAATTTGTTTCTGATATATGGATATGCACTTATTACCGACATTTGTTAATTTAAAATTTTTATCCCATAAGTCAGTATTAAACAAGGAATTTTTTCTTGTTATCTGCGTTATTCCTCAAAATTTCATTTTCTCATAGTAAATTCGAGTTAATTTTTTATCTGTAATATAACCTGCATTGCACGAAATTTTATTCATAACAAAAAGAATTTTTAAGCATTACAATGAATTAAGGAAACATTACATTTCAAGAACTAGATAAAGGCGATTTTACTTTACTTAGGATTTTTTTTTAAATAAAACTATCATTCTTTATTTTTTCAAGTAAATATGAGTAAGTTAAAAATAAATGTGCCTTTTAGCTTTAGATTCTTGTATCTTTACCCACATGAAATGCATTTTTTATGCCATTAAAATAAATTTGGGGGGGGGGGGGGGGAACTAAATCTAGAAGATATAATTTCATATTTTTCGAACCTAACCAACTGAAGCACTTTTCTAAATGAAAATTAATACAAATGTATAAATTAATAGTACATTATATTTGGATATGTTGAAATAATATTTTGACTCTAATTTGATTTCGTGTAAATGAGTCTTTAAAAGATGTTTATAGTAGATAACAAACAAAGCAATGGAAACGAGCCTAAATGCCCAATGCAGACCGCTACGGAGAATCTGTGTTTCGTGTGTAGTGACGTCAAACCAATCCCGTCCCGTTTTCGGATCACGTGGTTTTGTTTTGCTTTTAACGGAGTTTAAAACTGCAATAACTAGTTATTTTAAATTATTTTTACAATTTTGAGTTGAGTTTCGAGGAATGTAAGATCGTCTTCATCAATTAAACATAAAAGAAAGCACAATTTAGAGTGAATGCAACTTCCCCATTGTAGGTTTCATAAAAGTCACAGAGAAAAAAAAACCCACTCCAGTCACAAAACAATTTTAAAAACAACATCTCAATGACATTAAGCAAAAAAAGATAATAATCTACAAATAAATAAATGATTTATGTTTAATTCTAAAATCTGAATATTTATGTAAATTAATATTATCTTAATAAATTAGGAAAATGAAATAATTTTTCCATACAAATGTAAGTAAGCACGAGTAATAAGCCTTAATTACGTCCACTAATAACCATATCATAATATATATTCCACACGGAAAAGTCAAAACATACATTAAAATATTTATTTGCTTAAAAGATGTTACTAAAAACACATTAAAAGTAAATTAAAAGCCTATATTGACATGTTTCAATTCCTTCACTTTAAAGTAGTCATCTGAGAGTGTTGTAACGATATGTTATCTTTTCACATCCCGAATATATGGATTGAATAGTTGGACAACTTGCAGGGTCGTGACATAGAGGGAACATGTGCAATGACAAAAATGTAGGGGGTGTTATATGTTTATTTGTTTGTATTTGATGATTTTTCTTTTCATTTTTCATATGCATTGTATTTGTAATTTTTGTTATACATTCTGATGACGACTCAGTGAAGGAGTTGAAACATGTCAATAAAGGTTTTTAATCTACTTTTAATGTGTTTTTAGTAAACATCTTTTAAGCAAATAAATATTTTAATATTTTCATGTTAATTAAAAATTCAGTTATTATGAAAAGTTTTGCACATAAGTACTAAACATGCTGAAACCTTCGTTTAAAGTGGAATCCAAACCACTAAAAACAACCATGTCTATGTCAGGATTCAAACTCAGCACCCTTTGTCAACATCCAAGATGGTAATCAGTATACAAATAGATTGTAAATATCTCAAAGGACAGTATATAAAAGTTGTATAGTGTACGATTGTTTATAATTATATGTAAGTACTTTTTTTTCAAAACTGGATGTAGACTCAATTCTTTGACAAAATTAGTCTTCTGAAAATAGCAAATACTTATAATAAAGTAGTTTGTAATCACAATTTTTTAGGACAAGTTGTTATAGCTGTAGTTAACTAATTTTTTTAATAAAATGTAACAGTACGCTGTTTGCACATACAGAAAAAAATAGTAGGTTTTCCAATCACCTACTAAATACTAGTGTAATAAGCATTTAACATAGTAAATAATGAATTTTTCTTTCAATAAATCTGCCTCGCAATAATGATAATTAAAAAAATAATCAAAATCACACTTATTCTGCACACATTATATCCATCTGCATATCGAACAAATACAAAAAGGATTAATGTAAAATTTAGATTGATTACTCGAAAACTATAACTTACCACACCCAAATCTATGGTAAATTCCACAAAATGGCGACATCACGCTATGTGGGAGTAAGGAAATGCTTCGATTAGAGATCTGTGTTTGATTTATGTTTTTCCATGCTGCCATCTGTTGTCTGAATTGTGTTGTTTTTAAAAGCTTTTTGCCTGCATATTGCAAATAAAATTTACAGAACTATGTTATAATAGGATCTACATAAAACGTTGCACAAGACAATTCAATAATTATTTTAATTGCATTTTTAAATAGCAGGAAGGAAAACGAATCACATAGAAGTTCATATTATACCATCCGCCACAAGAAATAAGTAGATTTAAAAAAAAAAGAAAAAGAAAAAAAAAAACATCATTTTCTTCAACACATTTTTGTCTCCATTTTGATATCCTGTAAATTTCGTGGAAAAATGTAAATGTAAACGATTTATGTACAACATATTATATGTGTAAAAAAAATAATCGCTATGCTTTCTCTTATAAACTAATATATTAAATATTTGAACCTTGACTTTATTTTTATGTGAGTGTATAGATCCATATTTTATTCAAATGTTGACATTGAAGAATAGAAAAACTCCATAGAAATGTACTTCCGCAACCCCTTTGCTGCCAAAGGAAAAGAAAAGAATAAAGAAAAAAAAGGCAAGAAATAAAAAACTGAAAACCGTTTTATTCCTATTGCATCTACTTTATATTGGAGCTTAATAAATTGCCTTTAACTAATTTCTTCCATTCTTACAATTATTTTTTAAACCTCAGTTCTTAAGATGTATTTTTCATTATCTTACAGATTGATTACGATAGCGTATTTCTGTAGTGCAAGTTTTATTCTTTCTTGACATGAAAGCTATTCTTGGAAATAATATGAACGTATCCATGATTTTCTCAATTAGATTTAAGTCTTTAATAGACGTCAGCTTCAGTGAACTTCCATTTTTTCATATAGATCTGCAATAGATGTGGTTCTCCAAAGTACTGCCTATTATATTACACAAAGGCTTTTGTTACTAAACTGATACAAAGCTGCATTTAGACTTGTGACTCATTGAGAAATGGGTAAGAATTGTAAATATTAATACTACCAACAGATGGCGCTGTCCAAAGAATTTTTAATAATAAATAAATATTTTCTTCATGCATCCATATGCATATACATATGCATGCACGATATTATTTGTTCAGTATTTTTTACCTTAATGTGTCAATTATGCCATATTAACACTGACATGGAACAATGGAATGAAACAGTAGCTTTTAATTAAAATTCTGCTTGTGAATTACTGCTTGTAATTTTATTTAGAAGGCAGATGGTTTATTTATTACATGTATTATAAAATACAGATGTGTCCATTATTAAAACTATGCTAAAGAGTATAATTAGAAGTAACAACATGGACTTTTGCTTTGATTGCATATATCTCCATGTCATATATATGTAACACAAGATTTTCATAATGAATAATCTTAGTTTTTGTTTAACCCAATAAAACAAAAAAAATTGTAAATTCAGAAAAATTTTATTAAAAAACTGGAAAGTACTTTACTTATTTTTTATTCAAAATCACTTGTATGGAATGGAGAAGGGTAGGGAGAATGCAGCTATTTGATTTTATTGTCTGTTGTTAGTGAAATAAATAGTATAACATGTATTACATAAAACCTCTTCATATCAGTTCAAGTTATTTAAATAATCAGGTGCTAGTTTCATATACAATATAGGCTTACAATGAACATAAATTTTTCAGTCAATATTTTCATTAAGGGCACTTCTCTCCTTCTGACATATTCGATAAAATTAACTTTTTGCAAATTACCAACAAACAAAGAAAAAAAATGGGAACTTCTTTAAAAAAACTGAAAGTGAGGAAAAATTTCCAAAAACAGATTGTCAAAAAAGAAATGAACAGCTCAAAGTTTAAATACGATTAAGGAAACTCGGTTCAATTCCTTTTGCAAAAAATGAATGTAGGCACACACAGTATATTTTTACAGTAAGTTCTGTAAAGATCCAGAAATTAAAAATATGCTTTTACACCATTACATTTCAGTGTGTTTTTTATATCATCCATTTACATTTGAATGATTCAGAGTTGCAATCTTTATTTTTTTTTTCTAATGTTCCGTAAGGGAGTTGCAAAGTGAAACCTCAAACTCCACTCGCTTGTATTAAATATCTGCCCATATATGGACATTCGAGTTTTTGAAATATTTCCTTGGATAATTAATATTTTTAACTTCATTTTTCCGTGTGCTCCTCTTAAAGTATGTCTCTTTTCTCAAGCTGTCAAAATACTTACAATTTGTAATTTTATGTTTTACTGCCTCAGCAAAACTGACGAGCTGCAGTTAACATATTAAGATTTTAACACTTGAAATAAAATTAAGTAGATATTTTAGAAACATTTTTACAATAAGAAAAAAGTGTAAAATGTTAATTTCCAAGAAGATATTTTAAAAATTCTGCACTCATAGGTTTAAATATTTGTGGAAGAAATTTGGTTCCACACTGACCAACACCCTTAAGATGCATTTAATAAAATTAAGAATTGGGTTTTCAGTAATTATAAAAGAACAAGCATATTAAGTGAATAGTCTTTTCCAATATACCATAACATTTTTTCCCCTTAAACTTACTTTCTGGAAATAGTTGGTTATAGAGCATACTTCTAAGAAGTACATTACAAAAGTTATTTAAAAATGTTCATAATTGTTGGAGTGTGGTTTTAAAATTTTCTTACATTTTTTAAAATTATAATTTTTAACTTTTACTACAAAAATTGTCTTTTTTCTTGATCAAATCTTTTTTTTTTTTTTTTTTTTTCATAAAAGCACACTCACTAAGATAGTGTAAAACAGTATCAAGAACAAAAATGTTCAAATATTACTGAGACCCATTAAATTCAAATCGACTAAGTAAAAAATTGGTTTTAATTAATTTATTTTTTAACTTTGTGTTTCAAAATAATATTTGTGTGACACTAATATTATTTTGAATGCATCTTGGTTCCAATCAGTATCACTTCACCAAAACTTTGCAAATCATGATTTAATTATACTCAGTTGAGTGATATCATTCTATGTCTGTGTCTTAATTTCAACAACAGTGCAACAGTTTTATTTGGATCAAGAATTATTACTAAATTTATTAGCGAGCTGTTAACATGAAATTTTTTGAGTGATAGGTCAGTTCTTAAAATATTTCACATTACAAATTTTTTAAATCATAGTTGGAAAGTAAAGCAGAATTAATTATACATAATTTATTTTACTTGACTAATGCTGTTGTATGTTTTGATCATTTTAATTTTATAACGGAAGATGGTCGAAGTAAAGAAAAATTATCCAAAGACTATTTCGCGTCTAAGGTTGAGTGATATCAACCTTATTTCTGTAAATTTTTCTGTTTTTTCTATGTACTAATGGTATGATCTAAGCTCCAGTGTGATTTCCCTTTCTTCGAGTATCTTTAAAATCCATAACAATTTTCTATTATATTGAGCTTTAAAATAAATGGCCAGTTTTTCCTAAAATTCTCGAAGACACTGCTCAAGCTTTTGTGAAAGGGAGGGGGGTGGGGGGGGGGGGTGGAGAGGCCTCATCTCTAAATAACTTAATATTTCATAAAACGTGTAACCCACAACATACAGGTAGCAGAAATAAGTTTACAAAGATAGAAAGTTACATGTAAGATTATTAATCGAACATGTATTGAAAAGTGTTTATATATTATGGCGTCTATCGGAAATTTTATTGTAAAATGACAGTACTTAGCTTTATTCATAAATTTCAATTTGAAAGTTTTATCGCAACTTTCACATTGCACTTACCGCAGTTTTCACGTGGTATTTTTACTATTTCCTGTCTTAAAATAATATTTCTTTGTCTGATTTACTTTCCTTCTCTTTTAATTCTCAACACAGCAGAGAAATATTAATTATTAAAACAAAATTGTCAGTTACCGTGTAGTAGAGTTAGGCCTAATGATGATCATTTATGGAACATTTTGTTTGAAGGTAACTTATGTAAAGGTATGATATTTATGTTTATCTGCCACTTAACGCATCTTTTTATTACATTTTTAATGCAACATTTATCTATTTTAAGGAAATTTTTGAAGTAATTTATTTCGCAGTTTATTTATTTTTAAAAATAAGCAAGTAAAATAAAGAGTCTTTTTCACATATGCCATAACCTTTATTTTAACTTGACTAACTTTTTGGAAAGAGTTCATTATAGAGATCCCTTCTAAGATAAGTACACAGCAAAAGGTATTCAATGATCTTCAAAATTTCAGAAGGGTAGATTTAAAATTTTTATAATTATAATTTTCAACTTTTATTACAAAAATTGCATTTTTCCTGCATTGAATCATTTTTTTTCATAAAAACACAAACGTCAATAAAATATCATAAAGTAGTAATTTAAAAGAAAAGTACTGGTAAATAAAATTTATATATATGAGTGTGAGTCGGAAAATAAGTTTCCCCTGGCAACTGTGGACCCACCCGCCTACCGAGACTAATAATAGGCTCGAAGTAGCAGGAGTCGTTCGGTAGCTTCATCGCCCCGAGCCCATCCTTCCTGCTTTTCGGTGGGTTTAATTTGTGTAATTTCCCTTTTAAATTTGTTTGGTTTTAATTTATTATTATTTTTTTTCCATCTTTGCTTTCGCTAGAGTGTCTTTTACTCGGGACGTGGCTGGGGGCCTATGAGCTTGGCTTCCGCAAAAGAGTCGGAGTAAGTGGTAGAAAAAAGGGCTTCGGGCGGAGATGGGAAACAAGAAAATTTGAAGAATGCTGCAAAGAAATAACTTAAAATTCACTTATTCTTCAAATTATCGAAATTAACATTATTAACATTTTAATGAAAGGATTTTCAGTAAAAAATATTATATATTTATTTAATTATATTGAATGCTTATTATTTCAGTCTTTTCTAGTGTTTTTTTTTTCATAATATAAAGTTAAATTTTTTAGGAGGGTGGAGGGGGAGAGAAACTTTAAATTAAACAGGTTTTCTGATTTTAGAGACATTAGACATTTTAGAAATAGACTTTTGCTAATTTATTTGTAATTAATTTTTATATATGGTAGGCTTTCTCAAATCCACAACCTTTAAATTTATTTCAGAAAAAATTCAAGATTCTACTGATATCAGTGGTGATCATAATCTTTTTACCCAATACATTTATGTATTAATTTTTTTGGTTATAAAATCTGGATAAACTTGAAATAAAATTTCATTATTTTATGATTTCAATGTAAATTAATATTGTACTTTCATAAAGCGAGTTTTGTTGAATAATCGAAGAAAAATGTATCTCATCATTATTATATTTATTTAATTATGCATTATTAAAAATGTACTTGACCTTTACTTTTTATATTTTGATCATTTATTAAATTTCCTTAATTTTTATTACTTTATTTAATTATTTTAATATTTTACTATATTGCAAGCATTCATTATGATTTCAAATGCATTATTACATTCAAACTACTGTTTAAAAAATGTAAACAAAGCAGTGACCACAAAATTCTAAAATCTGCACAACCTCTGGTCCTAAGCTATGCGGGTTTGAGGGAGTCTACTATATAACATTCCTTTTCTGAATTGGCAACTTTTAAAACAAAAGACAAAAGTGTCACTGTGTCTATTGATAGATTAAATCTAGCATACTTCTTGCAAACACCAAACTCTCCTACAAAACACCAACTAAGGAAACACAACTTGCAAAATAACCACAGGATTCACATCCTCAAATCTAAAAACTTCCTGAAAAACACTCACATACAAGATAAACGAATCTGTGCACTTTCGAGATTAGCACATAATTTAAAATTTTTTTCTGGAGGTAAATTTTAACGTAACTTGTTACTGTGAAGAGAGGCTTAAATGTATGTTCTTTTAAATAGTTCAGTATTGTAAATATTTTGCTCAAAAGCCTGTCATTGTATTATGTATAGCTCGTGGTATTGTTTTTTTAGTTAGCTTTTATATGCAACATTGCTTTCTAAATTGATGACATGCAAAGTTTTAGTTTTTGTTTTAAAAACAAATATTTAAGCTCTATGAAAATCAAAATCTGCAAAGAGAAAAAAGATTTCACAATGTTAGTCGTTGTTATTTATCAACCCGCGAACTAGAATAATAGAAAATAAAATAGCAAAGTCACCCAACAGAAAAATGAGTGAAAATCATCACAAAACTTATCACAAATTGATCAAATCAATGCCCAAACTTTTCCACTGTATGATTGAAGCAAAGGGTATGCATACGAAATACTAGTAGCATTTTTACGTTTAAATATTTACTATATTGTAATTATCACTCTTATGATGCAGTATACTTTTTTTTGCATCACAAATGTTGCTGTTTTATATTTTTCAATATAAATATCAAATCAAGTGTTAAATATGTTTATTTATTAATGAATATTTTTTATTCGATATTCATTTTGAGTTTATTTATTTGTGGTTATAACAAATTCCCCTTATGTGCAAATACTTGTTTTGCTCACTGTACATTTTTTGTTGCACATATTTTTAATGTTACATGTTTTAAAGTATATCATAAAAATACATCTTACAAATCGCACAGTTTTCCAAATTTGATATGTTGCCGTGATAAATAAACTTACCTTAGAAAGATATTTTGATAAAAGCATCGAATACTGCAATAATCGATTTTTAAGACAAGCCAAATGAATGATTCAATTTGAATGAATCACTCAGGATTCGGCTGGGAAAACTAGTTAAAAGTATTCGATTATTTAAATAAACTAAATTATCGATTTATTTTTCAGATTGGAATTCTTATTCAAAAGTATTTTTTTTTATTTCTCGCTTCTAAATTGTCTTTTTAGTACCACGCCATGTTCCAATCTCCTTTGCACTTCCCAAAAACAAAATCAGTTTGTTATTGATTTTTAAAACGGGCATGCGCTTTTTCCAAGTAAATCCTATGCTCATTGTATTGATAAAGATTCATTCCCTTTGAATCAATCATTTGGCGTCTCTTAAAAGCAGTATAATAGACTGTTGTAGTATCTTATGTTATACTTTTTTATCAAAATAGGTTGTTTAAGGTAAGTTTATTTATCACATACCTGCCAAACCAGACAAAGTTGAAATCTGTCAGATTTTTACGATGTATAGTTACGACGTGCTTAAAAATACGTAACACAGAAATTATATGCAATGAAAAATGTATAGTTTCAAATTATCTGAATGTTTTATTATAGCAAAAATGTTATTTTATATTACTCCTACTTCCGTGAGAAAGTGATCGATATTCTCATACAAGAGATTCCATTATACACGAAAATTCTTTGACGTATGATTCTATGAAAACTTGTTTATATTTCTTTGGTTTTGCTTTTCCAATCTCCATTCATTACTTTTCGTTCAATCAAGAAATAGTACAATTAAAAGAAAATTAGCAAAGATACAAGGTTTAAGAGACAGAGTTTCTTAACAATGTGTACTTTTTATGTAAAAATGTTTTTTTTTTTTTTTTTTTTTTTTTAAAAAAGGTGTTCAAGAACATCATTGCATAAATTAATGTTTAACAGTTTCTAAAAGTTATGTTCTCTGAGTCTTGGCGAAATTTTAATGTTCATAAATATATGCAACTTAAAATAATTAAATAGCAGATCGTAGGAAGATAAGATATTATGTAAGATATTATGATATTATGTAAAGTTGTATAAAAATAGCTAACGATGAGTCACTGGTCGGCAGAAGATCTGGTATGTTATACGTCATAACTAATCTTCATACAGATGTATCAGATGCACTGGTATATGCATTTTCTGCAATTTTATGCTTGGGCAACCCTGCGATTTTGGCGATATTTGCTTCATGTGGTAAGTGGGCGAAACATATTGTGTGTGTTTTATTTTAAATTAAGCATTGTGTGTTCTATACTAAAATAATTTGTATGTTTGATCATAAACTTGTGTTTTATATAAAATAAACTGTTTCATAATAAAATAAAACTAACATGGGAACAAATGTCATAAGTTCCCACGGCCTCCACTTTGGAATTTTTCTTGGCGTGAAAACCCCTTTTCCGCCAAGTAGTAAATGTCACCAAGCACCAGTTTATATGCATGTTTCACTTAACGAAAATAAAATGTAAATAATAAACAAAATTCGCTAAAGTGGCAGTCAGTAATCTTGTATGAGCACTTTGCACACATTAACTGAAAAAAAAACATCACTGCATTCAGCAGTTCTCCCGTTGTAGCATTCTCAAAATTCAGCAGTTCTCGCTTTCTAGCAATCTCGAAATGTATAAAGCTCTTAAAGCAGCAAAATATACATAAAAAATGAAACTCGCTAAAGTGGCAATCAGTAATCTTGTATGAGTGCTTCACGCACATTAACTGAAAGAAAACATCACTGCATTCAGCAGTTCTCCCGGTGTAGTATTCTTAAAATTCAGCAGTTCTCGCTTTCTAGCAATCTCAAAATGTAAAAAACTCTTAAAGCAGCAAAATATACCTAAAATTATCAACATACCTTAACAGATATCTGCTTTCTTGAAAGTCTAGCACGAAATCTCTCTCATAACACCACCGTCATTTTCCAAAATAGGCTTATGAATATGCATTGAGACACAATAAACAAACCTACTTTTCTTCTCAAAATTTCCTCATATTTCTTAATTACTTCAGCAAAAGTGTTTAAACGGATTATAGAAACCATAGTCAGTGAAATACATCAATAAATTTAACATAAAAATAAAAAGACAGGACGATACAACACGATATCAAAATACATCCACAAAATCCACCACTTCTCAGGGGTTGCTAGAACACAACACGTCAGAATACAAGGTTGCCATAGCTGTAAACACCGCCAACACGCCAACAAATAATCGCCAAACAATTCAAAATAACAGCTGAGGGAACATAAAGCATCTAAGCTCTAACATGCTGCTTCCATAAGCTAATTCTAACAGGTACATGAAAATAGTATTTTCTCCCCAGATCTGAGATATCTGTGCCCTAATCATTGCATAAAAACATACAGAGTTACTGTTCACTCTTTAGAACTTTACATAAAGAACACTGTACAACCCATCTGTACAAGTTGACTTCTAATGTAATCATTGTTGCAATTGGTAAAGTACTTTTCCTTCACTGTCTTGTGTTTGGTTAAACTTTGCATATTAACAAAGTATACATTAAGAATGGTATAAGATTTTATGAATGTGTGATCTTGCATTTTAAATATATTCGGATAAGTTTTCAGTGTGACTGCAGTGTGTAACTAGTAATGTGGGCAAACTGCAGTTTGCCCACATTAGGTATATGACTAACAGACTGGGCAAGTGAAAGATTTGTAAAGGGATTTTCTGCCTCTTCAAAGGTAAAACAAATCATAAAGTAGAACAGGTTGGATTTTAATCACATAATTCTTTTTAAAAAAATGAAGCTGTTAATGATTATAGCTACCTATCTCTCTGTATGTATACAATGAACTCTCGTTAAGATGGATAGTCAAGGGCGAGCAATTTTTGTCTGTATTAATGAGAGTCCATTATAACAGGTGTTCATAAATCTAACGTTTTGCATTACAGTAAAACATACTTATGTTATTATGTCTAAAAAAATAATAAAAAAAAAGAATGTATGAGAATAATTCCAAACTGAAAAAAAAAATTATATTAATATTTGGGGAGATAACGTGAACTAAAATTCTTTCCTTTCACCCTTATTAGCCAATCAGCACGTGCTTTCAGAGAGTGAGTTTGTTTTTGCAAATTCCAGTTTTTAGAAATTTCATTTAAATCGTTCTCCTCCTAAAATTTCCTGTTCAACTTTTACCAACCTCATTCCCACGAAATATTGACCTCATTAATATACTTTTCTGAAATTTTCTGCAATGTATATATTTTTTGGAAGTGACAATTAATTTAACTGATAAATCTTTTCAAATCTTCTCAACCCCACTCTAAAATGTTTGCTGCTCCTTCCCCTTTGCCTGAAGGTAGACGTAATGAGTTTGTGATATTTGTTGCAATGCAATTTGTTATTCATTACAAAAATACTTTGGAAGAATCGTTATCTGAAACACTCATAAATTGTTAAGAAAAGCAATTTTTATTTTAGTCTTAAGAGAGATTTTTTTTTTTTAGGGGGGGGGGGGGGTTGGTGGAGATTGTATATATGAAAATTTCACTTAATATTATCTATATTTGGAAAATGTTAATATTTTTGAGGGATACATTTATTTTACCCTTGGCACGTCCAATTAACACTGCAGAGCTAGATAGAAAATTTCCTAAAATTCTGGAAAAGTCGGGGAATTTCACACTCCTATATGAGTAGCAACCCTTCATTTTTCTATGAAATTTTGAAATGTGAATGGATTTATGATACTCTTTCAACTTTTTTTTTCTTTTGCTACAAAAATTGTACTTTTTGTCAAGTCTTATCATGTAAATTACAGTCTGTTGCAACAATTTGTTCAATTTTTATGCATATTTGAAATTTAAATTTATTTATGGATTCTTTATTCTATTTTTTTATGTTTTTTGCCCCCCCCCCCCCCCCCCCCCCCGAAAAAAAAACAATTCTTTGACAAGTCTTACAGTGCAAGCCACACCCAATATAACAATATTATTATTTTTGCAGACTTGTGGGACACCCTGTGTATATAGATAAAAATATTTTTAAAAGTGCATTTACGAATTCAATATGCATTATACCCTTTTATAAGCGTCATTTGTGCAAAACTAAGTTATAAATTTTTCTGCATTTTGCGCATGAATGTAAGATTAATTGAAGTAAGTGATGGTTAAAAACAGTTATGTTTTTGAGTTTAGAAATCTTTATATGTATCATTGTTTCTAACTTTCTTGGTGAATGTGTTTTAAACTGCGAACTAAAGTATATTGAATTAATTTTTGATATTAAAATGTTAAATTGTAGTGCTTCTATTTTGCTAATTCTTTCTGTTTCAGAGAAACTTTTCATCAATCCACCTTACACAGAAAGAAAGTCTGTTAGTTAGAATTATATAACAATAGGTATGGTATATTCTTAAAAGATTTTTCAAAATTATGAAACTTTATACTTCTTGGCTTCCTTTATGAATTAAAGTAAATGAATATATTTAAGGATAAATATTTTTAAAAAGATGATTTTTTCAAAAAAATCTGTTATTGCTTTATAACTGTCAGCTTTTTTTTTTTTTTTTCTAAGCTTGTCATGACTGATTGGAAGGAAGTTAAATTTTAACAAGAGACGAGAAGGAACTAAAGCGAGAGAAAACTATTAAAATTGTAGCAACTCAACAAGAATAACTTTTTTGCTGTTGTTCATTTAGCAGGAAGATTTTTAAATTCACCAGCATGCAGTGTCTCTAGCAGGGCCGAAACTATGGGGTGCAGAAAGGGTATGTGCCCCGGGCTCCAAAATAGAAGGGGAAGAGAACGTCAAATGAAGATTTTGTTTGTTGTTTTTTCTCACATCGATGTTTAGCATGGTATTATTAAAATTCCACTTTCTAGGATATGTCAAAGCATAGAAGAATCTAAGGATGTTATTGGATAAGGATCCAGCAAAAAGTGGATTTTTTTTACTTTCTTTTAAATTCTATTTTCAAGGTTTTAATGAATCAATATCTGACAAAACTGATTACGTAGTTCAATATTACGTCTTTTTAAATTATGTAATTAAATTTTAAAATAAGTTGGCTACTAGAAACTCTCTGTCTAAAGTTCTCTGTCTAAATTTATTTTGCACAGAATGGGTGGGGGGTGAAAAAAGGACTAGTTTCAGCTGTGGTCACCAGTCATTATTTTCAAAGCCTGGTTTAAAAAAGCAAGATATATTTTTACCACACAGTATTAAGAAACTTGCATTTATTCATCCTAATTGTTTTTTTTAATTGTTTCTACAGATTAAAAAAACATTATATATAAATTCCATTAAAAAATTACATAGAAATAAAATTAAGATCCATATTCACATGAATAATGTTATAAACAATTTATTTTATTAAGCCTTTCTTTAACAATAATAAAATAATTAATAATAAATGTATCATTTTTGGTAATTCCCTGTTGCCCCAAAGCCCACTTTGCTAAAAAAAAAAATTCACAAATACGTCGATCACAAATAATTTTTCCTGAAAATTTCAGATTTTTCAGGGAGAATGTTGGAAAAAATAAGTTTTTTTTCTACCATGTAATAATCTTTAGAAATTTAGAGATATTCTATCTATGATTCCCACTTAAGGAATATTTTTAAAAAAAATTCCAAAAACATTATTCTAGCGATCTACATAGATAGATAAATAGATGTTCGATATTTATTCAGGCATAAGTTTCAATTAAATGCTATCAGGTGTTCATCATGTCAAAACTCAGAGCATGTTTGAGGTCCCTTCATGAAAATTCCATTTAATAAATGGAAGGCTTTTCATAAAATGGGTTCCTTTATAAAATGCTGAGCAAGAAAAAAAAAATTATGTCTAAAAAAAAATGTGGGGTATCAATTTTGTAAATTTCAAATGTTTAGTTAAGATTTAAGAAACTAGACGTGATCTTTTGTTACAAAATTGTATTTTTCGAAAAAATAACCTATTTATTTCACAAAATGGTGAATTTTAAAGAAAAATAATCAATCCATTGACAGGTAATATCATTTTGATGATTTCTTTTAAAGTTGAAAAGTTATATTTTCCCTTCTCTCCCAAAAATGTCCAATCTATCTGTTAAGTTCCCTCTCTCAACTCCACATGCTCTAATGTTTGAAAAATTTGCAAATTACGAATTCCTATTAAATTTTAAATATATTGTTTAGGTATATAGCTGCAATTTTTTGGGGGGATGGTGGGGGTACTAAAGGCAATTCTCATATGTATTTCCTTGAGATGCATTTATTATCGACATAAAAAAAATTGTAATACAATATTATGATAAATTTATGCATGTTCCGCTGAAAAAATTAACATCTTAATGATTTTGAATTCCAAATATTCAGTAGCACCTCTAGTTTTTCTTATAAAATTACTCTGAAATTTGCTGTATGTCTCAAAGCTCCACACCACTTTAAACTTACTCTGAAAGTTGGATTATTGTTGAAAAGTATTGGTTGATAAACAAATACAAGCAGAATAAGTCCTTTTCATTACAGGAATTTACTTCCTTTTGTTTGATGTTTCAGTAGTACTTTATTTATTTTTGTTATTTTTACTGCAGTTAATGACCGAATTCCTTCTTTTAACAGTGGTTGAGCCCCATTGCTTTTTTTGTCTATCGACGTAAAGTAAATACTAGTTCAGACTGATAAAAATGACGTTTCACTTGCTTTACAGTTGATTCAGTAGAAAAACGAAACAAATGAAATACAAAAGGTGAGTATTTAATTAAGATTTCATTCATATTTAACACTTTCCCTTTTCTCAAATAATTTTTTGTACTAGAAGAGACACATCTCAAATACTATTTGTATTAATTCCTGATTTATGCAGTTTGTTCTAATCCTTCGATCTCCTTTTTTTTACTAGTGATTGTTGAGCATGTTACTTTTGCATGCTACTTTCCATGTATAACTTCTCAGCTAAGATTCTGTAAATGACAATGAATTGTAAATATTGCTTGAAGAAATTTATGAGAACATAGTTGTAATAAACTGTCAAAACTTTTATGACAAACTTCTACCTGTTGGTTTGTTATAGAGGTTATAGTTATTATCTCTTATACCTCTGATTATACTGGAACATACCTCAGTTACAAAAAGTATACAAATCAAGTGTAGCATTTATTTTACAATGTGTTACATAAACATTAAAATATGAAATTTAGCTTTATCTTATAATTTATAGTTAGAAAAATGTTGTACTGCAACTAAGAAGGACATTAAATAAAAGTCCCAATTTTTTGTAAGTTAGTTTTCCTTATAAAATTACTCTGAAAATTACTGTAGGTCTCCAAAATCCACCGCACTTTCAAACTTACTCTGAAAGTTGGATTATTATTAAAACGCATTCATTCATAAACAAATATAAGCAGAGCAAGTCTGCTACTTGCAACTTATAATGTTGTGATACCTATAAATTGTATGAAAATTTCATGCTTACAGCACGAAAAGCACATGTTTCTATTTTTAAATACAGAAAACATTGAAAATTTATGAAATTCTTAATGTCATAACTTAGAAAATTGGTCATAAAGAATTGATTTAATGTTTGTTATAGATGCAAGACATTATTTCTAAATATAAGTTCTAGAAATGTTCGTTATAGATGCAAGACATTATTTCTAAATATAAGTTATAGAAAAAAAAGGGGGGGGGGAGTACTGTAGAAAATGTTTAATTTTGTGTTTTAATATACGTGTAAAACAAATTCCCTATCTTTAAACTGCATTTAACTTAGATAGTTTTTGTAACTGAAAATATATTTCTATCTTCTGTAGTTTGATAATCAACATGACCTTCTATTTTGAATCACCCAGTAATTTTAACATCATAAAATAGAGCATTAACGATTTTAGCCATATGTTTAAAATCAGCAAATTAAATTGCTATTTTAATCGGATGATTTTTCCTTTAAAATCCTTTATTAAAATCAGAAATTTTGTACATATTTCAAAATTTAGGATAAATATTAAAATCTCTGAGATAAAAATAATTTACAGTCTTTTTTTTATCTATTTTGGCTAATGAATAAATAAAAGGAGCATGACATAATAGTTTACAAGAATTAAGCTTGAAAACAGTAAAGTGGAATAAGCTTTTAAAGGGGAAGTTTTAATCAAGCATAAAATGCATTTCATTTAAAAGTAGGGTGTCAACGATTTTAATCAGTTGATTTAAATCAGCGATTAATTCGTGATTTTAATCTACCGATTTTTTTTTCAATCATTAATTAAAATCAAAAATTTTTTAAATGTTTAAGATGTGAAAAAAATTATCAAAATGTAAGAAGGACATAATTGGAAAGTTTCTACAGGTATTTTGACTTATGAATAAACAAAAAAAGAGCTTTAAATAATTGTTTCCATGCTTAACCCTTTATGTACTGAATTATGAATTCATGAAAATTTTATCTTCTAAAGCATTTTTCGTGAATTGTTTAAACTACATTAGAAGATTTACATAATCATTTAATAAATTTTAGAAGAATTTTAGAAGTATTGAAAGATTTAGAAAGATTAAATTTGAATTTAAAGGAATTTTGTGCCATATTTATAACCCCATTCAAATCTTTTATTTTCAATCTTTTTCTTAGTATTTTGTAGAATTAGGAAATGTACAAATACTTCTTACAATAGAAATATTTTTGAATGGAAAAATCCCTCCTCCCCCTCCTCCAATGCCAAGAATGCTGAAAAGATGCAAAAGCCAAAAGAAATCAACCTTTTAAAAATATTTTCGTTTTGTGTAACCAATCATGCTTTTGGAACAAGATAAAGTAATGTATCTATAACTCATTCTAAACTGTATTACAGCTAATCGATGTATTAAATGAATTTTATAACAAGTTATTTTAATGATATTTATAAGTACCATCAGTAGATAAAGGGTCAATTCCTGAGTATTGTAAAAAATTAGAAACAGTTAAGTTTGTGAAAAGTGTTGTTTTTATCCAACATAAAAGTTTCATTTAAAAATGATATTTAAATCTAATATAATTTGCAATGTCATAATTTCCTTTAGGAAATCAATTTGTGCATTAGATTATATAAAGTAAACATATCAAGTATAATAAATTTCTGCAAGTAATAAATAGTCAGTATCTTAGTTTCTCGTTCTACTTTTGTAATAATAAATTAGTAGCAACCCCGACTTAAAGGAGAATGAAAGAGTGACATCTGCTCAAAAGCTACATTGTAAATGAATGCATAAGAAAAAAAGAACTATAAAAATGTTAAAAACAGCAAGAGCATTTTAGATATAAGTTGAAATTTTTTACTTTGTAACTCATATATACTAAATAAAAACATTAATTAGGTATTGAAAAGGCAGCAAAACTTTTCTTAAAAAGAAAAAAAAATGAACCATTGAAAGCTAATCCCCACTGAGAGGTAATAATGCTGTTATAGAAATATTTTGAGGATTTCAGATATAAGTGGCTATCCTTATATTTATTCTGTATGTGTGTATAGATGGGTTTAACTCATTTTCATAACTTTTTTGTTTATCATACACATATATGTGTGTAAGTTTAGATTTTGGTGATGAACAGTAATATTTTTTAAGAACAAATGCAAAACGAGCTGCAAATAATATGTTAGTTTTGTTATTTGTGTTAATAACTAATGAAATTATTTATTTGCAGTTTGTATTAAATCTGTAATTACTTACTATTTCTTCTAGGCCATTTTTTAAGGTTGCCTTTTTTTAAATTGGCAAAATGCACCCTGCCTTGAAAAAAAATTGTTAAATTCACCTGTAGTTGTAGCCTGAGATTTCTTGTAGAAAACTTCTCCACTCAACAGTATTTCTAAATTCATGTGCCCAAGATCTTGCAAAAAAAATAGAACTTTATTTCTTTAGAAAAAGCAGGACATTATTAAAACATGTTTTTATTTAATTGTATTTTTCAATTTATAATTCATAAAATTATTAAAAATTAAGGACACTTTATTGATCATACTAAAAATTATTCTGTTTTTTTTCCTTATATCATTACTAAACACATTACTAATATATATCCTCATGAAATAGTGCCTTTTTTGGAACTAGCATCCTGCCCCATTTTCTTTCTAAAATGAATACTACATTATTAATCACCATTTTAATAATTAAAGCTTAAAAATATATAGAATATGTTCCTAATTAGAGAGTTAATTGTTTAATAATTACTAATTTGAAGTAGTGTTAACTATTTAATTTTAAATGCAGTTAATAATTTTAAGAAATGTTAAATATCATTAGTATTTAATAAAGTTTTACATAATTATTACAATAATAATGTATTTATTGTATGATACTAACTAATGAAACTACTAATTTGCTGTTTTTATAATTTCTATAATTACTAACTAATAAATATAATTTTGTTAATTAAAGTGTAAAAACATAGGTTATGGTAGCAATTAGTGTTTTAATTGTTTTAGAAACCTAAAACTCTTGGTAGCTATTCAGTATTTCAACGCTGGGGAAAAAATCAGATTTAAATTAAAAAAATCTGATTTAAATTTTAAAAAAATCCGATTTTTTTTTCCTTACACCCTAACAATAATGTTTCCTGTCTTTTCCAAAGTAGTAAGCAATGAATTCATGTTAAGAAAGAGGATCAGTTACTGGGATTAAAGTATTTTCAGTTATAGAAGAAACATGAATCTGGAATTCTATATATCTATGTTAGACAAACAGTCCACATATTTATTATGGCATAATTATTCTATGTATTGACCATATTATATGATCAATGTATAAACTATCAATGTATGAGATATAATTTGAAGGTCTAAGTAACTAAACATAAAACCAGCTTGTGAAATATGTGTAATCTGCTTTAGAGGAAGGAACTCTGCTGAAAATACTTTTATATTAATTAGTTTTACCTTTAGCTTCAGCATCTAACTCTCAAAAAATGAAGTTATCATCTAGGTACGAAAAAAGTTTAAAAATGAGACAGCATTTATCATTATTTTGGGGCATGCACTATAGATGGATAATATTATTAATATTTACTTTCTTAAAATAGTAGTATTTTCAATTTATAAATGTTTTATTTAACATTATTAAAATGTAATTTTTAATCGGATATGAAGTATGACATTTATTTTAACGTGAATAATGAATTTTATCCTTATTCCTCTATCAATGTTAACCCATTCAAGGTCGTTGGTTCATTTTTGGACCACTTGATTTTAATTCCTAAATGCCATATTGGCACCAGAATATTGAAGTAAAAAAATTTCTTGAATTAAGTACGTGAGCAAAAGCTTTTGTTTATTATGAAATAAGTTAGTTTGTAGATTCTGGTGTCATTCACTCATTTTGCATTTTACGAATAGAAGTACCTTGCTCCTGAAAGGGTTAAAAAAGTTGATTTAAATCAAACAACCCTGCTAATTATATTAATGGCTTTTGTACCTCATCTTGCTTTATACCATGCCCTTACATATATATGTCATACGAATTTCAAAAAGGAAAAGCTTAGAATCAGAGCAGAAGAAAAATGAGGCCTTAATTTTTTGTAAAAAAAAAAAAAAAAAAAAAAAAAAAGCTGAAATTAGGATTATCTGGACACTTCCTTATATTTATTCTGTATGTATGTATAAATGGGTTTAACTCATGTTAATTATTATTCTGGTTAGCATACACATCAGGGTTGGAAAAAAAAAATCATGATTTAAAAAAAAAAAGAAAATCGGATTTTTTTTATTTAAATCAGATTCATTTGATTTTTTTTTTAGAATTCAATTTTTAACTATTGTGTTTTTATGTTTTTACAATACATGGTGCAGTTTTTTATAATAAATAATTAAAAAAGAATAAATAATATTTATAATTTATAAAAATAACATAAGAAATAATTATATAGTTAAGAAAATACTATATTCTAGCTACTGATTGGTACTAAAAATTAAACATCTAGGCTTTAATCTAAAGCCATTCTATTATTTGGTAATTGAATTGTGCACACTAAATAAGAAATAAACTTAAATATGTTGCAAATTAATAGAAAATGGTAAAATTTAAAAAACAAATTAAATATTCATTTAATTCAAGCTATTTATTAAGGGATAAAAATCACAATTCAATACTTTTTAAGCAAATAGAAATAAATCAGGGATTTAATTGTTTGAACAAAAACACTAATTTAAAAGCTTTGTCCACTCCTAATTTATTACGAAGACTTGAATGAACTAGTCCAAAAGAAGAAAATTATCTTTCTACTTCAGCAGATGAAGCATCTTTTGTTTCCCTTCATTATGACAGATGAATTTATAGAGTCATCTGAAATAAAAAATATTTTTCTTTTTTTTTAATAATTGAAAATTAACAAGGGTATGGCAGAGCTGTTATCTTGTAGTTGCTTGATTTAGGATTTAGGATTAAATTATTACTTTATTATTATCTTCTAAGTAAGTAAAGAAAGGAAGGTGGGTACAAACCTCACTAAAGGAGTCTAGACAACTGAAATAGAAATTTACCCATTTTTATTGTAAAATATGTTCAGAAAAAATTACTTTTAAGGGTTGGGTTGAAGAGAGGATTTAGACTTACACATACATATCTTATCTAGTTTATTAGATTTGATTGGTGTGAAAAATAAATCTAAATAGAATTATTAAAAACCTTATTTTATGTTTGAACATTATTTAAATTTAATTCTTTCATATCATTATCACTGTCTCACAGGTATGTAAGAATTACTTTTGTTTTCTTTGAGTTTTAAATAATTCTATAAATATTTTTAAGAACACATATACATTAAAACAAATGATAAAATAAACAACTGTAACTGCTATATGATGTGTAATTCTGCTGTCAACACTATTTTTAAATTCTTGCCACACCTCTGTTGATAAAATACAATAATAAATTTCTTTAAAAATTTCTTAAAGCAACTTTTTAACAACAAATTTTACTTAAAAAATAATCAAAAACTTTATAAGCATTAGGTGTTTGAAATTTCAAATAGTTAATATTTAGAATAATAAATGCTTATAAAAGTGATTAAATATCAAATTTACAATATTTTTTTAAATAAGCTACCGGCAGTGGGTGCTTATATGGCATTAAGATTAAATTTTAAATTGCATCAAATATTTTTATTTCTAAAATATATAATTTTCACTTAAACTTATCTTTTTTTTTATTTATTGTAAAAGGTGAATCGCAAACAGTTTCATCCATTTCATTTGTAGAGGATGAACTTTCACACTTATTATTGTGGTGTAGTTTCAGCCTGGCTACCAGTCCTTGTAATTCTTTGTCACAATATCTGCATTTTGCTCTAATTCCTGTTTTCCCTATTACTTTAGGTAATTAAATAAAATGCTCCCAAATGGAATCTCTTTTCCTTCAAGAATTTGCCGTTAAATTAATTTTAAAAAACAAACAAACATAGGATTACTGAATAATCTAAATTTGCATGGATAAAAAACACAACTATAAGTTTGCATATGCTGCTAGTAAAATGAGTTGGGAATTGCTACAAACAATATTTCACTCTTTGTTTTCTGCTACTTTGAAACAAGTTTATTACAAAAGAAGGATTAGGAGGGGGACATCTGGGCTTAACCTGCACCTGTCACATTCTTTCTGATAGCAATCCTTGAAATACCAGAAAAATGCCTGCTACTTATTTACACCCACTTCTTATTTCTCTGCTGACTAATTTCCAACATAAAAAAAATTGATTTAAATCAAATGATTTTTTTCAAATCAGTTGATTTAAATCATGCCAACCCTGATACACATAAATATGTGTAAGTTTAGATTTTGGTGATTAACAGTAAATTTTCTGTAAAATGTCCTTTGTGTTAAGTACAAATGCAAAATGAGCTGCAAATAATATTTGTTAATTTTATTATGTGTGCTACTAACTAATGAAATAACTTATTTGCAGTTTTTTTAATTCTGGGATTACTGCACAAAATGCACCCTGCCTTAAACAAAAAATAGTTAAATTCACCTGTAGTTGTAGCCTGAGATTTCTTGTAAAAATCTTCCCTATTCAACAGTATTTCTAAATTCATGTGCAAAAATAATAGAACTTTATTTCTTTAGAAAAAGCAGGACATTATTAAAACATGTTTTTATTTAATTGTATTTTTCAATTTGTAAATCATAAAATTATTAAAAATTAAGGACACTTTATTTATCATACTAAAAATTATTCTCTTTTTTTTCTTATATCATTACTAAATACGTTACTAATATATTTCCTCATAAAATAGTGCCCTTTTTTGGAACTAGCATCCTGCCCCCTTTTCTTTCTAAAATGAATTCTCCATTATTAATTATCATTTTAATAATTAAAGCTTTGAAATATATAATATGTTCCTAATTAGGGAGTTAATCGTTTAATAATTAATAATTTGAAGTACTGTTAACTATTTAATATTAAATGCAGTTATTAATAAAATTTTACATAATTATTACAACATCAATGTATATAACATTATTGTATGATACTACCCAATTAAACTGCTATTTTGCAGTATTTATAATTTCTGTAATTACTGACTAATAATTATAATTTTATTAATTAAATTGTAAAAACATAGATTATGTCAGCAATTAGTGGTTTAATTGTTTTGGAAACCTAAAACTCTTGGTAGCTATTCAGTATTTGAACGCTGGGAAAAAAATCATAAAAATCCGTTTTAAATTAAAAAAACTGATTTAAATAAAAAAAATCGATTTTTTAATTTTTTTTTTAAATCATGATTTTTTTACACCCTATTTAAAAGCGATCTGATTAAATCTGTTGTAATTTTCAACCTCGTAATAAGTTTCTTTGAGCAATCAAATTATTCACTCTTCTCTGTATAACAAACTTGACAAATGTAATTAATTTCTGTAGTTAAAACAATATATATATATATATATATTCATTTTCTTATTTATCCTTCTACCTGTTTAAATTAATATATAACAATTAATTAGAACTTGATGCGAGTTAAAAACTATTTGTGTAACAGCTATTGCAAAATTATACTTTTTTATTCCAAGAATTGCATGCTCTTAAGATCCAGTCCACTGAATAGTTATAATGTTGATATTTATTATTTTAGAAACTTATTATGATTATATTTATTCTGTGCATGTGTAATTTAATAGATGTAACTGATTTTCTCTCTCTCTTCCTTGTTAGCATGCACATATATGTATAATATTAGATTTAAACAATTAAAATAAATTTTACAAAGATCTGTAATAAAAAAGTAACTGTTGATATTTAATTTTTTTAATTTATTGAGGCCTTCCTTCCTAAAAAATTTGTCGTCACTATCTCTGATCTGGATGGATAAAGATTGCTGTATATGACTTTTGAATGTCTGCAGAGAAAAAAAAAATAAATTTTCTGAATGTTACCATAATTGAGAGTTAATCATCTTGTATTATACTTGTATTATGACTTTCAGAATTAAGAGAATTTCTTTTAGTTGTTGCAGAAGAAACATTGAATACTACTGTCAGAAGAGTTGAATTACTTTTCTTTCTTTCTTCCTCTATACACACCAAGTTGGAAAATGCAATATGATTTCCTTTCCTCCTTACTATTAATGAATCTTTATTGTTTTTAATTAATATTACTTTCATTATCTACTAGGAGATAAATTTTATATCTTCCTTATCATTATTAAATGGAATTTAATAGTGGGATTGGTAGGGGATTGGTGGGGTGGTAAAGTGGAATTTTTTGTCAATGTCATTTAGTCCAGGGTAAACGACATGTTACCTTGCATAAGGTCGGGTAGAAGATTTTTTTTTCTCCGACTTGTATATACCGAGGCCATGAAAGTTTTCAGAAAAATTTCCCTTGGATGAATTTTCTGTGCGGAAAAACTCAAATTTTTGGGACTTATTTGCTTTTTTTTATTATTTCAAGACACATTGCCGTAGCATATTATTTATTGATTACAATCTTAAACCGCTGGCCAAAAGGAAAAAAATGTAATGATGTTTTCTCTGTAATTGTTTTAAAATGCTAAAATATATATGTTTTTTCTAACATGGTATAAAAAAAATTATTACGTGTAGGCATATAAGTCTTGAGAGTATTAATCGTAACTTAATTTTTTAAAACTAAATTATATCTGTAAGTTTATATTAATCTTTTAAAAAAGGTTTCTATGGCAGTGAAACCTTGTGCTTAGTGATAAACAGATATATCAGTTTGCGGCAGTAAGAAGGTTAAAGAGGGTAACATTCTCTAAAATTTTCGTATTTAGAACTTTTTTACACTTAATAGCAAGAGCAATATGGCATTTCAAAAATAAGACTTTTTTTTTTCAAATTCCTTAAAAATGTCAGAAAACTTAATTTTGTCCCAATTATTTAAATGTTCCCCACAAATGTAATCATATATGTCTACTTTTACATAGTGGTATCAGTAAATTCTCTATAATTTGTACATCCTGTTCTTCATTTTCATCACACTAGACATATTTTATATTCAATAAATGAATCGGTCATTTCAAAAACGACATAAGTCCCCTTTCTAGAGTTTAATCTAGGAAAATGGGATTTTTAGCATTTTGGCTAGTTGCAAGCGAATAACTTCTAGACAATTAAAAATAGCTTTAGCCAAGGAAAAAAAAAGTTTTATTCATACAAAACATTCTATGTACATGAGTGTTATTTTTAGTTATGCAATATACAAACAAATACATCACTCTGTAAGATTGACTCGAGATTTGGCTGTATGCCACACAGAAAATGCTTTTTTTAAATGCATTTTCTTTTCAAAATTCCCCTTCCAAATTAATCATCATCATTAAGTTACTTAAATTCTTGATTGTCAATTTGTTTCTTAAGTCTGTTTTTATTATATTCATGAGACTGATCCCCCTTCACAGTCTGCTGTAGACAAAGTGATGCTACAAATTCATACAAAGACGTCACATTGGGAAACATGCCAGTAATGCCATTTTTATGAATAAAAAGTTAATACAATAAGCTAGTTTCATTTCTTTACACGTTGTAGCCAGAACCCGCATAAATTCAAGTCGGAAAAGTTTATACAACACGCATCTGGCACATTGATGATTCAAAGCTAGTGCACATCATATCCCATGCTTATACAATCTGCGATTTTCGTTTTCGCCAAATGTTGGAGTCGTGTCTGATGCAAATGATGTCACACTGTTTGAAGACTCTTGCATAGAGAGCACGAGACAAATTTTGAAGTGTTGCCGCTGCGCAGATGCAATATGAGATTTTTTTGTTTTTGTGCAACGGCAGCAGGTTTACGAAATGCGGAACAACAAAATGGGAATGATATAGCATATTTCTTTGACTGTCGCTATTTGGCTAATTCACTAAATGCTTTGGGGGCAAAAAGCACTTCCAGTTAGCTTTTTGGCTATTTGGCTAGCTTTAGATTAAACCCTACTTTTCAGAAAAAAAACTGTATTATTAAAAAATAAACGAATATTTAGTGATTCTTTTTTTTGGTTGATTATATAGTTTGGACTTCAAAGTTCGTAAATATCGAATAATTTTTATAATTTATGATTAATAAAAAGTAGTATAAACCCAAAAAGTATATTTGGAAAACCCTCACTTATGTTGCTTTTGAAATGACTGATTCAAATGTATATAACGTAACAAGTAGGGGAGAGTGTGATGAATACGATAATTTTCATATTTAGACAGTAATTTTAAGTGTGTACAATTGTTAATTTTAAAGAATTGTTTAAAAGAATACTTCGATGTTTAGTAACCTACTTTCACAACAGTTTCACTAATAAAAAAATATTCTTGTTTAATTTTAATAATTATTTTTATAGTTCATACATAATGTTCATGGGATTAATGGGATAGGTATGAAAATTTGCAAAAAACATAATTTATTCCATAGTACAATGGTATATTTTATTTACTAGTTATTGATAACATATTTTTTGATATTTTACTGTTAAAAAGATAGCAAACACTGAATTGTAGGTACATATAAAAAGGGGTGGAACTAAAAAAATAATTATCTTTTATGTAGCAAATACTTTTACCTCATAAAATATTTACAATAAAAATGGTAACAAATTATTTTATTAGCTAATTGTATTATGCATATGGAGTGAAACTTCCATATAACGAAGTCTCATCGGTACACCTAAACACTTCGTTATGAAGAAAATTCATTAAATAGAAATCAACTTAAATTCATGAAATTTGTATAATAGGCCAGTAAAAATAGGATTTTACTAACCGAAAATTTGCGGAAAGCTGGAAATTGTTTTAAGCAGTTTGTTTTGCATCCAAATGAAGGGACTTGAAGTTTGTCCCATTTTTCCTGGTGAGCTTTAGACATGGCACCACAAAAACCTCAAAACCTCAAAATGTTCGGATTTTTTTCAGTATGCCGCCAATAACTCAAAAACAGTTCACTCTACAGAAACAGTCCTAGTTTATAAATTGTAGAGCACAAAATTCTGCGTCGATTGAGTACTACAGACTAAAAATTACACAAATAATAAGCGAGATATGATAGATCAAAAAAGTGCATTTTTCCTAATTTTTCTAAAAAAAAAACTCATAAAATTGTTTTTTTTTGTGTGTACCAATTATCGGTTAAATGAATCATTTCCCTTACAAAACCGTAGAATTACATAAATTGCCCAATTGTACTGTTTGATTAACAACTTCAGAATTTAATTGCATCAATACAGGAATTTCACCAACCTTTCTGACATATGCGGATGATTATACTTGAAATGCAACCGATGTCTCCAAACTAATTTTAATTTTGTCCTTCGTAAGCAAATTATTTTTTGAGGTGCTTAAATGATTATATTTCTCTGTTTGATAACTTTGGGATGAGGAAAACGCGAAAGCCGGTATTTTACGATTTGTTTACTCCCCTTGGTAATATGGAACTAACCATACAAACAATCCATGTGATTGATGGTGGCTTCTTCCTTCATCGAGTGAGTTGGGAGCTTCTAGAAAAATTTTCGTCAATTATTTCAAAGTACATTGGATATTTGAAAAACAACTACGGTAAAACTGCAACCATTGTATTTGACGGTTACCCAGAAAAATCGTCAGAACATGGCACCAAGATTCCTGAGTGCTTCCGTCGAAAAAATAAATACATTTCAGCAAGTGTTGACTTTGACGAAAATACGACGCTCACAATGCAAAAAAAGCACCTCCTTGCAAATGAAGGCAATGAAAATGCGTTTAATAAAAATGATCATTGAAAAATTGGAGCAACACAATTTTACTATAAAACAAGCTGTCGAGGATGCAGATACTAACACCGTGATGGAAGGCATCCAACTTTATCAGCAGCCAGAACGTGTCATCATAGTTGGGGAAGATATTGATCTGCTTGTACTTTTGACTGCATTTACTCCCAACTCATCTACCATATACTTTTTGAAACTTATGAATGGACAGTCAGGTAATGTTTTCTATCCACCATTAAGTTTTAAGTACTTGTCGATTGTGAAGAATAACATCATATTCCTACATGCTTTTACTGGTTTTGATTCTACATCGGCCTTCTTCAGGCAGGGCAAACAGAAATTCGTCAAGCTTTTGGAAAATCATGCTCACCAACTGGATGTTCCAACTGTCTTTAATAACCAATATGCTACACCTCAAGACGTAAGTGTTGCAGGGAAGAAATTTATTCCCATCTTATACAATCCCCAGTACGACGAATCTACAACACTGCACAAATTGCGATAGACCACATTTGCAAAACGCCTTATGAAGACCCAATTTCACCTCGCTTCTCTGCCACCAACTGAAGATGCAGCAAAACAACATTCATACAGAGCTTTTCTTTGGATCAACATCAGGAATGGAAGGGTGATGAATCCCACTGATTGGGGTTGGAAGTCATTCAGGCATGTTATACTTCCAGTCACCACAAACTATGTAGCTGCACCACCAGAGCTCCTATACACGCCGTCATGCAAATGTGCAAAGGGATGCAAAGGCGGTTTATGTTCATGTAGGAAGGGTTATATACTCAATTAATACCTCACTCCCTTTTAATTATCATATCGCCGCCTTCAATTCTTTTATCAAACGAGGCTTTTTGGTTTGTTCCGGCACTGAATTGCAAAACGAACTTTATTTTATCAGGGGAATTGCTATTGATCATGGTTCCCTATTTGTTACATTGACAGAATCATCAGGAAGTTTGATAGTCATTTGGTTCAACAGAGAGATTTGGATTTCCCCACAAGAATTTTTAGGAAGTTTCAATATGTACCTATTATGTTTGAAAGACTCAGAAAATGCTTAATTAGCTTTAATATAACTCTCATGGCTACATCCCCTCCAAGTTTGATGGATTTGTTGGTCAAACATTTGGACCTCACTCCTCTCAGATTTTGAGCTGGCATTTACGAAATACCCATTACTGGTGAGGACAATAGTAAGAAATATTATATAGGCATGACTAAGAGGAAGTTTGCGGAGAGATTGAGGGAGCACCGTTATGACATAAAATATCAAAAACCGTCTACAGCCTTATCGAGATTTTATCTCACTAATTGTCATTGCTATATTGATTTTGAGAATGCTAACATAATTGTTCCAGGTAATGACTCACATAGAAATTTCATTAGAGAATCAATAGAAATTTTATTAAGAAAAGATGAAGTATGTAATGACAATATGTCATATAATATTCCAAAACTTTGGTTACATATCCTTAGAAACGTTTGATTTTGAGTTATACAGTTTAACAACTTTTTTCATGCATAGATAACGACAGAGTATATATAATATAATCATATCTCAACAGATGGCGACAGAATATTTATATTATCATCATATCTCAACAGATGGCGCCAGTAAATTCTTATTTACCGGTCATTAGTTAATTCTTTCATGTGTACGATTTTCTGTCGGGCGCAGTTTGTACATAGCTGTAGTGGATCATTTGAGACAACAGCCTGTCGTTATATGTCTCAGAGAACCCCCCCCCCCCCTTCAAAGTTCAAAGACATAGCTGACATCTTGTTTCATTTAGATTCGTGAAGAAGGCCACGGAGGTGTGCTGAAACCGTAGAATAGATGTTTTAGTGATTTTAATGTTTTAATCTGCATTAAATGCTTATACACCCTTTTAGCAAATGATTTGTAGTTTATTTACATTTCTCTAATTTATATTTGATAAATAAAGAATATATAATTTAACCTGTAATTTACTAATATTTTAAAAATGAAGTTTTCATAACGGATCTTTTTGTTTTATTTATTGTTAACTTGTTCAAATTGATAATCATAATAATGTAATAAGTTATTAATATTAATTATTTGTCTTTAGTTTACAACTATTTGCATTCATGTATTTCCTTTCATTTTAGTATTTCAGGTAAGTTATTTTCAGAGAAAAAGTACACAAGTGATGATAAATACACAAAAATGGCATCAGAAGAAGAATTCTGAAAAGGACAAGTGAAAAAATAAACATTAAAATTGATCTAATGGTCGACCCTTCATCAAGCAACAACACTTGCTTTTTACTTATTATTTATCATTCACTTGAAGCATTTATTTACCTCTCCTGTTTCATCTTTAGCTACTATGGGATGCAATAATCAATGTGTATATTTCTTCTCGAATAAAACAATTTTTTTCGTGCGAGACAAGAAGTTAGTATTTCACTGTGGCATAAAATTAGTTATGAGGAATATCATTAAGGATTTTTCCATGGGAGTTTGTAACTGACCCAAGATGTATTCATATATTGTTGTCATTTTGGAAAATGAAACAACAAGGAATTTTAAAAATAATTTTAATCAACATCTTCATAACAAGTATTCTTTCATGTGTATAGAAAGCTGGTAAGGTTGTGTAAGTGTGGCTTAAATAATAAACTTTTCGCGCATGGCAAAAAAGACTATTTTTTCAGATACTGCATAAAAGATTTTCAGGTATGAATAACTTAAGTTTACACATTCTTTCAGAAATAATTGAAAAGCCTTTTGTTTCCGAAATTTGCAGCAAAATATTTTCCCAGAAGAATAGCCTTAGGACATATCTTAGCGTGTATGCAAATCAGAAACCTCTCAATTGTGAAAAATGCAAGAAAAATTTTGTCTGAAAGGTAACCTGGATAAATACATTCACGTACATACAAATGAGAAAACTTTCAGTTGTGAAATATGCAAGAAAAATTTTTCTCAGAAAAGTAGCGTAAATAGTCACGTTCGCGTGCATACAAATGAGAAAACTTTCAGTTGTGAAATTTGCAACAGAAAATTTTCTTAGAAAACTAACCTAAATACACACCTTGTCATGCATACAAATGAGAAACCTTTCAGTTGTGAAATATGCAACAAAACATTTTCTCAGAAAAGTAGCCTGAATAGACATGCTGTCCTACATACAAATGAGAAATCTTTCAATTGTGAAATGTGCAACAAAAAATTTTCTTATAAACATAACTTGAATGCACACCTTCTCGTGCATACAAATGAGAAACCTTTCAGTTGTGTAATATGCCATAAAAAATTTTCTCAGAAAAGTACCGTGAATACACACCTTCTCTTGCATACAAATGAGAAACCTTTCAGTTGTGAAATATGCAACAAAAGTTTTTCTCGGAAACGTAGCTTGAACACACACTTTCTCATGCATAGGAATGAAAAACCTTTCAGTTGTGAGGTATGCAACAAAAAATTTTCTTACAAAAGTAGCCTGAATACACACCTTCTCGTGCATACAAATGAGAAACCTTTCAGTTGTGAAATATGCAACAAACATTTTTCACAGAAATGTAGCCTGAATAAGCACCTTTTCATACATACAAATGAGAAACCTTTCTGTTGTGAAATATGCAACAGACATTTTTCTCAGAAATGTAGCCTGAATCAGCACCTTTTCATACATACAAATGAAAAACCTTTCAGTTGTGAGATATGCTATAAAACATTTTCTGCGAAATATAACTTGAAAGTACATCGACGTATGCATACGAATGAAAAACCTTTCAGTTGTGAGATATGCAACAAAAAGTTTTCTTGGAAAAACAGTATGAAAAAACACTTTCTCATGCATACAAATGAGTAAGCTTCCAATTGTGGGATATGGAACAGCAAATTTCCTCTCAAACGTAACTTAAAAGCACACCGTATACGAACATATAACAAATCTTGCATTTGTGCGGAACTCAACAAAGAATATTCTTGCAAATATATTGCATACAAATGAGAATCTTTTCAGTTGTTAGATAGACAGAAAAACTTTTTTCAAATGTAACTTAAAAACACAGCTTCGTTTGCATACAAATTTGAGGCATTTCACTTGTAGGATATGCAACCAAAAATTTTTTGATTAGCGTAAGTTTAATGTGTATCTTCCCGTGCATGCTAATAATAAACCTTTAATTTGTGAAGTAATCAGCAAAGGATTTTCTGTGAAAAATTACTTAATGGATTTAATCTCATTGATATAAATTAGTGCGAAATTCTGTGTACAACAACAGTAAATATGTATCCCACATCTAGAGATGTAATTTTTCCGGAAAAATTGAAGTGGGAAAAAAAGTGGGAGTTCTGTATTTTATCGGAAAAAAATTGGAAAAGTTGATAAAATTGATTTTTCACAAATGTTTCTCCCAAATAAATTATATTTTCTTAGAGAATATTAAATAATAAACATTTTTTTCATTTATCCACACTAAAAGAGAATTATGTTCACTTTATATAAGTACATAACAAAATAAAAGAAAAAGCAATGCCTGCTTTTAAAAGTTTAGTTTTTCAGTCTCGGAATTTTCATAGTAGTATTCACGCTTTATTTGACGCTATTGTTTATTATATCATGTCTCAGTTGAAATGATTCTTCAGTTACATTTGTTTAGTTACTAATTGAAGTAATGTAAAAACCGCTGCCAATATCTCTGCAGTTTAAAATCAATTATACATCCCATTTACATAGTATTGATTTTTAAGCATTTAAATGATGCTTTTAAATATCAGTATTCAAATCTTCCATTGTTTAAAAATGTATATTTTTACAACATTACATTTTTCTTTCTTTTAAAATTTCCATTTCCCGTAAAAAGTATATTTAGTTTTGGTACAGCTTTCCAGTCTAGACTCAAACCAAGTATAAAAAGTTTGGTACTTTTCGGTTAGCCGGGCGCCAGTGTTATATATGCATATATATGTATGTATATATACATATATATTTACATATATATATGTGTGCATATATACAATGTGTATATCTGTATATATATATGTATATTTACATATATGTATGCATATAAATATGTATACATAACACTGGCGCCCGACTAACCGAAAAGTACCAAAAGTTTTGATTTAATTTTATAGTCTAAATCTAAACTCAAACCAAAACTAAGTTTTAATTTGGATTACATAGGTCAGCAACCAAAAACTAGCATATGATTTATTGACTGCTAGATTTTTACTCACTAAAACCGGAGAAAAGAAATCATCACATCAAGTTTTCCCGCAAAAATGATGTTTTTAATTTAATTAAGCATTCTCTTTTTAGCATCTCGCCCTATTCTTGAGTAAAAACCATATCCAATAAATGTTTCCATATGCTAATTTCATATTTCTAACTAAGACTGACACTCAAGGGATATAAACTACAAAACACAGTACTACAAATAGTAATTGCGAGGAATTTGAGGAACGAACAGAAGCAGTTACATACAGACGTAAGCTGCTACTAGGATTCATACAACTACTGAAATGCAAAGTGTAGTCAAGAGGGAAAGTATAATTTGGAACATAGTTGCTTGTAATAAAATATTGATTTTTTTCATTGCAGTTGTGCTTTTCTAATGTAAACTCCCCATGTTTTGCAACAGTACTATATGTGATGGATGGAAATGGAGGTCATTTTGGGGTTCAGCGCTCTTAAAAAACACACAATTGACCAAATACATCCCATCATGCAGCTGAAAAAAATTATTTTTTTGCAGACTTGTGTTATAAAACTAAACCAAAACTTTTTATACATACTTACCACACATTTAGTTCAGACAGACAGTGTTAGCAGTGCAGAATCACCTAATACAGATCCTGACTCAGAATGAAGACTTTAAAAAAATTAACTATAAATCCTGTAAAATGTTTGAAAAATGAAAACTAAAAAATTTGTTTCTCTTCTCTTTAATATGAAAGTAATAAATTTTTTTAGGTAACGTTTTAAAAACAAATGGTATTTTTAACTATAAAAACTTCCTTCAACACAATTTTGTCAGGAAGTTGTTTACATTTTCTTCGAAAAGTTTATTTATCTACATTTATATATAAAAAAATATGTATAGTTAGAGTAGTCTGAGAATCTATATTTAAGGAAAAGAGCTTGAAAAGAGTAATTAATGCCAAATGCATGCTGTTATTACTTTTTAATTAAATATTTTTTTTAATTACCGATTATATGATTAACTGCAGCTATGGCATTAAAGATAAATGCGTTTTAAATTTTATGTTAAATTTTCTATTTTACCATTTCCATTAATCGGCATATTATTGAAATAATTTTGCACATGAATTCATTTTTAACAAGAGAAGTTGCATTTAATTATCTTATCGGCATATACTAGATTTTTTTTCACATAATCCTGTTTTTGTGAAATTGTGAACTTTTGTATATACTTGTACAAAATGTAATCAGAATTTATGAATTAGAAATTACCATTATAAGGTTCCTATTTAGACATTTTGTAATAAAGTTCTTCATACATATATATATACAACTTGATAAGATTCAGCTGCTATATGACATGAGATATTTTTTGTTCAATCATTGCATTTGTGAAAGATTCAATTTGGAGATAAAAATTTTTTTTGAAATGCCATTTTCAAGAGAAATTTTGTGAAGGGTCTTGTGTTTCAAACTAGAAAAAAAATGTGAAGGATCCTTTAAAGGATCTTTTCAAGTCTTCTTACAGACCAGATTTCTCACATTAATGTTTTCATGTGAGACACTTAACATAAAAATAAAATAAAAATTATCAGAATGTAGCTATTACAAATTTTTGAATACATTATTTTATAAATGAAATTTCAATTTTCCTGTTTGGAAAAAATGAAAAATAAGCCTTTGGAAAAAACCCCGGAAAAACCGGTTTTTTCCCAAGTTTTCCGAGTTTTTTCGGAGCATTCCCATCTCTACCGACATCTACTATTAACCTGTATCCATATGTGCAAACCCTTGCACCACTCAAATCTCTATAAAAATCAGGTTTGTCTCATCATTCTCAAATGTGTTTTATGAATTGTACAAAA
Source organism: Maratus speciosus (assembly GCA_963932465.1). Taxonomy (NCBI): domain Eukaryota; kingdom Metazoa; phylum Arthropoda; class Arachnida; order Araneae; family Salticidae; genus Maratus; species Maratus speciosus. The sequence continues at coordinate 422,595,514 of OZ010799.1, read as the reverse complement.
ACTGTCGATGTTCATAAAATTAATTTGCTTCTACTGTAATTTCTTTAAACCTTTCATTGTATTTGCAAGTTCTGAAATGAGATACTAGAATACAGGGTTTCTAAACTTCTCTGATTATCACCTTTTCAAGGTTTTTTCAACTGTTTATTGAATATCACGACTTTACTATTCCCATATTATTAGTTTTTAACTAAAACAAGTTTCTAACTCTGAAACCGAAACCGAATTTCGGAATCCTCCTAGTTTCAGCCAAAAACGAAACTGTAATAAATTTGAAGTAATTATTATATAAATATCTATTATTATTAATTAAATATAAGTATATGAAAACACTTTTCTAACAAACACACACACTCGCGCACATATATATATGGGGCATTCTCACAATCTTTTGTCTTTTAAGTCCCTGAATTAAAATTTTTATTTTACTACATATTTTTGTATTTTTTTTAAATTTCATATACTGGGGAACAATCTTTGTATAACTGCATAACAATATTAACGAGATAAGTAAGTTTTGGACGATGTTGGAGGTCCAAATATCCAGGAAACTCCTATACCGTCCTGGGTCCCTGATGGTTATTTTTAAGTTTGGAGCTGTCTGTATAAGATTGTTTCAAATAAAGTAATTCGATGTAAGTTTGTTCCGAAACTGGGACTATTGTTTTATATAAATATGTAGCAAAAGATTAACCTGCACACATTTTTACGGTTATTATCATTTTTTTTAACTCTGTTCCTGGGTTTTAGATTCCTTACCATCCCTCTTCTAAAATTATACATAAAATCACTTCAGATGCAGCCACATAATTTTTTTCAAGTTTTTTTCTCATACAGAAGTATACTAGAGAAAGAATGTCTAAAATTCTTTGACCGGAAATTTACTGCATTATTTAAATATGAATTTCAAGCATCGTGGCTTTATTGGGAGTCTTACCGCCCCCAAGGTTTATTCCTGCACTTTTCGAAGTAAATTATTTTTTAATTTAATCTAATGTAAATAATTGCTTCTAAAAATCAATGAACATTGTGGCTATCACGTACTCTTAGCATGATTTCCCTAAAAATAGGTGGTAATTTTCATTACCGTCCCATCCTTACCATTCCTTTTTTTCTACTTACCGTCCCTTTTTTTCTATACCTTCCCCTTTTTTACCTTACCGTCTCTTCTTTAATACCCCTTTAAGACAATGGTATACCAAAAGTTTGTACTAAAAATACTACATTGTTATTATTTCCTTTTTGAATGTCCTGTGGGTATTATGCAAATTCATTATAAGTAAAAATTTAGAAGAAAATAAAAAGTTGTAGCAGTAAAATGGTAAGGAAAATTAAACTCGAAAGTTTAACTTAATCCTCAGTTAAATAAAAACATTTTCGCTGCTAACTATTTTTTCTTTATTTTCAATCATTAAGACATTCGTCTATCAGATTAAAATGTTATTTTAGCAAGTTTAATTTCACCAGATTTTTATTCCTGAAAGTCAAAATATTGTGAGAATGCGCTATATACACTGCTCAAAAAAAATTAGGGGAGCAAGCAAAAAAGTAAAGATAACAGCGCGAGACAGCCATGCATGAGCATAAAATTGAGAGTACCACGTATCTCAATGCGCAATTCAGAAAAAAAGATGAAAAAAAAATTGCAATTGAGCTTTAATTCTTTGAAATGATGTATAAAACATGAAAGTTGGTTTAGGGCAACTTTTTGGTTACATGTAAATGACAAAAAAAGTACAGTTTAGGAATGATGCAAGGTATCATTCCTTTTATAAGGCCTGTAGTCCCTTCGAATATGTAAAACTGTCGCACATCTGTCTTCCATGGATTCGATGACAATATCGATAAGGTTTCGGGGAGTAGGGGAGACTTGATCCCTTTTTCAGTTTTTAATTTTTATTTTCGAAAAAACAAAATAAAAAAAAATGTTTCCAGTTATTATTAAAGGCTCATGCGTATTTCTTGTAGTAGTATTTTTCTTTTTTTGAAAAACCATTTTTAAAATAAAAATAAATTGTTTCCCAAAAAATAAAAAAAGGATCAAGTCTCCCCAGTTGCAGCGAGACTTGATCCCTTGCCAAGGGAGACTTGATCCTTGAAACAGATGCATTGAAGTGATTCACATTAAGTAGCACAAATCAAATTTATTGTTGACTAACATGTAAAAGGGAAGAAAAACACAATTAATGATCAAAAAACATTTTCAAAGCTTGAAAAGTCAAATGTAAATATTAAAATTATTGCGGTTCGAAGAATTCCACCAAGCATGGTTGGTTTGGGTAGTTTTTTGGCAGTGTCATCGTTGTCCATAACACTATTGTCAACATTTTCTGGATTAATAAATTGATCGAAATTAAGTCCTCGTTTTCTTAGAAAATTGATTTCACATTCAGATGATAAAATCTTTTAAATTTTTCCTACGAAATGACTAATTTTCTTATTTCCCAGAAATCGCACAATGACAACGTCATTTTGATCAATCGACAGATTTTTCGGATCTTCAATGATTTCATCAGAATGTTCATCAAGTAAATGTAGGTTGGTTGAATCATAAACGCTATAACTGCTTTTATAACTTTCTGAAGATTCGGGTCTTTCATTTTTAGTGTTTTTACTTTTTTCTTGATGAAATGCGTTTTTCCCGATTTTTGTTTTTTATTCAGTTGACGATCTTGTATTTCTTCTTCATTCTGTCTTTTAGTTGGTGTGCTTGTCAAAATTTTTGAAAACCCTTTTTTCATTTCTTTAGATTTTTCCATTTTTGGTAATGAAGCTTTAGGGAAGGCTTGTATGTCTTCTGGTGTCACTATGTTTGGTTTAACAGAATTTTTTTTTTATTGCTTGTTGGAGATAATGGTTGATTTGAGACAAAAGACGATAAAAAGCCATCTTCAGAAATTCCTATTTAAGGGATATATTCCAGTGATTTTAAATCCATTTATTATGTTAGTTCTCACCATGGCTTTTTGATAAGCAATTCCGATCAGTTCAGCAATTTCATAAATTGTTGTCCTTTTAGCAGGATGATTAGTCATCCGGTCTTGAGAAGCCACATTAAAATATCTTTTAAGTGGTTTCATATATAGTATGATCCAGAGGCTGCAATTTGTGAGAAGTGTGCGGTAATATTTTTAACAAAATTATTCCATTTTATTTGGCATAATTCAAACTCTCAATGCTTATATGGTTATCATGATTATTCATTATGATTAACACTTTACTGTTTTGATCATAATATCTTACATTCTTTACGAAGTGCTGTAAAAATTTTGCAAAGTTAGACGTTTGTCGCACATGTGCATTCATCCACCAGGTGCTTGCTAACCATCATATGCAGTCACATATTAACTTTCTGTCTTTGTTAACCATCTAAAATGAAGGCAACTATATTCTAACTAATACAGATAATATCTAAATGTCACAATGAGAAGCTGGGGTTAATAAAATTTAACATTAATTTAGCTTAACTTTGGTTTGGGAACACTCGATCCCCAGGATCAAGTCTCTTCATACAACAGGGATCAAGTATCCCTAATGTGCACGTTTTGGGAAAAAAGTTGCTAAATCAAAAATAGAGAAACTTTATTGGATCTAAATAACAACATTTAAGCAGTAAGGAATGTTGGTATATTATATCAATAAAATTAAGTAATTTAGTTATATTTAGCAAAAAATATGAAACACAAACTACCTACTCAAAAAAAAGTTGAATTGTAAGAAAACAGAGATTTCTTACTTACAACAAAAATAAAAATGGCTGAATGAAATTATGTTGCTAGATCTGGTGATAAGGAATCACTTTACTAATGTTTCCAGTTTGAGAGACTTAATTGCATTTTTTCTCTGGTTTTAGACCTAGGGATCAAGTCTCCCAAGTCTCCCCTACTGTTCCACTCCTCAAGAATTGCAATCGCCAAGTCCCGGACAATAAAAGGAGGCCTCAATCTCGCTGCAATGCATCGTCCGAGTGTTTTCCAAACATAATCGATCGTATTCACGTCAAGAGAGCATACTGACCATTCGATACGCTGTATTATTTCACCTTCAAGCATGTTCTCCACAAGACGAGCGGTGTGCAATCTGGCATTATTATGCATGGAAAAAAAGGAAGCACCAATTGTTGCAAAGTAAAATACGATTCGAGGTCGCTATATCTCGTCTGTATAACTTCGGCCCGTCAAATTGCCATTCCGAATGATATGCAGAACCATACGTAAACCTATGCTGATCCAGCCCATACCATCAACCCACCTCGTCTGTAATGTGATCTTTCACGAACGAATGTAGGATTATTTTCAATACCCTGTTCTCTCCATACCAAAACACATCGGATGTCACATTCAGATCGAATCAGGACTTGTCTGTAAACATAATTTGACTCCAACAATGTTGCCTCCAAATTCGACGTTCAGTTACCTACCTTCTTCCAGCCGCACAGTTGCTTCAGGTCAACGGAATACAGACCATGAGCTTACATGCATAGAGACCACCCCGATGAGGCCTATTTCGTAAATTGTTAGGCTAGATACCTTTCGTCCTGTGGCCAAGAACAACTGTGTTTGCAGCTAAGTAGCTTTGCCCATTCCGTCTCGATGTGATTTTTGCAGGATATATCGGTCATGAGTTTCTGTAGTAGCACCTGGAACCTTGTCCTTGTCGATATCTACCATTGCATGTGAATCGGAATTGATTCCACAGCCTTGCACTGAGACTTATAACGATTCCAACAACGTCCACTACACTTCGTTGTGTTTCCCCAGATTCAACTGTTCCGATAATACGCGTAGCCATGGATTCCGGTGAATCATAATTATAGTGACATTTTCAAGTCACCTTTTTTAAAAACACAAGCTTAGCAATTGGATTTTACATGTGAGACAGTGAAACAGACCTTTCTGCAAAATCCCGATTTCTGCACTTATTTCCCTTTTCTAGTTTTTGACGTCAAAAACTTTTATTTGCGTGTGAATTTTCTTCCTCTGTTTTCTTCTGCACTTTAAATTATGGATGTTTTATTTTACGTTACTTATCGGTGTAAATATTTGCGTAATTTTGTTAAAACCGTGTGCTTCCCTAATTGTTTTGAGCAGTGTATATTCGTGTGTATAAATTTTAAAACGAAAACAAAAACATAACTAGTATGTTGTGACCATCACAAAACTTTCTTCTATCTCATACTTGTCAATACTTCAAAATTCATTATCACAGTGCATCTATGCCCATCATGAAGTTTCTAAAAAGATGAAATTCCGTGCATTAGTTCTTGAGATATTACTGTCTCTGAAATCGTGTAAATCCATCAAAATGCAGCATAGCAGCGCCACCTATTGGGTTATTTACACCAGAACCTAATTATCATCAACTTATGTCAATGTCTAACTGAATATGAAGTTTGGGGGAAATCCGTGCATTAGTTCTTGAGATAGAGCTATTGCGCAAATCATGACAAATGCAGCATAACAGCGCCACCTGTTGAGCTATTTACACAACCATATAATCAGCATCAACATTTATCAAGGTGTACTTGAATCTGAAGTTTGATGAAAATTCGTGCATTAGTTCTTGAGATAGAGCTATTGAAGAAATAGTGCAAAATGCAGCACAGCAGCGACACCTATTGGGCAATATTCACCAACACGTAGTCAGCATCATTTCATATCAAAGAGTAACTGAATCTCAAGTTTGATGAAAATGTGTCCATTAGTTGTTGAGATAGAGCTATTGCAGAAATCGTGAAAAATGCTGAATAGCAGCGCCACCTGTTCAGTGATTTACACCAAAATGTCAATTCATATCAAAGTTTAACTGATTCTGAAGTTTGGTGAAGTTGCGTTCTTGAGATACAGCTATAATGGAAATTCTGAAAAGTGCAGCATAGCAGCGCCACCTGTTGAGCGATTTGCACCAAAACACAAACAGCAATAATTCATATCAAAGTATACTTGAATCTGGAGTTTGTTGAAAATCCAAGCATTTGTTGTCGAGATAGAGCTATTGCGGAAATTGTAAAAAATGCAGTATAGCAGCGTCACCTGTTGAGCGATTTACACCAAAATGTACAAAACTTCAATTCATGTCAAGGACTAACTGAATCTGAAATTTGATGAAAATCCGTAAATTAGTTCTGGAGATTGAGCTATTGCGGAAATCGTGAGAAAGGCTGCATAGCAGCGCCACTTGTTGAACGATTTACACCAAAAACTAATCAGAACCAATTTAAATCACGGAATAACTGAATATAAATTTTTATTAAGTTCCGTGGATTAGTTCGTGGGATAGAGCGCCCACAAAATTTGTGTCACATACAGACAGACTCACAGATTCACAGACAGGCATTTTGTTAAAACATGTTCTTCGGGTTCTCTGACCCCTAAAACGTGTAAATCCATCGAAAACCGAAAGTCGAAAATTTTCATGAATCCAATACTTTCTTCTTGTAAAGATAGAAGAAAGTAATAATAATAATACTTTTATATTTTGTTACTTTATGACAACCAATAATCATAGGCTTTTATTAGTAATTAATTAACAATGTAGTTGGGTTAGTTGTCCCCGCAAATGTTATAAGAATACAACAGTAACTATAAGTCAGATTTTTAAAAAATGCACAAAAGGGAAAATAACTTGTTACATTTGACTAAAACAGTAACGTTAGCATTAAGATAACACTTTAAGCCTAGAAATTATCCATTATTTTCCATTTCAACATTATCTAAATGACACAAATTTAACAATGTTCAGGGCTTTAGATAATTTCTGAAATATATGTAATATAAAAGTGTATTATTTATTTCTCAGATGTGCACAACAAGATCAAAATAAATATTTGCTTACTCCCTTCAAAAATATTTGTCACCTACTGCCCCCTAAGAAAGTTTTCATATGACTCCCTTGTTTGAAAATTTTAACTTTTGGGCCCTAAACTGACTTTGTTTGCCTCTGACCAAAACTTTATTTTTTTCATATAAAATAAAATGTAATTGATTCATTAACAACACAGAATGATTTTCTAATTATACAAATTTAATCTAATTAAAAAATATTTTATGTATACTTTTTTATAATTGATTTTTGTAAAAAATCTTCACCTGTTTTAATACTCCTTTCTTAGAGAGCATTCAAAATACTTCTGCAAATTAAAAGTAAAAGTTTTCTTTTCGTGTTAGGGCTGCAACTTTTAATGAGCACGTGGAAAGTGTCTGCAAAGTTTAATCGCATATGTATCGCTTGCTTCGCAATATGCACTCACGTCTTGAATCAGTGATGACCGATATTTATGAACAATGATATTCATACCAAAAAATAAAGAGTGTCTTATTTGAGCCGATGCAGCTCAAATCAATGATTAATGTTTAAAGTTTCCGAATGAAAAAAAGTAGAGTTTTTGAATACAGATAGTTTCGGTCTCGAACGAATTTTCCACAACATTTTCGTCGAAAATGAATGTTCGGCGAAACTCAGATTTTGAGCCGAAAACGATAACGAATATTCGGTCAATCTCTACTAATTATTATGAATTAATAAAAAATGCTTAAACTTTATAATTTTTAATATAGGGTAATTCGGGGATTTATGCAGCACATTTTTTTGACTTTGTGTATAAAGCCCCATGGTGGACATAAAATTAAAAAAATCATGCTGTGCTATTTAGTGTTAAATATACAACGCGTGTACTGCGACGAAAATATTCAAAACAAATTATTAATATTTTTCAACAGTGTTTTTCTAAAACATTAAACTGCGGCGCGTCACCCATACTTTCAGGTTGAGACGCCGCACTTGTGCGGTAGTTATGCCGCACTTGTAATAAGAACAAAATGAAATTATAAATAAAAATATTTTAAAAAGTATATTCATATCTGGGCTATAATTAACGATATAATAACAAAATGAAACTAAATGAGTACAATGAAATGTATTAGTAGATTCAAATTAATAATTGTTGCCTACTTTCACTATTAAAATTATCGACTTATTTTTTTACATTAAATTTAATTGTTATTTCAGCAACAACGTAACATAAATGTATTAAAAAGCGAAATGAAAAAAAAGGAAATTTGTGTTTACATAATGTATTTGTTAACCCTTTTGGGACCGGTGGCTTTTACACAAATTTTATTCGGTGTCTACCACTTTTTTAAAAGAAGTTACCTTTACTTAAATAATCATGAAAATGCTCTAATTAAACAAAGCAAATATTACTTTTCTGTTTTACTGGTGCCAGAAACAAATTATGTAAGTGTCGAAAAAGTAGAGTCTTTATGTAACTACATTTAAACACATGATGCAACGAAGCCAGTTACACTTCCTCTTTTTTGGAGTAGTTTGCAAAGAACGTCTGCGTTACGCGTAATCCAATTTTTCATTATTATCACCTTGACTTGCAATTCTTACTTTTTAATCCCCCCTTTTTCTCCTTGATTTTAGTAAACTTGTTAACACGCCTAACATGGTTAGTCTGTGCAAAAAGAAAAGGAAAAATTAATAACATATAATCATCCTGACAAAAGAAACTGTGGCATGTATAGCAGTGCAGCATGTATCTCATTTTGCATGGTGCAGACGTCGACCATCACAGTTACCTGCCATCGCTAAGGGGAATGGTGTAACCATACGCACAGTACTCTATACAAAAGCTACACTTAGTTTTGACTTGGAAATCATGCATGCATTTAGTAATTAGTGTATGAAAAGTATTTAAACATAACATGTTTAAAAGTTTGGACAGTGAAATCATGCACTTACATCAAATTAAGGATTGTACTTCTACGAGTAAACATTGAAATGGGATTCACGCTATACACTGGATAAAATAATCTCATTGCGAACCTATACTGTGCCTTTGACGACCATCTATTGATAATTACAAGAAATACGAGGGGTGTGTCATCTATCCCGTATGCGGCGACTCTCCCGGAGTTACCCTATATGTTTATATTAGTCATATGTAGTTAATAGCATTATAATTTAACTTTTATTATGATTCCAAAGTTGATTCATTCTTGTCGGCAATGTGATTAATGCAATTTGATGATGATTCTTTGTACATGGTTTAAAATTAGTAAGTTTGAAACTTAAAACCTTAAGAAATTCAATATCTAAATTATTTCTTCTTTGCCTTTTGCTACGATGTATAGTGAATATGACTTAAATCAGATTCAACCATGTAGAAACATAGATATCCAAGCAAAACTGTGAGAACCTTTCAAAAACTTTCGGGCATTTCCATGTAATAATTATGTTCGTTGTAAAGAGGTTTAAAGTGGCCAATGGAAGGAAGAGTTCTCCCGGAGTCAATCGTTAGCAGCTTTCAACATTTCTTGTGTCACATTGTCCTGCTGCATTTGACAAAGTCTATTGGAATGTATAATGAACAAGAATCCCAGAATCCAAAAATGTAGGTAATTGGACAGGTCGCTTACGCACCCGTAACCTGTCAGAATCGTTTCTAGACGTGTCAGGGGTCTCGTTATCATTCCAACTGTACTTGCCCAGTTACATCACATTGGCTCCACCAGTTTGAACAGCTCCTGTTGACAAGTAAGGTCCATAGATTCGTGAGATTATCTTCATACCCGTACACATCGATCATCCCAATACATTTGGAAACAAAGTTGTCAGACAAGGCAACTTTCTCTCAGTCATCAAGAATCCACTGGGGCTGTTGTCAAGGCACAGGCAAGGAATAAATCTTTGTGCCGGGCAGTCCGATACAATACTCAAGTGAGCCTATGATTCCAAAAGCCCATGTCAATGCTGGTCCGTTAACAGTGAATTGTCAGTCAGATTGTCTGGGAAGATGGCAGGAAATTGACATATTAAGCCAAGGTCTGAGGTTCGATTCTCATCTTTAACATTTTCCTTTTATTGGAAAATTTTGTTGAACTTTCATCTTTACACATATATTTATTAATGAATGAGAATAAAAGTATGTACCGATAAAATTTTATATACTAACTTATTTTATGTTATTTTGTGAGTATTCTGGCTAACTTATTGTGAAAAATTGGGATTCTTAATATATTTTGTGATTTTTTTAATAAATATAAGTAAAACATGATGCAAGGTTTTTGGTTTAAATTACATTTTAAAATATGTTTTATCATATTTGTACATTTTATATATACCATGTAAGATATAAAACAATATCATAGCAAAATTTTTAGTAATCTGTTTATTAGTAATGTAAAATTATAATTCTGTAAGGAATTACAGCAGTCTCATAAAAACTTTTTTAAAAAATGCTGAATTATTGTTTACACTTACCTTGTCGATTTACGTAGCCCCATCTTGATCCAGTTTCGTCCCAGTATAAGTAATGGAACGGTGCTACTGAAGAGAAAAGTGAATATTCTAGATTACCAACGGCACTTAACTAGATACTTAAGGGTTTATTTTAGATTCTTAAGAGCACTTTTTATATTCTAAGGATTATTTTAATTTTGCGTCAGCAATTTTTTATGTTTAATATATATTTATAGGTTTGATATCTAAAAATCAGGGTAGTTGTTTTTAAGATATAACAATTAAGTCTGCTTTCTGTAAACAAGTTCAATACAAAAGCCAATAAAAGCTAAATGTTTTTGTCTGAGAGTTTGAGAAGGGTGCTATTTTTATACATTGTGCAAAAAGAGTGCTATATTTTAAACCATGGGGCTATCAAGCTGCTAAAACAGATTTTGAAAAACTCTTTTTGCCTATTAGAAATTTAAAATTATGAACCTATTGCTTTCCTGATTTTCCAAAATGTCATTATTACTATCAGTAGTATATATCCAACCTTACGAGCACACCTTATAAATTTTTAAATTATATACAAATATAAATTTTTTTTTATATAATAATATTATAATACTCAACCATTTTATAATAAAAAAGCGACCCATCTGAAAGTGTCTCAGTCTCTCAAAAGATCCATTTTTTATGCAATATTGTGAGAGTCGAAAAATGTGTTATTGTGATAGTCGTTATGCAATATTGTGAGAGTCGATTCCCTTTTTCGGAAATCCTCTCAAATATTAAAAATTTAAAGTCTTAGGACAATTTAAAATGAATGCGTGAAAATGAAAATAAACAGTCTCTTTTATAGCTTTGAATTTAAAATCATTTTTATAAATACAAGCGAACATTCCGATACGGATGAGTATTTTTCATTAAAAACAGAGTTTTTAGTTAATAAATGAACGTAAATTTTTTAGAAAATGTAAAAATAGTTGACGACCGATTTAAATGGAAATCAAACAAATTTCAAGTACACCGATACCAGACGTATACAATCAAATTAAAAATTTTGAAATAAGGTATGATTCAGACGATCATGAATATATGTATAAAAATGTAGGTAAATTTTTAAAACAAAGATATATGTAGCATTTAAATCGATTTAACTTGATGAAAAGAAAATATAAATTAAGTTTTACAACGAAAGCAGACGAAATGTTTAACAAGTTTTTAGATTTCGTATATTATAAAAAATCAAAAAATTATTTGCTTTTTATGAAAAAAATTTGTGAATATTATATTATACCTAATGATTGAACAGTGAAAGTTGAAATATGAAATAATATGGACAGAATTTTTACATTCAGTGTAGAGTGATCACCCAACACTGGATTTACACCAATTTGTAATAATATTTAAAATCCAAGTATGGAAATATTTCCACACTTGAAAATCTTCAAAATATATAAATTACTAGTTGTACCCGGCCACGCGTTGCTGTGGCTCAGTCTGGCTAAATGGAAAAGAAAGAAAAGAGAAAGTGCACGTTTCTAATATGTTTAATTTCACAATTGGATATACAATATTTTTTGTTGTTACATTGTCTGTGCAGATATAGAGGTCGTCTGATTTTATAACACGAAACATATATAATTGCCCGTGTGAGAAGCAATTCATGTCAAGATATAAACCGCAGAATTTCAAAGCTTTGACCTAAGGTTTGTTGATGGAGATTACAAACGCCAATCAAATGGGTAATTACTATCTCTTAAATTGAAATTGCGTATTCATTGCAATCAGAGGAATGAGGACATCTTCATCTTTGACAGGTCCTGTCAAGATTGTTGCTTCTACGAAGTTGCTCATTATTGTTTTATTGCAAGCCGCGTGCTGTTGCAAAGATTTGGCTTGTGAATATTTCGCAACATCATAATTGGCAGGCCGACTGCCAATTGTGGTACGTGCGGTGCCATCCCTTGCACATCGAGTGAATTAAAAAGATATGTGCCGAGTTAAACTTATGGCATTGAGCTCTCAGTCTATTCACACTAATTGTATATTATACTCTTATTTGAAAGAATAATACCCATTGAAAAACAAATTAAGGGGGATAACCCCGCGTTTCCCCCCCCCTTTATACTTATCCAATGAACCTCCAACTCTAATGAGGGAAACGCCTTATCAGAATAAACAAGTATACCAAATTTGAAGCAAATCGGATGATTCTACATGAAAAACCCATTTATCTAAATTAATAGGAGGAATTAGCTCCCCATTCCCCTTTGCACAACCAATAAAACAAGAAAACTATTCAGGGAAGCACTTTATCAGAATGAACATATTTACAAAATGTGAAGCAAATCAGATAATTCTACTTCAAAAACCCATTTATATATATTAAGAGGAGATTACCCCCCCCCCCAGTTGCCCCTTTTATGCTTAACCAATGAACTCCCAAAACTAATCAGGGAAGTGCCTTAACAGAATGAACGTATTTACAAAATTTGAAGCGAATAAGAAAATTCTGCATGAAAAACCCATTTATCTAAATTAAGGAAGGATTAGGCCCCCCCTTTCTCCTTTTATACTTAACCAATGAATTCCCAAAACTAATCAGGGAAGCGCTTTATCAGAATGAAACTATTTACAAAATTTGAAGCAAATCGGATATTTCTATCAAGAGTTATCGCGTTACATACACTCATGTCCAAAATTAAGGTTACAAACATAAAATCTGTGAAAACTGATGAACTATTTACTGTTTTGCCACGAAATTTGGAACAGAGGTATATTACAATGGTAGAAAGAATTTAGCAACATAACAATGTGCAAAAGATTTTAATTGTGAATTAAGATACAGGGTATATGAAAAAGTGTCAAATCATGAATCAGAGATAAAGCATTTATCTCGGGAAAAATCTCTCTAATAGTGAATGCGACCACATGCACTGCTATACAATCCTCACAACGAGCTCTCATACTGTTTACGAGAGTGTCAATAAATCTTTGTGGCAACAAAGCCCATTCTTCCAAAAGCGTGGCTTTTAACTCCTGGTGGGTCATGGGTGGGGTGTTACACTGTGAAATGGCTCTTCCTAGACCATCCCAAACATGTTCAATAGGATTGATGTCTGGAGACCTCCAGGTCCAATTCATACGGTGAATATCCTCTTCTTCAAGAAAATCGTGAAAAATGTGAGCACTGTGTGGCTTCGCATTATCGTCCATAAACATGACGTCCGGACTTATAGCACCCGGAACAACCTCACATAGACTTCAAGGACCTCATCCCTAGCGCCCAGTGTCCAGTCGTGTGTATCTCTTTAACTGCATCCAACAGAAGAACCCGGTTGTTGTGGAGCCGAAGACATCAATCTTGGACACAACAAGAATGGGGCCATGTTCTTTCAAGTGATGAATCGAGATCCACCACGCAGAGTGATTCTCGCCGATACTTCATCTGGTTAGAACGTGGAGCTTGCTATCATCCATCCTATGGAAAGGAAATCGACAGATTTGGTGACAAAGGAATCCTTGTCTGGGGCGGCATAATGTTGGGCAGTCGTACATCGCTGCACGTCTTCGATGCGGGTACTTTCAACGCACATCTGTGTAGGGATGAGGCCCTTGAAACCTATGTGAGGTTTTTTCGATTTGCCGTAAGCTTGGACTTCATGTTTATGGACGATAATGCGAAACCACACAGAGCTCACATTGTTGAAGATTTTCTTGACGAAGAGGATATTCGCCGTATGAATTAGCCCTCGAGGTCTCCGGACCTCAATCCTATTGAACACGTTTGGGATGGTCCATGAAGAGCCATTGCACAGCGCGACACCCCTCCCAAGACCCACCAGGAGTTAAAAGCCGCGCTTTTGGAAGAATGTGATTTGTTGCCACAAAGACTTATTGACATCCTTATAAACAGTATGAGAGCTCGTTTTGAGGTTTGTATAGCAGTGCACGGTGGTCACACTGCATGTTAGACAGACTTTTACCGAGATAAATGCTTTATCTTTGATTCATGGTTTAACACTTTTTCATATACCCTGTATCTTAATTCACAATTAAAATCCTTTCCATATTGTTATGTTGCTATATTATTTCTCTCATTGTAACATATCTTTGCGCCAAATTTCGTGGCAAGACAGTAAGTAGTTCATCAGTTTTCACAGATTTTATGTTTGTGACCTTAATTTTGGACTTGAGTGTACATACATACATACATACAGAACTTGCGGGCACATTAGCTCTCAGGCTTTAATAGCCCGTGAGCTAAAAAGAAAAAAACACGAATTAAAAAAACAAAGAAAAACAAATATCATAAAAAATACTGACGAAATATTTCAGTAATGTGTCTCTCCGGAGGGCATAGTGAGGGGAGATGCATAATATGAAGCAGTGGTCAAAGGGCTGTCTAATGATATACCACATAATGGGTGGCGAAAAATATTAAAAAAGTGCCCCGAGTGATGAAATTGGGGGAAGGGCATGCCAGGTTCATAATAGTAATGTAAAAACACGCGCGCATTCAAATGCAACGCAATCGGTGAATTTCAAAGAAATCGGCGAAGAACTTTCGGAGGTTTAAGTTTTCGTACAAACGCACATTTACCTTTTTTATATAGAAATGTGCCCCCAAGGGGGGGGGAATGGGATGAGGGGGATGGTAGGTGCATAATATGAAAGAGTAGTCAAAGGGATTTCTAATGATACGTCACATGACGTGTGTCTGAAAAAATTTAAAAAGCGTCCCCTGGTGGTGGCGAGGAAATTGGTTTAAAAAGCATACCCTGGTTGGGGCGAGGAAATTGGAGGAGGGAGGAGCGAGGTTCGTGATAGGTATATAAAAATACTCGAATGGAATGCAATCCGTGAATTTCAAAGCAATCGGTGAAGAACTTTCGGAGGTTTAAAGATTTTGTACAAACGAATATTTATATTTTTATTTATATAGAAATGTGCCTCCACGTAGGAAAGTGAGGGGAGCGAGATGCGAGGTGCATAATATGAAATAGTAATCCGTGGTCTTTCTAATAATATATCACATGATGGGTTTTGGAAAAAAATTTAAAAAGCGCCCCCTGGTGGAGGGTGGGGAAGAGAGGTTCATAATAAGTATATCACAACACTTCCGTATTCGAATTCAACTCAACCCGTGAATTTCAAAGCAATCGGTGAAGAACTTTCGGAGATTAGTGATTTTGAACAAACGAACATTCAAAGTGTTCTGTAGCGCGTACTAATTGAGAGATTGACACCAAATTTTGTAAGAAGATTAAACAAGACGGGTGACGATGGATTCCGCGAAAAAAATGTAGTTCCAAAAGTCACCGCTAGGGGAATATGTGGCGCTGTGTAACAGAAAAGAAAGTTTTAAAAAATGCAGAATCAATAGCATAATCGTTATATGTGCTAACATAAAGATAATTTTATTTCAGTATTGATTCTGCATTTTTAAAAATTCTCTTTACTGTTACACAGCGCCAAATATTCCCCTAGCTGTGAATTTTAGAATTATTTTTTTCGCGGAATGCTTTGTCCGCCGTCTTGTTTAATCTTACAAAATTTGGGGTCATTCTCTCAATTAGATCGCGCTACAGAACAATCTGAGTACTGTCAGTTTAATTATGGCCAACTTGTATATATAATGGGGCATTCTCACAATCTTTTGACTTTTAAGTTCCTAAATAATAATTTTTATTTTAGTACATTTTTTTCATATACTGGAAAACATCCCATTGCATGACTGCATAACAATATTAACGAGATAAGTAAGTTTTGGACTATGTTGGGGGTCCAACTATCCGGGAAACTCCTATACAGTCCCGTGTCCCTGATGCTGATTTTTAAGTTTGCAGCTTTCTGTATAAAATTGTTTCAATAAAAGTAATTCGATGTAATTATTTTCTGAAACTGGAACTATTGTTTTATATAAATATGTAGCAAAAAATTAACCTGCACACATTTTTACGGCGGTTATTATGTTTTAAACTCTCTCCCTGGGTTTTAGATTCCTTACCATTCCTCTTCTAAAATTATACATAAAATCACTTCAGATGCAGCCACAGAATATTTTTCAAGATTTTTCTCATGCAGAAGTATGCTAGAGAAAGAATGTCTAAAATTCTTTAACGGGAAATATGCTATTATTGAAATCAGCATTTAAATATCAATTTCAAGCATCGTGGTTTTATTGGTAGTCTTACCATCCCCAAGATTTATTCCTGCACTTTTCGAGGTAAATTATTTTTTTTTATTTAATCCAATGTAAATATCTGTTTCTAAAAATAAATGAACATTGTGGCTATCACTTATTAATAAGATAATCTGCCTAAAAACAGGTGATGATTTTCACTACCGTCCCTTTTTTCCTATACCTTCCCCCATTCTTAACCTTACCGTCCCTTTTTTAACACCCCTTTAAGACAATGGTATACCAAAATTGTGTACTAAAAATACTACATTGTTATTATTTCCTTTTTGAATGTCCTGTGGGTATTAGGCAAATTAATTATAGTTATAATTTAGAAGAAAATAAAAAGTTGTAGTGGTAAAATGGTAAAGAAAATTTAACTCGCAAGTTTAACTTAAACCTCAGTTAAATAAAAAAATTTTGCTGCTGACTATTTTTCCTTTATTTTGAATCATTAAGACATTCGTCTATCAGATTAAAATGTTATTTTAGCAAGTTTAATTTCGCCAGATTTTTATTCCTGAAAGTCAAAAGATTGTGAAAATGCCCCATATATATGCATGTGCATAAATTTTCAAACGAAACATAAATAATAATGCAATTTTTATATTTTGTTACTTTATGACAACCAATAATCATAGGCTTTTATTAGTAATTAATTAACAATGTAGTTGGGGCAGTTGTCCCTTCAAATGTTATGATAAGAATGAAACAGTCATTGAAAGTCAGATTTTTTAAAAAATGCGCAAAAGGGAAAATAACTTGTCACATTTGACTAAAACAGTAACGTTAGCATTAAGACAATACTTTAAGTCTAGAAAAATCAGTTTTATTTTCCATTTCAACCTTCTCTAAATGAGAAAATTTAACAATGTTGCGTGCTTTAGCTAATTTCTGAAATATATGTAAAATAAAAATGTATCCTTTGTTTCTCAGATGTGCACAACATGATCAAAATAAACATTTGATTACTTCCCTCAAAAATATTTGTCACCTGCTGCCCCCCAAGAAAGTTTTCAAATGACACCCTTGTTTGAAAATTTTATCTACCGGGCCCAAATTGATTTCGCGTGTCTCTGACCAAAACTTTATTTTTTCATATAAAATAAAATGTAATCGATTCATTAACAACACAGAATGATTTTCTAATTATACGAATTTAATCTAATTAAAAAATATTTTAGGTATACTCTTTTATAATGATTTTTGTAAAAAGTCTTCATTTGTTTTAATACTCCTTTCTTAGACAGCATTCAAAATACTTCTGCAAATTAAAAGTAAAAGTTTTCTTTTCACATTAGGTCTGCAACTTTTAATGAGCACGTGGAAAGTGTCTGCAAAGTTCAATCGCATATGTATTGCTTGCTTCGCAATATGCACTCACGTCTCGAGTCAGTGATGACCGATATTTATGAACAATGATATTCATACCAAAAAATAAAGAGTATCTTATTTGAGCCGATGCAGCTCAAATCAATGACTAAAGTTTAAAGTTTCCGAATGAAAAAACTAGATTTTTTGAATACATATACTTTCGGTATTGTGAATTTTTTTAATTTCCATAAAGCAGGACTTAATAAATCTAAATCCATCAAAAAAATTGTAGGTTGCAATTCATAATTTTTTCGAATATTAATTTCATAATTCATAATTCATATCATAAAATTATAAAAATTGCAAGTTCAGCTTATTTATGTTTGGGTATATTAGTATTATTACTACAAAAAAATTAACCCATTAGGAGCATAATTTCGGGAGATATAAATAAAAATATGAAAATGTAATTTAACATTAGAAGCACTAAATTTTGAATGTTTATAATTCAAAAACTTATCATTCAAATGACTTGAAATTGGGTGTCTATTCATAGTTTGAACCGAAGATTTGAAATATCTTGTTAAAATTGGGTATTGCCATTGAAAAAAATGAAGTTTGGATTCGTTTTAATAAGTAGATGACCCCCCTAAGAAAATTCTATATACATCATTTAAAAGTAGACTTTATTTCCAATCGTTCGGTACCAGTAACTTTCTTCTACGATGATTTGTTGAGGAGTTAGTAGGGGCGTTTACTTTTTTTTCCACGACTGTACATTAATGCTATATGTTATTAAAACAAAGTGATATATCATATCACAGAAGTTACAGAGTGATGTCTCACAGATGTCGCAATGCACTATCTCAAAGACGTTACATGTACTTTACTGAATATGTTACAATGCTAAATCGCTGGGTAGGGACATTTGTGCGCATCCTCAGACATCTGCGAGACCATCAGTGGTGCATCCCAAGGTGTTAATGCGACGCATTTTCTCCCTTCCATAGATGTTAGTGTGATGTGAAAGAAATCTGCTAATGCTGGAAAAATTTGTTCGAAAGTGATAGAAATTTCGATAAAGATAGAGCATAGGCCCAGGAACCTAAAAAAGTAAAAACCCATAATAGAAAAAGTATATGAAATGGAAATTTTGGAAGTGTGGGGCATAAACTCCTATTATTTCAAAAACTAAGAGCCCTATCGAAAAAAATAAAGACAGATTTAAGAACGACAACCTAGTAAGGGATGCCCCACAAGCCGGATGGTTTGAAGGATACAGATAGTGTCAATATACAGGGTGGTTAAAAAGGTCATGTCCAAACGCATGTGTTTGTGTGTCAGGTCCCGAGACGCATGAATTACATGGGAACTGGGGGGTAGGAAACAATGATCGTGACGGTGCAATTGCATCGTTACAGTGACGCAAAGAAAAGATAACAAACGATGTAAAAATACCTTTATTTTACAAAAAAAACTAAAAGGAAGTACAAAATACAAATTAAAATATTACAAAGCATAACAAGTGCTCAAACTGTATTCCATTAGCCGTGATGCATGCTTCACATTGGCAATCGCGAACGCGTTCCAATTGGCCAGGAGTTTCTCGGACACGTACTGCCGCTTCAGCGATCCGTGCTAGGAGGTTCATGGCCGATGGAACGGATGTCTCGTACACCTGAGATTTAAGATGTCCACAGAGCGGAGATAAATATAAAGAGATTCTCAGATTGGACTGAGGTTTTGGAATTCCGACTGCCATGTCTCTGTACATTGTCAAGGCATCAAAGAGCGGCGAAACGTTGTCCAGCATGGGCGAGGGAGTCAACTCAGTGTACACTTTAGTGTCCCGTCTCCATTTCGAAATTTGCATTACATTTCAAATTAAACAGAATAAAATTATTGCTATTGAAAATTTATAGTAGTAGTATGTATCGTTTAAGTTTCTCATTCCTCCCTCCTACTCCAAATATGAAAATCCAAAAAGATGAGATCTTTGCACTTATTAGTGTAGTGGAAAAACCTATTTTGGAAGTAAAAGAAAGAGGAGAAAACAGATTACACACGTTTGTTTATTTTGTTATCAGGGAATTCATTACAATTAAAACAGTAAGAACAACGACATAAATACCAAACTACAAAAAGAACACAAAAAAGGAAATGTAGACAAAAACAAAACCATAAAAATAATCATAGGGTACAGCTATTAATATAAAATTATATATATATGCAAACTATATGAAGATTGATATTAGAAGCGAATTTATGTATAAAATTAACAATTTTCTAGAATATCACATACAGGACCGTGCGAAGAGAAAACTGCACGTGAGGCAAAGTTTCAATTTGGCGCCCCCCTCCTCCTTCTCATCATGACAGGTGTCACAAAATTGATAAATGCAGAAACAGAAATAAATTCTATTGAATACATATTTTGCGTTTAATTTGAAAATTTAAAAATTTTAATTTTAATTAGGATATTTCAAACAATTCAATAACGTAAGAAAAAATTGCGCTTATAAATTAGCAAAGGGGATCTACGAAATGGATGTGAAAAAATGTATCAAACATTACTGCATAACTGTTTACAACACATCTGGATTCCAATAAGGAAACCGGATGCTATTTTAAGAGTGTGTGTTACAAGCTCAGAAAAGAAAAATTTAGGAAAAGAGACTAAGACAAAGACCTAACTCAAGTTTTTAAAAAAAGAATTCTTCAGTCAGAAATTCGTTTTTTGGATGCGGTGTAAGAAACGATGCAACAACTCTGAAATGAAAAATGTACGTGATTACATTGTAAAAAAATTCTTGATATGTATATTACGAAAATTAAATTTCCGCGCTTCACTAAATTTGTTCCATAAAAATTTCTTTTCTAAATTTATTATGCAATCCTAGTTTATTAAAATATCTAAAATCTTAAATAATATTCCATTCATTCTGTTTATTTAAATACATATGAGGACGTGAGTTTCAAAACTCGCTTTTTCCAAAATTAAAAAAATCGAGTTTTCGATACCAACTTATTCTGTTGGTAAACCTGCACAGAAAAAACACTATAATCTGTAAAAAAAAAAAAAAAAAAATTATCCTTTGTTTTTCGAGTTCTTAAAATATTGGTTTGGTTTCAAAACTTGCCTTATCCACAAGGGAGGTGGCAACAAAACTAGCTTTATCTCTGCGCATGTGTAGACCAACGACGACTAGCTTATCAGCTACTATCACAGTAATTTTCCTTCATCTCTCTGTGACCTGTTGCTGTTTTCCTTTAAATTTTTTACCTGTTTTATTCATACAAACTAATTAAATAAGTTTTAGAGAATGTCTTATGTATAATGGACAGTGAATAAACTCTTGCATTTTGTGGAGAAAGAAGGAAGAAGAGAAAAAGAAATCGAACATATGGACTAGTAAAGAATACACGCAATAGAAGATTAAAATGTAAGTTCAAAATGGAGAATAACTGTCTATATTTCTTACTGTCAGAAGGTGTTAAAAGATTTAATTTTTATTCTCAGGTATAAACCAAAGGCATTTCCGATCCTATCAAAATATACGCCCCAGAAAGAGAACTTCGAATATTCAACTCTCTCAATGCAAGATGTATGACGCTTCCACCAAGCTTTTTTTTCAAGTAAAGACAAAACTGCATAAGATAACTTTATTTTGAAGTTCACATCTCAAACATCTCCTTCAAGAAGCCAACCAGGTTTCTTTCCTTCCATGAAACATCTAGAAAATTAAAATTTTCACTTTGAAAGTTTTTTAAGTGCATCTCAGTGCGCTTTCAAAGGCATTACCATAAGGTACTATATAAAGACTAAGAACCATGGCCACCTTCAAATTTGTGGAAGTGTATTTCGGAAGATTCTTGGAATATCAAAATTCAGAGTGTAAATGTTGTGCTAGAGGCATCTAAAAACTGAACTTTCCTTTTAAAAAGATGGGGGAAGGAGTCCCCGTGAAGTATATATATATATATATATATATATATATATATAACCATTAAATATACATTACCGACCAACAACAAAAATTGTGATATTATGAATGAAATGACAATAATACAGTTTCCCCCAACACACTTAACATGGATACCAAAAACATAGCATATACCAGCTGTTATGTATAAAATATAGTCCCTTGTACTATATTACGAGTATTAATATGGAGGAAAAAAAGAAAAATATGGATACCGATAAAAATAATTGAAAAGCTTATATATTGAATTACGTTATCAAGAGTACAGAATTCAATTATGTAAGCAAAATAATCGTTTTCTGTGAAAAAAAAGCTAAAAGCTGAATTTTTCCCCCTGTACTCAAACGACTACATGGCCAAAAGAATAGATTCAAGATGAAAACAGAATAATATTAAATGCCATGAAATGGAAAAAACAATACAACCTTCTAAATATTATTATTTATAGTAATGAAATATATAAAATAATATATGTTATATAGATTATATTAAATCACATTAAAAAAACAAATTATTTTAATCATAAGCTAGTTATGATAAGTTTTATTTGATTGTTGATAAGTTTGCTTTTTTATAATAAAACGTAATACTAAATTTTAATCATACTTATTGCTGTCATACGGATTATTTTTGAATACAAAATATTATCATCCGAAGACCAAAAATATAGAAACAATTAATTTCTTTCAGCAAGTATTATAAACGATGTTTTTTAAAAGAAATTGATATCAAAACTTTCTTATTCATAGATTGGCAACAAAACTCTTCTTACCCATATAGGTTGGCAACAAAACTCTTCCTATCCGAAACTTTTTCCAATTAATTAAGTAAATGAATGAAAGTAGATTTTCCAACTTATCACCAATGATATCACAGAGCAACTAGCTATAAGTATACAAAAAATTGGGGGTATTCGATGCACTGGATCGCAGTTACAGGTTTTTCACAAGTTCCCAAAATTTTATTTTTTGGATAAGGCGAGTTTTGAAACTCACGTCCTCATATCTATTTAAAATGTGTATTTTAATATATTTTTCCCTTTCAAAATCGTTCTAAAAAAATTTTTCCTTCATTTTTCTTTAAAGTCTTTTATTTCTCAATCTTAAAATGCCGATATTTATTATGTTACTGTTGTCTGTTTTATACCATTTTCATTTTTTTCTCATTTTATTCCAAAAGTCTACGCTTCTCCGTAAAGGCCGCGCGTCGGTCAATTCTCCTCCCGACCTTAAAATATAGTTCTTTCCCGCATCGAAGCTGTTATTAGCGTTCCCAAGAATCCACATTGACGTAAATAACCTTGCGCCCCTTTGGTTTAAACTAAAACATTGATAAGGAGGATGGAGCCCAGATATTTTGTGGCATTTGTTGTCGTAAAAAATTATGTGGTGTCTCGAAGAGAGTCACTCGAGCATTCGAATGTTATTAAACATCGTTTTGTAAACGTAGTTCATTTGAAACTATGGCATCATTAACTGATAAAGTTTTAGTTGTGAAAACGCCCAACTATTTTAAGGATTTGTGGTGGATATTTTTAAACTGTATTATATTAGAAGAAACCAATAAAATTTCTTCTGAAGAGTTTTTCTTCTTCATTCAAGAAACTGCCAGTGTTTTTCGACTAAGGCCAACAGACATAATAACGACACCTGCATAAGCGCTATTTAATTATAGAGATCTTAAGTATTCATCGAATGGATTTTTACTTTACCTAGATACAGAATGATACGAAAGTTTTATTTAAGGCCTTATGATAGCGTATTATAGACCGATCTCTGCTTTATTTACTTCCAACTTCATGACATGTTACCGAGTTATCATAACATGCATATATATATATATATATATATATATATATATTTACCAACAAATAAAAAAAAGAGGATAATAGTATAATTTTGGTGCCCACCCCCTTCGCTCGGGCCTGATTACCATAGCTCATACATAGCATACATTTGCATAGCTCAAAATTATGAATTTTCATGTTTCATCTCTGTTATAACCTTAGATATTTATGCAATTATTGTAGAAATAGGATCATTCGAATTGAAAAAAAGGAAAAGTATCTGCTTTGTACCTTAAATGGTATAAACTTTTTGCTTCTCCCAAAAATATCTTTACAAAAAAGAATTATTTTATTCCCACAATATTACATTGCAAGAGTAAAATATTATTTCAACTATAAACACAGATCCTTCAAATAAATATTTTAGTTACAAAATTTGCAATATGGAGATAAAATGCAATTTTATTTGTTGAAAAATATCATCCTTCATCACATCCATGACTATATTTTTTCATAAAGGGATATATAATCAGCATTTTAAACTCTCAACGAGCAAGCTGTATTTTTAATTAATAGGCCAATAACCAAAATGAAAATAAAACTAAGTTGAGTGATTGAAAGAATAGTAGTTTTTAATGACAAGATAGAAAATTTATACTCCATTGCAAAATCAATTTTGGTTACGAAAAATAGGAAATCAGAAAGAAATTCTTTTGATTAATTTTATCGATGCACTGAAAAATGTAATCATTATGCACTAGATGTAGGGTGAAGAATCTGTGATTGTATGGTGGATTAAAATGGCATAAGATTTTTTAATCAATTTATGCTAAGTATCACTGGTAAAGAACGATTATTCATTCTAAATGAAAAATGTGGCAATTCTTGAACACTTAATTTGATTTTTCCCATTCGATGTCTTTCTGAAGTTATATAACGAAGAGATGTTTACATTATAAAACAACGTTAATGAAGTATTTAACTAGACAACTATATGCAATTCCATTTTATTGATACTCAAGTAACATGAGATTAGAATAGAAAAAAATCTTTTATGTCCCAAATTATAAATTAATGGAAATTTTCATCTTTCAAAGTGTTTTTCCTAATATTTTAAAAGTACACTGAAATATTTACACAATAAATAAATATAATTTAGAAAGGTTTTTCCGATTAAATTTAATGAACTAAATCTTTATTTATAACAATTTTGTGAGATATTTACCTCTCTTCTCAAAATAGTTATTTAAAATATTTATTTTTGTATTTTATAAAAAAATAATAATAATTAGAAAATGTACTTATATACAGTCTTTAAAATAGAAACATTTCAAAACTGAAACTTACCGCTCTAACATCAAGAAAGCTTAATAGATGCATTTAAAAGAGAAATGACCCATTTAAAAATATTTTTGTTTTGTACAATCAGTAATGTTTTTGGAACAAGATAAAGTGAAGTTTCTATGAATCATTATAAATTGTGTGCCACTAATCAATGTGTAAATAAATTTTATACTTTTTTTTCTAAAAGTACTTTAAATTACCATCGAGATACAAACGGTTAAAGCATGCTGAATTGACGGATGCACAGAAATTGTGATGGCTATGAGAGACCTATATACCTATGTGTTGGGTCACCTTAAAATGCATACAATTAATACGAAATCAGTTCTTCGCAGCCCATTTTTAGCTTATATACTGGCTGCTCAACCATATCTTTGTCTGTCTTTTGTGGTGAACAGAAGTTTAAGATTTATAAAGCTTAATTTGTTTTTCCACATTTAATAATACTTACAATATAAATGATACTTTTTATTACAAATTTATAATATGTTGGATGTCCACATAGTAAAATTTAAAAATAAGCACATTTAACAATTCATATATTACAATGTTTTATAAACAAAAGATTTTGTTTTGCTTAATTTAATAACAGCATAAATATTTTATTAATCTTCAATAACTATATCATGAATAAATACATTTTTTTAAAGTAAGAAAATACCTAATTATATTATTAAAGAAAATCCTTTATTTAACAAAGAAGAAAGTTCTTGTTATATTATTATACATATTTAAATTCAAACTTGACTTACAAAATTCTTCCCGCAAACACAATATAGAAAAAATTTAAGTTTTGGAATCAATATGAAGGATAAAATAAAATGTTTGGGGCAATTTTTAAAGAAGTTTTTGGATTGAATAGAACAAGAGTAATTTAAAATAGACTTCATTAAAGGAAGAATCTTCTGTAATATGTATACACAGGTGTCAATTTACATGAGGTTTTACAAAAAAAACCTTGCAATTTCACAAGATAAAAGATTTTCTTTAGTATGTACATGCAAGTGAACATTCAAATACGATTTTTGAGGAAAATATTTGCTACAAACCTTTCAAGAGAAAGGCTTCTCTATCGTATGAATTCCCGGTTGGTCCTTGAAAGATTTGTGAGAAAATTCTTTGTTGCAAACCTTACATGAAAAAGGTTTATCTTTAGCATGAATTCATAGTTGTATATTTAAATGAGATTTTGGAAAACTTTTTGTTGCAAACCTTTCAAGCAACCTTTCAAGGTTTCTCTTCAGCATGAATTCGCAGGTGGACATTTAAATTAGATTTTTGAAAAAATCATTTGCTACATACTTCACAAGAAATGGATTTTTCTTTAGTATGAATTTGCATGTGGCCATTCAAATGGGATTTTTGAGAAAATCTTTTGTTGCACACCTCACAAGAGAAATGTTTCACTTCAGTATGAATTTGCAGGTGTCTATTCAAATGAGATTTGTTACAAAACTTTTTGTTGCACATCTCACAAGAGAAAGGTTTCTCTTTAGTATGAAATCGCAAATGGACAGTTAAATCAGATTTGTGAGAAAAAGCTTTGTGACACACCTCACAAGTAAAAGGTTTTTCATTAGTATGAACACGTAGATGTACATTCAAGTTTGATTTATGCGAAAATCCTTTATTACACACCTCACAATAGAAAAGTTTTTCTTTAGTATGAACTCGCTGGTGGATAATCAAAGATGATTTGCTAGAAAATCTTTTATTGCACAGCTCACAAGAGAAAGGTTTTTCTTCAGTATGGATGATCAAGTGTTTATTCAAATGAGATTTATGAGAAAATTCTTCCTTGCACACGTCACAAGAGAAAGGTTTCTCTTTAGTGTGAACACCACGACAGTGCTGATATAAATTAGACTTGCTAGAAAAACCTTTGTTGCATAGTTCACATGTAAATAACTTTTCTTTATTCTGATCATAATGCTTCATATCTAAATTAGACATCACAGGAAATCTGTGGTTAGACACCAAACAAGAGAAAGGCTTCTGCTGAGTGTGAGTGTGAATTTGTCCATTTAAATTAGATTTGTCATAAAGTATTGATCTAACAAGTGAAATCGTTTTTCGTTATTATAATTATGATGCTACATAGTATAATTAAATTTTGAGCAAATGAGTCACCAAAAAACTTACTAATTAAATTCTGAAAACAAGGAGAAACTTTAAAAGGTGAATCAAATTTGTGAAAAATCTTTTTCGTATCACATATGTAAAATTAGTATTTAAACGTTATAAACGACTTCTCTTCCTTCTTACTATGAAATTAAAAAAAAAAATTGAGATATAGGAGAATTTCTATGCACAAATCATGAAATGAAGAGTGATGAATTAGACAGATTTTTTTATTATACCTTATCCGTTGTAATATTACTTTTATTTTTATCAAATACCCAGCTAATTTTAATTAATTGAGCACATTTTACAAGCATAATGTCCTCTATACAGAATGTTGACAACGTAACAGAAGTTGACACATGTATTTTTTTAAATTTCTTAATTCCTCACATTGATGCAGAAAAAATTATGTTTCACGAATGAGGTGAAAAGCAAAAGATACCACCTTGTACCAAAAAATTGAAGTTTTCTCAGTAGCAAATTAATTTCAAACACTTGATGGCCTTTAAAAAATGCTACCTTAAAGATTATTCATAATCTAATTGAATGTAGCAATTTAAAGGTTAAATATACAAAATTATACTATTGCTCAATAGTTCAGAAATTTCAGACAATCACATAAACTAATCCTTGTAATGCTAGGATACGTGGAGTGAAAAAAAAAGATACTATAGTCTGCAAACAGATTTTGTGTATAGAAGTACTTCATGGTATGTTCGGAATAAACTTCACAAACGTCTGCATCTGCAAAATAAATAAAAATGTATGCAATAAATTAAAAATAGTCGTCAAATAAATAATAAATATTTAGTACATTTTATTCCAACTACTATAATTGCATTCAAATATTTTATATGAAAAGTTTTTACAAACTGTTAGGGAAAGGTCTAGAAAAACCTCATTTAAATGTTTATTTTTTAAGGTTCTTTTCCATTTTTATATAAATTCTGAGTAAAGTTATGTTAGTTCAGATTTAGTTCTTCATTTAACGTTAGTAGCATCACCCATGTTTGACAAAAATACTTGTTGTGCAACACAATAATGGAAGATTAATGAAAACTAAAGTTGGCCAATGTCAAGCAATTAATATGTTAGTATAACTAATTTTAAATTAAATTTACCTATCCAATGTTAAATGAGACAAAAAATGAGTGAAGAAAATACAAAAGGACTAACGATTAAGTGAAAAAAAAATCTGCATTTTATTTTATGCATTCAGCTATTTCAATATGAAATGCAACTGAAATGTTGTTCAGCTGCCTGGACTGCTGTTTTCATGTGCTTTTTAAGAAGGCCAGCAAAATACACAATATTTCTTTGATTTTATTAGTAATATATTTTTGGCTCTAAATAATGATATTTAATAATAATATTTAATAATATTAAATAATAATATTTTTGGTTCTAAATAAAATATTTTCATTTCCCAATCATTAGAGTCACTTTCCTGATCATTAGATAACAGCAAAAAATTGTGGGTAAGAAATGATTTTTTTTCTTTTTTTGCAGTAAATTAGCCAATATTTTCTGTTAAAAGAGGTACGCTAGTGGCTTATACTACATTGTATTTTCAAAACGAAAAATTCACTTGTAAAAATAACAGTTGAAACTAAAAATATCAAGTATGAAAAAATAAATTTATAAGAGCAGAATGTTTTATTGTTTAGAGTAAATCACAAATTTAAAACGCTAATTTTCCCCAATCAACAAAATTATACGCTTATTTCCATATTTACCAGGTCTGAAATGATGATGTAATGGTATTTACTAGAGGAATTTTTGCACTTTTTTGCCATGTGCATATGCTCATGCCTAGCGCTAACAAGTTATTATACAGACCTAAATATATAGCAGAGATTATATCAGAATATGATATTCTAGAAAGCATAAGCAAACGGAAAAGATATATGAAATCTTTTTAATACTTGAATTTTGATCTATTATATTTTCCCAATATATAAGTGATAACCTCTATTAAATCTACTGCAAATAATAATTTAAAATATGTTGACTTAAAGTAAAATCTACTAATTAATGCTAGGTACAGATTATGCTTCATGAATTGTCATGAATTACGTATTAAAAAAAATTCACCTTTTTTAAACTTTTATTTTTCAAATGATAATACCTTCTCTTGACAATTTGAGTTTCTTTGATCAAAGCATCATAAAAAATTATGTAGTTTACACAACTTATCTTAAATAATTAAAAAATTATAAAATAAATTGTGTTAGGGATTTAGGATTCAACCATAAATTATGTCATATGAATTGTTGTGTTTTTTTGTTGTTGTTTGCTTTTATTTATGTCACAGGTTGTCACATTTGGCAGACACCTTTTCAAATTAACGATTTAAAGCTAATTTCATGCAAATAAAGATAATATAAGTGATATATACAATATATTACTTATTGATATACAGTCCATTAAGATGTTGTGTGTTTTTATTTTAAGTTTTTGAAATTCAAAGTAAAATACATGCCTAATACTGCTTGTATAAAATACTTAATTTTTTAATGAACATTATTATATATTGCTAATAAACTATATTTACCTATTTTTTTTCATATTCCATAAATGACGTCAGAATGTACTCCTGTGAATGAAATCTGTACTCCCCCACCCCCTATTCATTCAAGTGTGACATAATTAACAGATGACACCTTATCTATAAATTTAGGGGGAAAATAAGATGTTACAAGGAATAAATATCGAATAAAGTACGAATCCGGTGCAGTCGTCCAATAGCTTCAGGACCCCAAGCCCAACACTGTGGCCTTTAATTTAATGAATTTCCCTTTTCAATTTGTCCGGTTTCAAATTTTAAATTTTTTTCTTTTGTTCCTGGCTCCTACGAGAGTCTCGGTCACAAGAGACGCAGGTAAGTCGTAGAGAAACGTGAATTCAGCGAACATTCAATTAGTTACCAGAAAAAAGAGTACAGAAATAAAAAAAAAATTTAAAGAATTTTTCTGGTTATTTTCTAAGATTTTACTTTCTATGGGTGAAAATGATAATGGAAGCCAATCCTTCTTTTAAAGTGCCAAAAAGTAATATCTCACTACAGCTCTAAAACTAATGATGAGACAGATTTTTCCAAAATACTGATTATTTTTATGTAAAATTAATTAAATTCATAAAATACTAATGTTTCCAGTATGAATTTATTATTAACAGTTTTCATGGCTAAAAAAATATTTTTGATTAAAATAAAATGCTTAAATTACCTTTGGTTCTATTCATTATATAGTGAAACTTCTTTTAAAGCCCCCCTCCCTATTCAAGAGCCACTTCTATTAAAGGCCAACATTTTTAGGAACGAAATTTTTTTTCCATAGACATACATAATGTTAAATTTACTCCTATTAGGGGCCGCACCTAACACTCATAATGGTCATTTTTTCACATGTACCTTAAATCCTAAACAGGTATATTGCATTCCTGAACCAAAAGCTGAGAGTTCAGCAAACAACTGCACTTGCAACAAAGAAGACAGTGGAGATGGGGAGGATTTAGTAACACAATGAAGGACCAAAAACTCGCCCACAAGTGAGACAAACAGATGTTCCTCACACTTCGTTTGACCTTTCAACCTGTAGGTGTTGGGTTGGAGGGGAAATTTGACCCTTTGTTGTTTGCACACAAAGGCGGGGGCGGATTTATGAAGTGAGGGGCCCCTCTCACTAGAATTTTTTGG
Source organism: Maratus speciosus (assembly GCA_963932465.1). NCBI lineage: Eukaryota > Metazoa > Arthropoda > Arachnida > Araneae > Salticidae > Maratus > Maratus speciosus. The sequence goes on along the minus strand of OZ010799.1, from coordinate 422,564,849 downwards.
GACCCTTCCATCTTGAAAAATTGGATACATTTATAATCTATACTAATAAAAGAAAAATTCGCTCTTTGTGTGTGTATTCGCGATGGCTAGCGAAATCTACCGAACGTACAAAGCGGAAAACTTTTGTGAGGGTGGTCCAAGGTCTCTCCTGATACATCTGATACTCAGAATTCTAAAATATCTACTTATAAACTGAGTTATTCATTAACAATCGCAATGCACTCTCGTTAAAAACTCATCTCGATCAACGAGAGGGGAAAAGCAAGCTTTATTTATGGATCATGAGAAAATGAACATCGAAAAGAAGGAATTCCGGAGAGAGGGGGAGGGGTTGTCATATTAACTTACATCGGCCAAACCGCTTACTAAAGTTAAAACAGAAGACATATTCTAAAAGGTCGTACCCTCACGTCTCAAAACCCGTAATTAAGTAAAAAAAAAAAAAAAAATCGTATTTAACTCTTTGAACAAGTAAAAATTAAATTAAAAAAATCAAAAAACCCGACTGCGTAAAAAGCGAGCTAATTAATTATTTCGATATTACTTACCTATTTTTTTATTTGCTTGTACTGATGACTTTTAAGTTGTGTTTAATTGTTTGTTCCTATCTATAAACACTGTTTTGATGAGGCCTATAGATGTCGATGAAAGTTAGAGTTGCAGTAAAGCTAAAGATCCTATCTACACAACTTCCAGGTTGTGCAATATTTAAACGGAGCTTCTGACTGTAAAATAGTCAATGAAACATCGTCTTCATTTTGAAAGACCTATCCAATGATATGCCACTGAATAGGGTGCGTATGTTTTTTCGTCTCTACCGCTATTTTGTATTTTACGGCCGCCATTTTGAATTTATAAAAATAAATCCTAGCCTATAACCATCGGACGGTTAAGACGAATCGATAGAGACCTCATTCATTAGCATCATCCAGCCGCTGGGATGTTTCGAGGGTATAAAGAAATTCACATGCCCAGATACGCGTGAAAGACATAATCCTTCTTGGCAGTCGGGTAAAAAGAAAATTCAATGACTGTCGTTTTTCCAAAAAAAAAAACGTTTTCTCCCTTATGGAAACGTCCCTCCAGGGTGCAATTTTAGAGGTACCGACAAACCAAAAATATATTCTTAAAGATAAAATCTTCTTCCAATCAATGATGCAATCAGTTTTTCAAAATATGAATTTTAACCGTTCCATATAATCGGCGAACTCGGGTCACTTCGCGCCTCACGGAGACGATATTTTTTGTACGCTAAAAGTAACTAAACATCCGTATGTATTTTAACACAGTCTCTTTAGAGAATCTCAATAGACTAGATTTAAATCACCTACAAAAATCATGAAACGTTCGGACGGGTAGAAATATTTTTTACAAATAAAATGGTGTGAAAATTTCGGCGAAATCTTTAGTGTTAGTGTAGAAACTAATCTTTTAGTGTAGAAAATTTAGTGTTTCGTCGCGGTTTCGCCACTTCAGGGCGTAATTTTAGGGGTACCGACGAAGCAAAAATATGTTCTTAAAGCTGAAACCTTCTTCTAATCGGTAACGTAATCGGTAAAAATAAAATGTGTGAAAAGTTCGACGAAATCAGTAAAAACCTGAGTGTTTCGTCGCGGTTTCGCTCGCTTTTGTTAAGCATAGACTCCAAAAATAAAATTACGCAGAAAATAAAATACCAAATAGCATGTATTTTTAATTCAATATTTTTTTCATTTAAAAATATAAATTCAAACAAAATGGAGTTAAAGATATAAAATCATACAAATTTGAGGGTCATTTAAGAGTCATTCATCACGGGCAATGCCGGGCAGGTCAGCTAGTTTAAAAATAATAGCTATTCAAAACTTAATTACAATAATTACTAACAAATAAATTAAAATATATTCAAATCGTTAAGGATTAATTACACGAAATTCATTTCATATTCAAATTACATCAGATTATTTTACACGATACTGTGACGGATAAATGTGCTAAAATTATGTATTTTATTTTATTTAAAAAATTTTAAGAACATAAAATGATAATTCAAACCAAAATTAATGAATTATTAGAATAAATTTTTAAAGAAATACGCAAAAATGGGGGGAAATGCATTAAAAAGGGCCTTTGGGCACCAGTAAAAATATGACAGTGTTGGCCCGGAGTCAGGAATCAAAGAATCAAATTTAAAGTTATGCATTGAGAGGGCGTCACAATTAGGGAGTGAAAAATGCATGGCAGACAAAAAGTTCAAGGTCCTCTGGACCGGGTCCAAGGGGTCGGGTCCAGGGTCTTAACTGAAATGTAGAATCTGGGGAATAACTAAATTGAAAAAGGGCACCAAAAACGAATATTGGATTAAAAAGGGCAAATTATTAACAATTTAAGGCACAAAAACTTCCAGGACCCTATGTCGGTCCCCAGGATCTTAACTGAAACGTAGAAAGGGCGATAACTGAATGGCGAAAGGTCCCCAAAAACGAAGAAAATCGGATAAAAAAGAGGTAAGTTATTAAAAATTTAGGACATAAAAACTTGAAGGGGTCAGGGGGCCTGGGTCTTAAAATATTAAAAATCTGACCCTCAGATGCATCAGGAACTGGCTTAGACTATCCTCACCCAAATGTTCAGACTTCTACGTGCAATAGATTTTGCTAGCCATCGCACACAGAGCGAAACTTTCTTTTATTAATATAGATAATCAGTAACAGAGTAAAAATTCACTTAAAATATCAACTTTATGAAAACGGCATACCAAGTGTGGGGTCCCCAAAATCAGGGGCCTGAGGTTGATGGCCTATGATTTAATTAGTCCCTCAATCTGTATAATTAAATCGTCATAGAATATTTCTAACAGTGCTCCTTTCGGCTCATACCCAAGTTTCCTTTGAATCTCACCCTCCTATCCGTCCACAAACCATCATAACCCTGATAATTCATAAAGGAAAAAAAGATAAGGGAAAACTAAAACACTTCCGGTAGTAGCAAATGATAAAAAAAATTATATTTATTACATGAAAATGATATTGTAATATTAACTGAAAAATTAAAAAAAGAACACTTAGAAAATCCTTTTATCAAAACGTCACATTTCTCTTTGAACTCAAAAGACGATTTGGGGGCCCCTGGGATGCGGGGCCTCTCGCGATTGCGACCATCGCGACCCCTTAAATCCGCCCCTGATAACAAGTTATCTAGAAAAACTTAGTCCGCATTTACTAAAACTGTGAATGTATACTGAAGCACAATTTTTACACTAGAAATTTTATGCTCAGGCTTATGTAAAATTTAAAATTATGGCCCCTAAATCAAGCCAAAAAGTACATTTGAATTTGAATGTCAAAATCAAAGTTCTTAATTGTCATGAACAAGGAACATCTGCAAATAAATTGGCTTCACAGTTTAATTGCAGCAAGAATCAAATAAACAATATTGTTTAAAACAAAAAGAACTTAATGAAAGGATATGCAATCTTTAAAATCGCGGGATAAAAAGAAATGAAAAATTTGGTCACCCCTATTCAAGGGCCACCTCTCATAAGTACCAAATTTCAACGGAACAGCAGGTGGTCCTTACAGAGAGGTTTCACGTAAAAGAAACTTTTACTTCGATTTAAAAGAAACTTTAGAATCGGATAATATTGAAGGTAGTGCTGGACAATATATCATCAAATATCAATTTTTATAACATATCATATTAACTGATTTCAACCTTTCTGATATATAGGTCTGATTATATCCATTCATTAGAATGAGAACAAAGAAAAGCGACGATTTTCCCCCTTTCCAACCCCCTCTCCACCACCACATCTAGAGACATCACAGTTACTTACGGAAATGTGGCAAAATAGAATGAGAAAATTTAGATGCAATATTTATTTATCATTACTAGAAATCAAAATGATAAATAGAGCAGAAAAATTAAATGGTTAAACTTCGTGTAATGACACTCAAAAGAAAGAAGCAAAATTTTCGGGGTTGACGGAGAGGGGAGGTTATATTTCTTCTTCTTTCACCAGAAAACTGGTTGAAATGCTGAATATCACATCTAACAATACAGTTTTTAAATGTATAACCCTAGGGTTATTCTACCCTAATGCATTCAACCCTCCTGGTGTGATATGAAAAAAAAAATAGCCTTTAAAATTAAAAATAAATAAAACTATTTTTTTTCTGAATTTTTCTAAATTTAATTACTGAGTGGTTCTGAAAAAAAGTATTTTTCCATCTGAAACTTTATGCCACATTCAGAGACATTTTTTTATGTAACAGCAAAAAATTAGTGTGCATGACTATTGGGATGATTTAAAAACAAATAGCATTTCAATTATAGGCGATTGTTGTCTCATGATGACTGTTATGTTTGAAAATATGTCCAAAACATCCAATTTGACAGTCTTTTCTGATAGATAAAAATTAAAAAAGCTATTCGTTTTTTATATAAGTTTTATATAATTAAGTGTGGCTTCATTAACCTTCTCAGCGCTGTTAACTGGTATATCTGTTTACTAAGCTGCAGCTTTCAATGCAATAGAAACATTATTTGAACTGACAATAATTCTACATATATAATGCTGTTTATACCATTAAATAATCATTCATGCTCTCAAGATTTATATTCATATACGTAATTGAGTTTTTTATGTGATGTTGGAAAAATCACCCTTTTTAACATTTTTTAAAAATTACGGAGAAAAAAATTTACAATTTTGCCTTTATGCTTGGCAGTCAAACAGTTAAGAATCTTTATTTGAGATAAAAATAATCAAAACTGTTTCATAAAAATCAACATTTTGTTCTAAAGCTTATGCTACTACCCAAATTTGCCACTTTGGTTCTTTTAATATAAAATCATGCGTTAGTTGTTGTTTTTTAAAATACAGAAACCTTATAATTATCATCCAAGATAGGTGATTAGAATGCAGCATGGTACTTGGACATTAATATGAGATAACTGTAAATAAGGAAATTTTTATTGGTACATGCTTTTAGTTACAACTTTGATGACATTTTGTAAATATATAAATAAAATAAGGCAGGATATCTGTCTATAAAAAGTAGCATTACAATAGAGGGATACTTTTGATAAAGAAAAGACATATGAAACTTTTGTGTGCATAATTGATAAGTTAAGAAAGTAATCTATAATAATAAAGAAAGAAGTTCGTGTGTGAGTGAGTGTGTCGACGATGTTCTGAAGAGACCACTGCACGCAGAGCTACAAAATTTGGGGAAAAGGTACGTCTATATATGAAGCTTTGCACCTCGAAGCCCGATTTTCGACTTTTTTATTAGATTTTTTTATTCAATTTTTTATGCGATTTTTAGCACTTTTTTAAGTTTTGAGGCGATTTTTCCACATTAGTGAAAAGAATACGGTTTTTTTCTTTTAACCCAATATAGTAAATTTTGTTCTCTTTTCAAAAAAGTTTATTCGGAATTCGTGCAGCGATTTTTGAAATTTTAGCGAATTTTTTATGCAATTATTGAACAGCATTTAATGCATCTCCATACCTATAAGGGGGATTACCATAGGGGGATCCAGTTCTGTCGCCAAATACCGCCAAGTTTGTCGCCAACTTGGCAATATATCGCTAAATTTGGCGACCAAAGTTAGTCGCCAAAAGTGACGCCAACTTGGCGATATTACTAATATTTTGCCAAATTCCCATAGACTTCCATTGTAAAACAATAAGGATTACTTGCTTAGAGAAAATCAACAAATTGAGATATTTTAATGCAACAAAAACTAATATCAACTTAAGAGATTATATTAATTCGATTTTTCCACATTAGGAAAAATAATACGGTTTCTTTCTTTTACCCAATATAGTAAATTTTGTTCTCTTTTCAAAAAAGTTTATTCGGAATTCGTGCAGCGATTTTTGAAATTTTAGCGAATTTTTTATGCAATTATTGAACAGCATTTAATGCATCTCCATACCTATAAGGGGGATTACCATAGGGGTATCCAGTTCTGTCGCCAAATAACGCCAAGTTTGTTGCCAACTTGGCGATATATCGCCAAATTTGGCGACAGAATTAGTCGCCAAAAGTGATGCCAACTTGACGATATCTCTAATATTTCGGCAAATTCCCATAGACTTCCATTGTAAAACAATAGGGTTTACTTGCTTACAGAAAATCAACAAATTGAGATATTTTAATGCAACAAAAACTCACATTAACTTAAGGGATTATATTAATTATATTTAAGGGAGTCCAAGTAAATTAATTACGAATAAAAGTAATATGATCTAATGCTTAGCATGATTTCCAAAACATAAATTATAAGAGAGCCCAGAGGTTAAATGAATTAAATTTGAAACTTTTATCCAATTATAGTAAATTTTGACTTTTGTGATTTTTGAACTTTTTGTGATTTTTAATGCAATATTTACGTTTTTTCGCGGTCTGCTACAATTTTTTTGACATTCCATTTTTGACTTAAAATACATTCTGCCCTCATTTCAATAAAGTTTATTCGGGTTTCGTGTAGCAATTTTCAAATTTTTCGGGAATTTTGTATGTGATTTTCAGTGTATTTTAGCGATTTGCTACTATTTTTCCACATTAGTGAAAGGAATCAACTTGCAATCTTCGAACACAATATATTATTTTTTTTTCTTTTTTCAAAATTTGAGAAGCGATTTAAAATTTTTTCGCGATATCTTATTGTGATTCTCAGAGCTTTTTCGTAATTAATGCTGTTTTTTGACATACCCGGGCAACGCCGGGGAAGTTCGCTAGTGTAAAATAAAATAAAAAAGTCCTTCCGGCCAGTGCCAGAAGGAAGAGGTAGCTTTCATATTCCTTATTTTTAAAGAGCTTATACTATTCAAATACACGAAGCTCAAATTAGTGGAACCCGATTATAGAAGATTCAATACTAATTTTTGACAATACTGAATGTAAATGAGAATTTCGCGAAATTAGTCAGCTATATCCAAACTGGTTTTATTTAAAGTGACTTATATTTGGTCATCAAATTCGGTGATATCTTGAAGTGCCTGCCATTTTAAAACAACATAATGGATGAAGCTAACCAATGAACTTAGTCGAGACCTTAGTCATTCCTGTGCACATGCTCAGTCACATTGGAATCGGTTGATATATACGAGTGCTGTCGTAGGCAGAAAACCAGACTTTTTTTAAATGTCACCCATACTAGAAATTCAAAGTGCTATATTTCAACCATTTTTAAAGATAAAGACAAAACAAAAAATGCTGCTCCGAAATCCTTGTATCAAGGTCAAACACTTCAGAAAGAAATCTTTTTCAGTTTCTAATTTTTTTGTACCTCATTTTAAATTTAAATTGAAAAAAAATTAATGGCCGCCATTTTAAAACAAGATGGCGAATGAAGGTGGTCAGATAACTTGGTCGAGACATTGCTATATACTATGCACATGCTTTCTCACATCCAAATCGGTTAATAAATACGCGTGTTATCGCGTGACAAAAATCAAATCGTTTCAAAATGTCAGCCAAGCTGGAAATTCAAAGTGTCATCCATGCTGGAAATTCAAAGTGCTATAACTCAGTCATTTTTTAAGATGTAGGCAAAACAAAAAATGCTCAGAAATCTTTGTATCAAATTCAAACCCATAAGAACAAAATCTTTTTCAATTTCTAATGTTTTAGTACCTCATTTAAAATTTAAAATGATTTTTAAATGGCCGCCATTTTGAAACAGAATGTCGGATGAAGCTGGCCAACGAACTCGGTCGAGACATTGGTATGTACTATGTACACAACACATTACATCCAAATCGGTTCATAAATACTCCTATTATCGCGGGACAAAATTCAGATCGTTTCAAAATGTCAGCAACACTAGAAATTCAAATTGCTGTAACTCAGCCATTTTTTAAGATATAGATGAAACAAAAAATGCTCCGGAATCTTTGTATCAAGGTCAAACACGTTAAAAAAAATCTTTTTCAATTTATAATTTTTTGTGTACCTAATTTTAAATTTTATTTTTTTTAAAAAATTTTAAATGTCCGCCATTTTGAAACAAGATGGCGGATGAAGTTGGCCAACGAACTCCGTTGAGACATTCGTATGTAATATGTATACACCAAATTACATCCAAATCGGTTCATAAATACGAGAGTTACAGTGTGACAAAGATCATATATATATACATATATTTTATATATATATATATATATATATATACAGGGTCATCGAAAAATAATGCCTAGATTTTATAAAAATCATAACCTCGAAACATTTTATGTTAAATGAGTAATTCTTTCACTACACGATAACTGGTGAATGCAAGTTTGGATTTAGTTCACCAGAATTCGTTTTCATGTCGCTGTTATGCGCGGATTAGTTGCGCAGTTGTCAAGGTCAGCCGATGCGCCAGACTGCAACTGCTCAGTACGATGTTGGCTGCCGCTGTACACTGACTATTGACTTTGACTCCACATACCAAATCACGCACTGTGCTTTTTGTTGCACGGTCAACATCGTACTGAGCAGCTGCAGTCTGGCACATCGGCTGACCTTTACGACTGGGCAACTAATCTGAGCATAACACAGACACGCAAACGAATTCTGGCGAACTAAAACCAAACTTGCATTCACCAGTTATTGTGTAGTGAAATAATTACTCATTTAACATAAAAGGTTTCGATGTTATGATTTTTTTAAATCTAGGCATTATTTTTCGATGACCCTATATATCACATTTGAATGGAGGATGGTTTCGAGGTCTGGGGGTCATGAACGGTGAAAATATACCAAAATATTTCGGAATCGTTTTCCTCCAAACGGCTGCAATGGGTAATTTTTTTTAATGAAAGCTACCTAAAATTGGCATAAAACCTGATTTTATAGCACCAATTGAGCCCAATAAAGCCACACAGAAAACAAACACAGTATTATAAATTATTATTCACAACATTTTAAATCTATTATTGAATTGAAAATTTGAAAAAGAAATCAGGATTTTTTTAAAAAATCAAAACCTGATTAAATATGAATCAATAATTCCACTGAGATTTCAGAGTACCCAAAACTTAATATGGTGCATTTTTAAAATTCATTGCATTTAATGAATTTTTTAAAAAAAATTGTATCTAAAAATTCGTAAAAGTATCTTAAAAAATTGTAGTAGTTTTTGGTCCTGTAATGTATAGAAACACATAGGTGGGAACCAAACCAAAAATATATATTTTCTCACCAAAATTTGGAAGGTTAGCATCCTTGTCCTAGAAAAAAATAATTACTATATTTCAAAGGAAAGTTTTTATATATTTTAAAAATAGAATAAAAAAACTCAAAAAATTGATTCTGAAAGGTAACATTGGGAGATCAGGTTAAAAATAATGTACTTACCATGCCAGGAAGATGGACTGCCCAAAATGGTTGCCAGTCATCAATTAATGTTTACGTGCAAGCTTCTATTTTGTTTCAGAATCACTTGATTAAATATCGCCTGAGAATTAGTACGTCTCTTAAATATGCGCACACAAATAAACAAACATTATTGATCATGCATTTTCTTATGGTAAAGTTTTGTAAATAATTTAAGTTGCTATCTATGACTTATATTTTAATCACATTTAAATCAACAGGGATACTAATATCTGGTAAAACCAAAATGCAACTAACGAAAAAGCCCCTGAACAACTAAAAAACAAATATTGCCTTTATAAATAATGTTTTAATAAGTTAGATAAGATCTATGGTATAATACATAAAATTTGGACACCATACAGTATATCTTACACTTGCCAGGACAGAAATAAAAAAAAATTGTAAATACAGTAGATCTTTATAACGCAATTCTATACAGGGTGTTCACTCTCAACGGTATCCAATGGTTAATTCCTAAACCGTTAGGCATAGACATATAGTTCAAATTACAAAAACGTTTTAAATGAGGTAAAGAAATATTTTAAAACGATTTGGATCAATAAAAACATGTCTTAAAAAATTCGAAATTTAAATTTTTATACGGTCCACCGGTTTTATAAGCTATATTTAATAAAATTTTCCTGTTACACTAACAAGTAAGACAAAAAAGTCCCGTTATGCCACGATTAAAATTAACCGAGTAATAGCTGTTTAAAATTGGAACAAATTTTTTTGCTGCAAATTTGGGGTCATTCACAAAATTTAGTAGAATATAATTTCGTGAGATATATTAAAAAAATTTTTGAGAGTAAAATTAACATTGCAATATAAATTGAAATCTTTAATCATTTTGACATATTAATGCAAAATATACAATATGTAATAAACATATAAAAAGAAGAAAAAAACAGAATTTTTGTTAAATAAAATGATGAAAATTAACAGCCTCAATTCTTTACAAAATGATACACATTTTAAAATGTTATTAGATTACACTAACCTGAAAAAGTTGCGTTATGTCATGTTTTTTTAGCTTTTGACAATTGATTCTTATGTATTCTGTACTACTGAATCTGAAATTGACCTTTATTTTTCACCACTACATAAAGGTTTTTTGTAAATCCTAAATGTTAAAGTTAAAAAAAGGAAACAATAGCAAAATTTTGATACTAAAAGATAAATGTGATTGTTGTGTTTTTAACTTTTGATAATTGATTTTTATGTATTTTTTACCACTAAATCCAGAAATGAACTTCATTTTTAACCATCATGGCAGGATTTTTCGCAAATTGTAAATTTCAAAGTTAACCCTTCACTGCACGATTATTTCTATTTTTATGAAAAAAATTATTTGAAATCTATATATTGGTCTAATAATGGGAAAAATAGTAAAAAAAATTTAAATTTAAATTTACAGCTAAAATTTGATTTTTTACGGTGTGTATTTAATGTACAAAATTAGGGTTTTTTAATATTGTATTGCTATATTTTGGAACTAAATGAGTTTAAATTAATTAATTTTATCTGTTTAACACTCTGCACTTTTTTATATTAATATAGTTTTAAGTATTCAGTAAAAATAATGAAAATAAATCTTATTTTAATATCTTGATTGAAATGTTTTTTTTTTTTTTCTGAAGAACAAATTCTAATTTTTTGTCAAATTTATCTGACTTGGACAAAATAAGTGTTGTTCCATTCTTTGGACAGTTCTTGATCAGGAACAGAGATTATATTGGCCAAATTCATGGGACATAATGAGAATTATAATGTTTTAAGGTATGTGGCATGTGGTGCAGTGAAGGGTTAAAAAATTCAAAGTTAAAATTGAACCTCCCCCCCCCACCTCATCAGACTCCTCAGCTGTATAGCTGTAAGAATACCAGTATAAGCCAAAAAATTGAATAAATTATTGAATTAAATAAAATTAAATTAAATTAAAATAGTTTTACATCTATTATATAGTATAAGATTTTCACTATATTTTAACTTTGACATTTATGATTTGCAAAAAAATTGTAACGTGATGATTAACAATGAAGGGCTATTTTCAGATTCAGTTCTAAAAAGTACATCAAAATCAATTATCAAAAGTTAAAAAACACAGCCATCTCCTCTATTTTATAGTATCGGATTTTTGTTATTTTTTAACTGTGACAAATAATGATTTGCAAAATATCCTGACATGATGGTAAAATATTAAGGTAATTTTCTGATTCAGTGATAGAAATTACATAAAAGTTAAAAAACACAACCATAGCAGTCTTGTGTTACCTAATCTAAAACTTTTCCTTAAACTTCTTGGCGGTAATCTATCGAATTTTTCTTGCATTATCCTGTAAAATAAGTATAAATGGTAACTATCAAAAATTATAATAATATTAGATTGTCATCGGATGTATGTCAGCATGTAAAATTAAAACTTGATCGGATATTTGAAAGAAAGTTAATGTTCGAGTACAAGTTTTGAACTGGAAAAACATACATACGATCGTTGAAGTTAAAAAAAACTTATAAAAATAACATAATTTCTGTTAAAAGAATTCTTGAAATTAAGTAGTCTGAAATCCTTACAAAATAAAATACAATTATTCTAGCCAATCTGTACGTGTACGATTTTTTACAAAGCACAGATACACATGAAATAAGTTCTTCGAATACTTTAAGCACTTGGTATATGACCCCTCATAGCATGGCCAAACTCATTTGTGTTCAGATACAGAAAAGTGATATAAGTCATACATTTTAAAAGTTTCTTAACTCAGTCATCACTTTTAAAATGTTTCTTTACCTCATTTAAAACATTTTTGTATTTGGAACTATACGTCTATGACAAAGGGTTTAGGAATTAGCCATCGCACACCGTTGAGAGTGGACACCCTGTGTAGTGGCTTTGGCGAAATAGAAAAAATGGTCTTGTCAAGAAAATTTTTGCAACATCCCTATATAATAAAAGGCAGTGTAACGCATCCGAAGCAAACCCATCAATCTTACCAGCAGTGGCGTAGCCAAGGGGGGGGGGGGGGTCCGGACCCCCCAATCCGAACGAAAAACTGGTTTACTGAATCACAGATACAACAGTAGAAACGGCTAAGATGGAGTCACAAAGTACCTATGAAAAATTCCGTTTTAGACAGGTGTCCGTCTTAGAAGGTATAATTCAAAGGTATGTTGGGAATTGTCAACTTTTCCGTTTTAGACAGGTTTTTGTTATAAGCAATTTCCGTTTTCACAGTCTCCATTAAAACTGTTAAAACATTCTCAGTCTATAGTATACCTCTGAAGAGCATTAATATATTACTGTAGATCTGTGAAAATGACCTATCTCAAAGGGAAACAATTCAAGATTAGACAAAAACAACACTATAAATTTATTCTTGCTAACATTTGAAACCTATCAGATATGGAACTTGTTCCAACTGTGATTCCTTCTTGGCAGGTTTTCTGTGAACACGGAATCCTCTCGTAAACTGAAACATTTTAATGTCCCGAAACCTAAGGATAACTATGGAAGAATACCAGCTATTCCGTTTACACAAATTTACTGTACGAGTAACTAGATTAAACTAAAAAATTCTTTACCTTGGACTTCGATTGGACTGACTGTTGCCGACACTTATGGTAAAACACGAGATTACATGAACGCAATAACAGCATATTGGTTGAGTTTCGTCACCCTTATCTTTTTTCAATTTATAACGAGCAATATTATTAATTACTTTAAATCTACTGCCTGCAATTGATAAAAGTAACTTTATTTTTGGACTGGTTATTTGTTACTACTTTCAAAATTCACTGGTGAGAAAAATTAAAAGAACAACTATAAAAAGGTGCTTTATGTCAATTTTATTAAAGGAATTTCCATGAAAAGTGATTGGTTGGTAACTCAATGTCAAAGTTATCACGTAGTCCAATTAAATTAAATTTCTCTACAAAAAATACAAATTTTTCAGCCCGTTCTTTCGATTCAAGTGTGAAAAGGAGGGCACGTGGCGGATTTGAAGTTTTAATTTACTAATACAAGGATTTCAAGTGTAGTTGGGGAAATTTTTCGTTTGTAATAGGTGGAATATTTCGACCATAACACATATGATCGATTGTGAGAAAAGGTGTGCGATAGGGAGAATGGAAGCAGGACAGACACTCTCAGGGCTCTGTAAAGACTTAAAAATAGCCAAAAGCGTCATGTCAAGAATCTGGAAACGATTTAAAGATACTGGTAATGTGAACAGACAGTCAAGTCAAGGTAAAAAACGTGCTACAACAGACTTTCAGCACCAATATTTGGCAACGATTACTGAAAGAATCAGGCAACTGACACCAGTTCAGATTACAAGGGAGTTCACTGCAGCAACAGGAACTCGACTATTCAGATGTACTGTGAATGAAAGGCTGCATGCAAGAAAACCCGTGATTTGTATACCACTAAAGCCGGCAGCGAAATGCGCTCTGTTAAAATGCAATCATTGTCATTGTAGTACCACGGACTGGAGCCGAGTTTTCTTTACCGATGAATCTTGATTTTGCTTGGAGAGTTATTGTAGATGTTTTACCATATGGGGGAAAAACATGCGCAAGAAGGCTGTCAACATCCGTGAAAGGTATCAATATAAAGGTCGTGGAACATGGTATGGGCGGACATCTTTTTGAATGGCCGCACTGACTTACATAATTTACCGGCGCGACTGTGAATGCTGAAATAAACAGAGTTGATGATCTTGTTCCTCATTTCAATTTGTTAAAGGGTGCAGTCGAAAGATTTGGGATTTTATCCTAATTAATGGTCTAGAAGAGCTAGCGGCCCTCCACGCGTCTCAAAAGTGTCCCTTTCAAAGCTGCATAAATCCCAACCGGAAAAAATGTCTCGATTCAACATTACTTTTGACCTCAATTATTACTTGTGAACGCCAGTTTAACATTGCTTCAAAAATTTCAGGGTGGCAATAAAGAGCTTTTTATATGGAGTATGTTTCGGATGACATTTTGTCTTTAACAATGAGAAATCGAAAGCATCAATTGAAACTAATCCACATACTAAAGTCCGGAGCTTACTGCAGAACTTGGAGAATGCTGTAAAACTGTTTCAAATCATGCAAAATAAATTTATTGGTAAGTACAATAACAGAAACCGCCATTATTTTTTACACATCCTAATACTTCGAAAAGAGTGCTAATCAATCACAAATAAATTTAACTTCCTTAAAGACGACCAGATGTTTAAAGCAACTATTAGATTAAGGTATCAAAAATGTGGAGACATGAAACAGAAAACCCAAAAGAATTATGGCAGTTTTAAATAATTGTAACAAAACTATTTTTTCCGGCGTGAACTATAATATTTGATGCGTGTGCTTCTTATATCACTAGTTTCTGTTGCTGAAATTGCAAGATCTTTATCTTAAAGATTAAAACCTTTTTTCGAAAACTCATATGGGGAATTAACGGCTCACGCCATTGACACTTATATGAAATCGTTATTCAGTATCTATTACAGCACAAGTTAGAGGTCTGCACGGGCCCGGGCTCGGCCCGTACCCGGCCCGGCGGAATAAGGGCGGATTTTCAAACGGGTTGGGTTGGCAAAAAATTAGACAGGCCAGCCCGTTAAAAAAATTTAGCAGGCCTACTGGCCCAATATAAAAATTTTGTCAAAGCCGATAGAATATCGGCTACTTTCAATGAATATAACTTTGGCGAGAATCAGGCCCGTAACTACCGCCGGGGCACTGCCCCGGGCCCCCAAGCTCGAGGGGCCCCAAACTGATGGTTAAAAAATTATTGTATTTTAATATCTAATCTAACTTCTTATAAAATACCCAGCACCGAGCTAAACGTTAATAATAAAAAAAAATACATCAGAGTGGTAGAGTAAATGCTTTTGCGTGTCCGTTCATATACTTCATACGCTTCGCATGCAAAAGCAGCTCTAGAGCAGATAGCAGGTTGTCGAGTCGAATGTGTCCTGTCGCGCCAGGTGCCAGCCGAGTGATGAGTGAAGTGCAGGCAGAGACGTTCAGTGATCTACTGCTATTCATGATGATTCATTCGTTTACTAACTGCTCATCAATATCGGACTGTCAGTGCAGTTGAAAGTCGCATAGTAGTGATAGTACGCGTGTAATTTATTACTTACAAGAGAACCACTTTTGGTGTTGCTCGCACCTAGCATTGAGACCTGGTGCATTTTAAAGCCCTATATTATGAAGTTTAAGAATCGATAAAATTTTTCTGTTAAAATAATATTTCTTGATTATACAGCAACATAACTTTCTGAAAATGCAATTTTCGAGACCATTTATCGGACTACTAACATTGAATTTTTTTACAGAAAAGCATTTAAAAATAAAAATTAGTTAATAATAAGCATAAAATATTGAAAAAAATTGAAAATTCCTTCAAAAACCCACGAATTTGATTTTGAAAAATTGCAACATTATATTCGTATTTTTGGCGGGGAAACAGTTGGCGTTTATTTTCAAAACTAGAGCTTTCCGGCAAACCTAGCCAAATGTCATAGCTGAATTTGTAATAGCTAGAAATTGCAATGTCCGACCAATTTCGCCACAGTATTTTTTCTAAATTGTGTAAAAATATTAATTTACTTTATGATTACTTTTACCGAAGGACCATTTAATACAGCAACATTTCAATTTAAACATTCGAAACTTTATTTCATCCGATTTCAAAAGAAAATAAATTGCTTATTTTGTATTTCAATAAAAAGTAGTTTTCAATGATCTTCGAAGCTTTTATATAATTATATTTATTCCTTATATATTTATCGCCTGCATAGAAAAAAAAATAAAAACTTAATATTTGTTTCTTATGCTATCAATTATTTTTTTTTTAAATCGCAATCTGATATAATTCTAGTAATAAGTTCTGTTCCTCTTTGGATAAAGCGGGCGGAAAAATTGTAGCGCCATATTTGGCAACTTAACTCACTTTTGAAGTGAAATAAACAAATAAATATGCAATAATAAAAAATTAAAAGTATAAAAATGTATATAAAATATGATTTTAACTGAGAAATTTTATCGGTTCTCTAACTTTTATGTATAAGGCTACAAAACGCACCAGGTCTCGATGCTAGGTGCGAGCAACACCAAAAGTGGTTCCCTTGTTAGTCTTACTTTTCTTGTGTTGAGATAATAGTTTACTAGCGGGCACGACCGAGCTAAGCTCGGTCAAAATTAGCCTCGTGTTCAATTCGATATTTCATTCTTACTGTATAATTCTTGCTGTTTAGATAAAATTGGCATGATCCTAAGCCATAAGGACCCACTAATCGAAAATTTTCGAACACACGACCTAAACAATGCTCTTCTCTAACCCGAAAACTATAGAATACAAAATTTAGTCAAAATAATACAAAATAAATTATTCAATACAAAATAGTCTTTTTATAGATAAAATTAGCTTGACCCACGGTAACCCAAAAAGAGGCTACTAATCTAAATTAATCGAACATGTGACCTATCCCAATGGTCCTCTCGTACTGGGAAATGGTGTAATAAGAAATTTTGTTAAAATCGTTTGAGCAATAGATAAAATTAGCTAAACCTTGACCCATAGTGACCCAAAATGACTGGTTAACCGAATTGTCTTGAGCATGCGACCTAAACCAATGGTCTTCTCGAACCCGAAAACGATAGAAAACAAAATTTAATCAAAATCATCAAAGCTGTTTTCTAGATAAAATTAACTTGACCCACACTGACCACAAAATAACCTATTAATCGAATTTTCTCGAACATGTGACCTAACTCAATGATCTTCTCGTACCCGGAAACAGTATAATACAAAATTTTGTCAAAATCGAATTTGAGCCTTTTTTAAAGATACAATTAGCTTGACCCACAGTGACCCAAAAATGACCGACTAATCGAATTTTCTCGTTCATATGACTTAGCTCAATGGTATTCTCATGCTCAGAAACGATATAATACAAAATTTTGCCGTAATGTTTTGAACCGTTATTTTAGATACACTTAGCTTGACCCACAGTGACACAAAAATGACCCACTAATAGATTTCCTTCGAACATGTGACTTAGCCCAATGATCTATCATGCCCGGAAACGGTATATTACAGAATTTTTCAAAATGTTTCGGGCGTTTTTTTAGACTCAATTAGTTTGACTCTGACCCATTGTGACTCAAAATGACCCACTAATCAAGTTTTCTTGAACGCGCGACCAAGCCCAATGGTATTCTCGCGCCCGAAAACCATAGAATACATAATTTCGTCAAAATCGTTAGAGCCGTTTTCTATATAAACTTTGCTCGACCCACAGTGACCCAAAAAGACCCACTAATCGTAATAATTTTTTTTCAGCAGACTCGTGCCGTGCTGAGATCAGACTTGTACTTTTTCCCTACACAGTCGTGTACGGCTGGAACTGAACTTAATTGTTTTCAAGATGTGTAGAGTAAGCAATATGTTTTGTAAAAATTTTAATAGCGATAATGAACTTCTGCTAATGTAATCTTTAATCAAATTTAATGGAATTAATTTTTATAATTTAATTATTAATAATTTAATGGAATCTTAAATCACGCCTGACTATTAAAGGAATTTGGAATCGAATACCGTTTTCCATTTTTGGTAAATAAATTTTTTATTATACTTGTCGATTTATAAGAGATTCTTGTCACGGCTTCAGGTTTTCTCCTTTCCTGTGGTGTCACTTCCGGAAATTCGAATCAAAACGCTGTATTTAACAGTATGTTTTCAAAGATGCACTGCCTTTATAAAAAAAAATGGATAACGCCATTCGATTACACAGTTTCTGAATGAACATCTGTCAATCTTATGCATTTCCGAAAAGAAATGAATTCGGAAAAGTATCAGAAAGTAGTTCTTTTTGATTTGAGAAAAGCCTTAATAAATGACAGAGAAATATTTTCACAAATCTACTTTTTATTATACAGCTTTAGAAGTTATGATGTTTTTAACACTTCTTTTTATCTTTTATTCTAAACTATATTAATTTTTTAATGAATCCGTATTTGAATGTCGAACCGTCTAATAATCTAAGTATTTGTTAATGTTGCTATTGTGTATTTTCTGTCTTGCACATTGTAATTTTAAAACATAGTATAAAATTTATTGCTTAAATATTGTATGCAGTATTCTTTAAAAGATTCTTAATTGTATGCTCAGGAAAAAACTGATTTTTTTTGTAGAAACTGAGTCGGGCCGGGGCCTGTTTTTACGGATTTTTGTATTGGCCGGGCCCAGACCCGAACATTCCGGCCCATGCAGACCTCTAGCACAAGTTCTTAATTCAATGGTAAGAAATTAAACATGGAAATTGCTGTTTTAAACATAACCACTTGATCCTCACTTTATTGTAGGCAAATGTTATATAATATGAAACTTGACTTAAATAAATTTAACTCCCCAGGTAAAAAAATCAGAGAAAAACCTTTAAAAATTTTGAGATTTTGCAGCCATTTTGAAGGTTTCAACGGGTATCTTTAAGGCAAATGAAAACTAAAGGTTATCTTAAGAGAAATATACCTCTTTTTAAAAGATTTCATACAGGTTTATTTCTGTAAGTTATAACCTCCAAATTACCTTCAATGACGTAGAAGATTTTCGTGAAATCACATGAGGTATGTTGAAGGAAAATGAAAATTGTTTCTTTACCAGGTAACATGAAGGTTTTACTTAAAGGTTTTATTATTGCACATTATGGTATCTAAGATTTTGATATGCCCGCATTTCCTCATTAATATTTTTAATTTATTTCGAAATTAATATATTAGATAATTCCCGGAAATCTAACGTCTTCCTCCGGTTCAGTCAAAAATTCTTAACTCCCCCTCGTTAAAATTTCTAATTAATATTTAAAATTACCATTTTAAATAGCGATATAAAAATCCCATTCTAGAAATAAAAGTCCCCCTCGTTGAGATTTTTAATTACCATTTAAAACAGTATTTTTTAATTCCCTACAAATCCCTTCAAAAAGAAAGAAAAATCTCGAAATTATTTTGAAGAGTCTACTAGTTAAAATTTTTAATTACCCCATTTATGAAGTTATTACGAGCAACAATTTCACCTCTAACACGCTCAAAAATTTCAATCTCCGAAAATTCCCCTAAACAGAAAAACAAATCACGAAATTTTTTCGAAGCCCTTTTTGACCTTAAATTTGCCACAATTTTTCTAATATTATAACCAGTAACAATTTCACCTCTAACTCTAACAAGCTCAAAAATTTCAATCTCAAAATATTCCCCCTAAAACGAAAAAAAATAATCACGAAAGTATTTCAAAGTCCCCTTTTTATCCTAAAATTTGTCATAAATTTCTCTTAAATTACCACCAGTAAAAATATAACCCTTCGAAGTCTAACACGTACAAAAAATGCACCCCAAAAAAAAAAAAAAAAAAAAAAAAATCTCCAAATTATTTCAAAGTCCCTTTCATTAATATTTAAAATCGTATTCAAACACGCACAAAAAATATTTTAGTTAAATTTCAAAATCTAACGAGGGCCCTCAATTTCCCTTCTCCCTTTTCTAAAAATATCTTATTTAGTTTTTCATTTTAAGTTTTTCGAAAAGAATATATTTTACTGTGCTCTTCTAAATCAGAGAAAAAAAAGAAAGAAATTTTAGTTAATTAAATTTCAAAATGCAGGAAGGGATACAATGCACTCCGCTCCCCCCCCCCCCCACTTCCACCATGCCACTCCTATCGTCCTAGCTCAAAATCCTTAGTTCCTCTTCAAAACCACCCCACCAGTGGCCGAGAGGTTCTGCTCTCAAAGCTGGTAGACGGGAGATGCTGGGTTCGAACCCAATCGCGCCCGTCGGCCTAGTCGTTCGGAGTTTTTTTCGTGGTTTTCTTCGAACCTTGGATTTCTTTGCTTAAATACGGATTAGCTTCCCTTTGAAAGACCCCAGGCAACCCCCCTTCGGCCCAATATCCCAAGTGTAGACAATTGGCCATCATAAAACAACACAAACAGCACCTCTTTAAAAAAGAAACTAAGAATTTTGCACAACTGACATTAAAGAAAAGAGGCTCTTTTAATTTAGTTACTCGAAAATAATACATTTTATATTGTTTTTGAAAACATAACAAAAAGAAATATCTAGTTACTTAAATTTTAAAATCTAGGGAGGGGCAGGGTCCCTCCCCCCCCCCCCTTTCCTCATTTTGGTAGCGTCCACGATTAAAGCTGAAAAATATAGGTGGGGTTATTACATGCATAATTTGCCCTTATCCTCTATCAGGCGTGAATTCCAGTCTTTAGAAAAGTTACTTCTTCAAAAACAAAGTTTTCGTTGCAACATTTGATTTTTGATCATGTAGCTGTAATTTAACATTTGAAGTCCACCGAGGTGGAGAATGCTTTGGGGCCTATAGCTACAATGGCTGTCGCCTCGAATGATCCTTATTATACATAGAAACAACAACAAGTCACAACAATTTTTATTTTTCATTACATATATTATATAACTACAATGGGACATACACAATTACATCCATGTCTTACCCAGGGACTCGAACCCGGGCCCTCGAGATGACAGCAGCCCTCATGTAGCTGTATTTCTGACTCCATGTCATGGGAGAATGAGAAGGAAGTTATCAACTCAACACACAGAAAGCATGTTTACTTTTCCGCCACTCGGAAAATAAGCGGGAGCAGTCGTTACGCTGTCGTTTTGTTATTCTATTTTTCCTTTTTGCAGGGCTCTTTTTATCTGTATATTAGTCACATTTTAATTAATTTTTAAATGGATATATATATAGCCGTAAGAGGGGTATAAGTGAGCCTTGTATTATACTTATTTTAATATTATAGCTTGGTACTTTGTATTCAGCCATTCATGCGATACTAACCACTTTCGATAAACCAGATCGCCACGTATAGAAATACTGTGGTATGGAAATAATGTTTTACAAGAAATCTTCGTGTATGACTAAAGATGAATTTTTACTATTTTTTAAAATAATAGCGATACAAATCTCTCAGTTTTAAAAACGGCGTGACACTTCACTTTTCAAATACATCCTAGAGAGAACTATTTTATTTTTTGATATTTTCATTAATACGTCTTTTTATTTTTGGGAAAAATCTAGTCATAATTTTCTGAATTTAAAAGAATCGTTATGTGCAGTTTCTTGTTTATACTTTTAAGAAGATATATGCATATATTTCATTATGCATAAAAGTGATAGAAGGATTAAATTACTTCTTGATAATTAAACTCGTAAAAAGCTCAGTTTGGAGGTGGAAACGTTTTGTGAAGGGCCCTTGTTTTGAGGGGAAAAAGTTTGTGAAGGGTCCTTTAAAGGACCTAAGTTCTTTCTAAGCAGATCACTGTATTGGAATATCATTTTATGAGTAAGTAATTTGGTTTCTTTAAAAATCAAGCAGCTATAATCTTTTTAGGAACATAGATGCTTGATTAATACTCAGTGGAGGTGTAATATCTCTGGCAAATCTTTTAGCGGGGTTTAATGTCACTAGCTGCAATATTCGACTCATAAAATTAATTAAAAAAAAATTATATATTGTAGAATAATTTATAATACAGAATATGAAATATGGGAAAAATAATTTTAAAATTCTTTACATGTGTATAATTATTTTAAATAAAGTAATTTTTTCACAAAAAAACATTTAAAGACAAATTTAGAGCAATAATATTGTTCTATAGTGCATAACATCATTAAAAATTATATATAGATTCTTGGGGCCTTTAACAAACAGGGGTCGATGCAGGTTTTTATTCTTGGGTTCCATTATGTGAAAATTAAAAGTTATTTTTGTGAAAAGTAATATTTTGTAACTATAGTTGAAATCCAGTAACTCAAATTCGGATCAAGAATTTATTAACAGAAACTTCTTTAAATTTCAGTTAAGGTTTTTGTTTCGCATTACCTGGTTTTATTTACTAATTACATATTTAAAATAGTTTATATGCAAAAGATGTTATGAAGTGGGCCTATTTTATTAAAAGGAATTTTGAGGATGGGCCCATTTTATTAAATTTATTTTTGTGAAGCGGCCCATTTTATTAAATTTATTTTTGTGAAGGAGCCCATTTTATTAAATTTATTTTGTGAAGGGGCTCATTTTATAATATTTATTTTTGTGATGGGGCCTATTTTATTAAATAGACTTTTGTGAAAGGGCCCTAAAAAAACCCTCAAATTTTGCCTGGATCGATCCCTGCGTTTACCTCCTGTGTGTACAAAACAATTATTAAAAAGGACTGTTCTGTAATGGGTGAGAATCTTCCATGTTTTGAGCAGATTCGCATGTTTTATTGTGTATGTAAATTTTATTTGTGTAATTTTTTCTTGTTTGCATTGTTACTTTTATCATTTACAGGCTTAAAAGAAATAACTGATTTCATTCTGTGCTTGTTCAGTTCATATTGCTTAATATGTTTTTGAGTAGTAAATATTTAAAAAGTCATATTATTCACTGTCAGTTCAGCATTCGATTTCCTTGGGGGTCCGCTGGGACTGTTCTGTACCACCAGAAATTCAATTGGACCACTAATTTGAAAAATTTTATAATCTGCAGGACCAGTAACTCCCCCCCCCCCTCTCTGACAGGTAAACATAAACTTTCCTCTCCCTGCCAAAACTGCAACTAAACACATATCGCATAACTTTATTTTATTTAAAAAAACAAAGAAAATTCGATTAAATCTTAGTCAGATGAAGTAATTAATTGTCACTCAAAGGGTTAAAGGGATGAAATAGAATTTTATGTAGCAGACCAGTGATGAATGTGGACAAATAAATTCTCATGCTTACTGTTCCTTGGGACCAGTGGCTTTTTTATGTCAATTCTACTACTGGTCAGTTGGTGTTTTTTATATTTGTTTTTAGATCTTTTTGTCAACTTGATTTAATCGTGTAAAAAGTGTGCATTTTTATTACGTGCCTCCTTCATTTTTTTAACATTAATATTACATTACATATGCAGTGTTGACTAGAAAAAAGGACTGCCGGGCGGGAATTTTTCAAAAAAGAAACACTAGGGGAGAGTTGGGAGGAATGGGACAGTGGGAGGAGTGGGACAGCAGCATTTATGTCCAAAATAACTGTTAGAATTAAGTTCTAGTTTGTCCACTAGATAAAGCATCTATAGCTTCATGTTTGATTCTAATTGTTACACCAGCTGTATTATTGTTTGTATTTAAAAGGGAAAATTTTATTTTCATACCTCAGAAGTAAGTACAAATTCTTATTCTTTCAATGATTTTTTTCAATTATATTATATTTAAAATAAAAATATTATAATTGTATAATAAACTTAAAGATATAGTGTTTGTAAACTAGCAGCCAAATAAAGCATAAATGTAGCATGATATATATAATAAGCCTTTTTAAAAAATATTCAGCAGAGGGAGGAATGGGACATGTTCTCAAACACATTTGAGTCCTTCCGATATGCACCCTTATCCCAAAGCATTTCCACAAAAACTATAAAGAAAGACAGAAAAAAGGAAAGATAAAAAAATCATCACTGACACACCAGAAAAAGAAGAAATTGAAAAAATAGCCGCTGATAAAAAGCAGAAGAGATTGTGTAAAAAGAAAACTCTTAAGGTGAAAAGGAAGAAACAGAAAAAAAGCAAATGAATTATCTGATGATTCCATTGATGGGAAATTTTTGTTGCATGACTCTACAGATGAAGACTTTTGATTTGATTACTCACAATGATAATGAAATTGCTGAAGAATTTGATTGGTTAACTGATGATCCAAAATTAGGATAAATGACTTTGTAATTGTTAAAATTTTGACGAAGAAGACAGTTGTTTATTATATTGGCAGAGTTGAGGATATAGACAGTGATAAGGAGTTTATCACATTTGGTGTGGGACAAAAATGTTAACATTTTAAAACGTGCAAATAAAAGCCAGTTGTTTGTATTTCACAGCGTTTGTATTTTTTAAACATAGCTTAAGTAACATACTATTAGATTTTTATAAGCTATACTCTTGGTAAAACATAAGTAGTGAATTAAAAAATAAATTGTGAAATCTGTCCCACTCCTCCCAACTCTCCCCTATTCTAAAAAAGGGCACACTTGTACATTATTCACAAAAATATTTTGAACTGGTTTGTTTAGAGTCCCTAGAGTTTGCGATATTTTACCGCGATCAGTTGAATTGCCACAGGGAGCATAGGAAGTGTTAAAAAGAGCAGAAGGGTTTAAAAGAGCTTTGCCATGCACAAAAAAGAAAAAAAAAAGGCTGCCGGCGCTGCGCCCTGCTAAAGCGGCTTAGACTCAATGCTAATATACATGGATTCATATCATAAAAGGGTGAAAAACAAGATTTCTTTCTTTCTTTTTTTTTTTTTTTTTTTCCTATTTAAGAGGCAGATAATAAAAATGCACACCTGCATTCTTTTTTATATTGAAATCTTCTTTAAAAGAAATATCCATAAGCAAATGTAAATAAAAAAAAAAAAAAAAAAATACAAATTCACAATGATAACACTGTCTTAACAAATTAATTATTCAGAAACATATTAAGCAGTATGAATAACAATAGAGTAGTAATCACTTATTTCATTTTATTCTACAATTATATTAAAAATGCCTTCAACAGTGTGGATCTCTAGAAAAAAATTACTGCCAGCTGGACACTTAAAAAAAAAAAAACACTCAAGAACCTTGTTCACTGAAAATATTTTGCATTTAGTCCTTTTTTATTTTGACCTTTTTAATTTTGTGATATTTTCCTGCAACTGATGAAATTTCTTGATTTTCTTCCCTGTTGACTGACGAATTATGTTTTTCTCCTGTAACTGTTTGACGAATTTCACATTTTTTTCTGCAGCCAACTGTAAAATTTCACGATTGTTTCTCATGATTGCCTGCTGAATTTCATGTTGTTTTCCTGTGACCAATTGACGAATTTCACAATATTTTAAAGCAATCGACTGAAGGGTTTCTAGATTTTTTTTTTTCCCATTAATCGACGGTTGAATTTCTCAGTTTTTTTTCAGGTGATTCAATGAGAATTTTTGCAATTTTTTCCCCGCAACCAACTGATAAATTTTGTGATATTTTATTTCAGAACAAATGTTTTGTAATCCCACATCTGCCATCTTGGATTATTTTCTTGGCGTGAATTAAAAATGTTTTTTAATTAATAGTTATAATGATTATATTTCAGTTTTTTCAATGTTATATTAATCTATCAACAATATTTAACCATTGGCGACATTTACTACTTGGCGAAAAAGGAGTTTTCATGCAAGAAAAAAATCAAAGATGGCAAATGCGGGATTATAATACATCTAAACCATACCGATTGGCGTATATTGCATTTTTCCTTGCGGCTGATTGGCAAAACTCGTGTGATTTTTTTCACATATCCGGTTTATGAATTTTGCCGATTTTCTTCTTAGCTAATCAACAAACTTCATTTTTTCCCATAAACAGTTGTTGAATTTTTTTTTTTCATATGGTCGCTGACTGAATTTCACAGATTTTCTCTGCGGCTGATCAAAGAATTTCATTCCCAAAGCTGAATACTTTGCAATGTTCTGCAATGTACTTCAGCTAATCAAATGTTCTGTGTGAATTTAAAAAAAAAAAGTCACAGGAAAATTTTCTTTATATGAAGAAGTGCAATTGCATCTTTTATAGAAATGCAAAAGACATTTCATAAAACCCTGACATACTCACGCGAATGAAATTATTGGTGAATTTTGTGATTTCTTCCCCCCCCTAATCGAATGGTAATTTAGCGGGGTTTTTTTCCAACAATCGATTGATGATTTTCGAATTATTTCAGATTTTTCCCTCTGTCAACTGGCGAATTTGGCCTTTTTTCTCTGACCAAATCGATGAATTTCACGATTTTTCTCCTGCGATTGGGTGAAGAATTTTGATATATTTTCCACAATTCATTGACGAATTTTGCATTTTTTTAACCACGACAGGTGGGTGAATTTTGTGATATTTTTCATTAACTTTTTGGCGAAAATCGTAGTTATTTTTCACATGACCAATCCATGAATTTCATGTTTTTTTACCGAAGACTGATTGGCAAATGTTCCAATTTTTTCTTGCGACAGATGGAAACAATCGTTGGTTTTTTCCACGACTGATCGAAGAATTTCGTGAATTTTCTGACAACTTCAGTTTTTTGTTACATGCGACTGATAAGCGAATTTCATTATATTTTCTTTTTACTGATTAGCAAATTTTTTCTCTTTTTCGTGTAAACGGTTGGTAAAAAATCCTTTTTTTCTGCAACCGATCGACGAATTTCGCATTCTACTGCGACAGATCGGTGAATATCGTGATTATTTTCTCACGGTCTACTGGTGAACTTTGTCGCTTTTCTGCGACTGATTGGCCAAATCTTCATGGGTTTTTTTTTTGCACAACTGATCGACTAATTCTATTTTTTTTCGATAATACACCGACGAATTTCATTTTTTTTTTTTTTTCCTGTAACCGATTTTAAAATTTTGCGATATTTCCCTTGAACCAGTAAGCAAGTCTTGACACAGATTGGAGAAAGTCGTGAGTTTTTTTCCGCTACTGATCTACGAATTTCGCAGATTCTTCTGACAATCTTCACGATTTTTTTTTTAACCGCAACCGATTGACAATTTTCACGAATTTTTCCTTTTAACATAGCAAATTTTGAGGCTTTTTCTTGCGAACGATTAGAGAAGATCGTAGTTTTTTTTTCGCTGTTTCTTCTAGAGGTGCACTGACAAATTTTGCGCTTTTTTACCTGCAACCGATTGGCGAAAATCGTGGATTTTTTTCTCGCAACTGTTCGTCGAATTTTGTATGTTTTTCCACAGCAAGCTAAAGGATTTCATTAATTGTTCTCCATGACTGACGAATTGAACGAGTTTTCTTGTGACCGATTGATGTATTTTGCAATCTTTTTAAATAAACGATTAAAGAGTTTGCCATTTTTTTTTTTTTTTTTTTTTCCTTGCCATTGAGTGACAAATTTCGCAATTTTTCCTACAATTGAATGGTGGATTTTCGTGAAAATGAAAATTTGAAATGTTCTGCAGTGAAGTCAATGTATGGCACATTTATAATCATATTCTGCTTTGGGGAATTTTATTATGTCTTACTTTTCAGATTTTTTTTTTATTGCAGTATTTTCATCATTTTAGATTGAATTTTTTTACGGAGCCTTTCGATAAATATTATTTGTAATATATAAAAATTTCAAGGGGGGGGGGGCACAATACTAGTCCCAAAGAGGGGCACTTTTCTAACTTTTACCGACACCTGTCATATAACATACTGTTGGAAAGACGTGTGACCTCTTATTCATGTTATGTGCATCTGATGCCCCTCTGCCTACTTTGCTCCCTCTGAGGGGGCAGTTTTCTAAATTTTGCCGAAACCCCTCATGTGACATATTGTCGAAACGGCCTGTGACTACTTATTCATGTTATACACATCCGATGTCCCTGCCCCCACTTTGCTCCTCCTAAGGGGGCACTTTTCTAAATTTTGCTAACACCCCTCATGTAACATATTGTAGGAAAGGCCTGTGACCACTTATTCATGTTTAGTGATGGGCGATTCTCGAAAATTCGACAATCGAGAAAAATCGTCATCGTAAAAAATCACAATCGATACAGCCATCGATTAATTCCTAGAATCTACAATTGAGATGTTTTACAATCAATTATAACGAGAGAAGCTAAAAACAATTGTTGGAAAATTTAGCTATTATTCTGGCCGAAAATTTCATAGTAGTGATAGGGTTTGCCCGATAATTCTGCTATCGCAATTATTTGCTCCTGATTTAGGCTTAAGGGGTTACTTCAGTCAAGTGAAAAGACCTGCTCGCTAATGCTAATCTTATGGAAGAAATTTATAAAGCTATCTCATTTGAATTTCAGTATTTTAAAATGATTTTGTTTGCATTGGAATAAATTCCCCTTTCTTCTTTATGAAACTGCAATGTCCAAATCGCGTAACTATGGTGCCTTTGAATCAAATAACCCTTCTACTTTTTAGATAACTCCAACAAGTTTGATACAGTTTAAAGTTCCCCTAAATGTCAAATGCTGTGGAATTTCCCCATTGATCGAAAACAAAAGTTTCTTTCGAAAAACGTAAGGATAGTAAGATAAAGATACCTGCCAAGAGGGAACCTGTCTAACACGGAAACTGTTTTCCAGTACCTAGCGATTCCAACATGACTCTTTAAGTCTGTATCGAAATCCAAAGTAGCTACTTTATGACACATTTAAAAACTCATTTTTTATTTTAAACGCATTAGCTAGAATCGATTAGCATTTCCCTCTTTTCGATAAAGGCAAAAGGTTTGATACAAATTAAAGTTCCCTAAATGTCTAAAGTGTGTCTAATGCTGTGGAATTTCTCCGTTTATCAAGAAACATAAGAATAACCAGACAAATATAACTGTTAAGAGGAAACCTGTCTAACACGGAAATTGTTTTCCAGTGCCTAACGATTCCAATATGACTCTTCAAGTCTGTATCGAAATCCAAAGTAGCTAGTTTCTGACACATTTGCTAGCTTCTTTTTTTATTTTAGGCGCATTAGCTAGAATCGATTAGCATTTTCTTCTTTTCGATAAAGGCAGAAGGTTTGGTACAAGTTAAAGTTCCCTAAATATCTAAAGTGTGTCTAATGCTGTTGAATTTCTCCGTTTATCGAAAACAAAGGAGTATTATCAAAAAATAGAAAGATAAACAGACAAATATATCCGCTAATAGGGAATTCTATAACTAAAATAAAACTTCAGTGGACTTCATTTTTGGTATTTTGGATAATTTTAATCTTCCAACCAATCTTCCATCCTTACCAACGTGGTATTAGATGATAGGTCTGGAAAAAGTAGAAGGAACGCCCCCCCCCCCTCACCACCGCAGGGGCATTAAGCCCCAAATTGACAGTAGGGCAGACCAAGGATGAAACCAACAACTTCATGTAAGAGAGGACTAGGAGAAGTTGAGAATGGTAAAAAAACCAAACCATTGAATAAGAAAAAAAAAAAAAAGAACAAGTGAAGCGTGTGATTAGAGCCAGACAAATGAAGAGGGACCCGATGGGCCACAGCTGGTCCAGAATGAGTGCCCAAGTAGTCAGAATGGATCAAGAACTTGGAGAATAGTATCTACAATGAAGAAAAACAATGAGACAAAATATTATGAAAAACAGATGAAAAATACCAATAGCCTGAGGCTAAAAGTAAAATGTCTCACTGGGCGGTGTCCCCTGGTGGTAGTAAAAATAAAATTGATACGAGAAGATAAAGAAGAGTGAAAAGACTTTATTTTGTGAATTTTATAATTTTTGGACAAACAGTATACTAAAGGTTTGAAGAAACAAAATGTTAAAGCTCCCTCTTGAGGCGAAGAAAGGAGTTAAAATTAAGAAACATATGTCCATATTTTTTATTCGATTTTAGACACAATTTGATGTTAGTCTTATAATTTCCCTATGAGTGGAAGATACCGTACCAGAGTACGGAAAAAACCGCCGCTAAGTATATTCCTTTAGAGCATTTTAAGCGCAGGGGTCTAAAATTCGGTGGATTGACAAAAGAAAGGTAGATTTAGAAAGGTTATGAGATTACCCTTATTTTAATATGTTACATGAGTGGGGTAAAATAATTTTAAAAAATCCTCTTTCCTGAGGCGACACTTAAAATCTTGAAAACACATAATTTGCAGTGCAGTTTTGTTTTAACAATAGCATTTTAACATTAAGAGATATGGGACAGCTTAGGAGGGCTAAAATAAGAGAAACATTGAAAATCAAAAACAAACTGGCGCCAAATTCATTAGAAAACTTCTATATCAACAACTGAAACCCGAACTGATAACATAAACCACTATGCCTCCTAACCCATATTGCTTAATAACAATAGCAAATGGAAAAGAACGTGTACTCCTTTGGGAAATCATGACTTACACCAGAAGCGCGGTAAGTTTGACTCTTCTGAAAGCTTCCTTTCTCTCGAAGTGCGACGTTGCGAGAGCTCTCTCTCGCACTTCGAGATCTAATTTCTGGACGCAAACCGCTCGTTTGTCTCGAGGAGACATTTTGCTCGAGGGCAAACCTTTCGCTTACTTCGAGGTATCTCACCGATTGTAACTCATTGCTTCCTTCGTCACTTCTCGTTTCTCGCTCTCGGTCTCTGTTCAACATTTCATATGACATTGTCGAGAATGAGAAATCAGTTTTCGTCCTTTCTCGAAATGTTACTCTCGATGGTTGTCATTTCACTCTTGGCCAAGAAGGGCCGAGAAGAGATATCGAGGGGCAAGCTGGAGAAAGAAATGGGCATGACAATGAGCTGTGAAATGAAGCTTTAATTTTCAATGCTTTTCTTATTTTAGCCCTACCAAGCTGTCACATACCTGGAGCCCTCCGATAAATATTATTTATTAAATATAAAAATTTCAAAGAGGAAGGTGGGTCGGGTGAATTCCGAGGACGTGAGAGTGGGCGGGGCGCAATTTAAAACATTTTACCGAACTCTTCCTGTGAACAACTCTTTCATATTATGAACCTTTCTTCTCCCGAAGGTGAAATTCGGGAGGTAGTGAGGGGGCGAACAAATTTTTAAAACCGTAGCCGATTTCTATGATAAATTTAAATAACATTTTAGATGTGAGTTTTTTATGAAGTCTTCCAATAAATATCATTTACTGAAGATAAAAATTTTAAAGTGGGGGCTGCGTGAATTCCGTTGCGAAAGAGTGGGCCCAAGGGGGGAGGGGGAGCAATTTTCAAAGTTTTTTTGGACCGGTCATGTGATATGTTATCGGAAAGCTCTCGTATGACTCTTTCATATTATGAGACTTTCTTCCTCCCCTCCCCAATTTGGCACCCACTGCGGGGGGTAGTTTTTTTGTTTTATCATTTTAGATCGGATTTTTTTTTATGGAGCCCTCCGATAAATATTACTTAAAATATATGACATTTCAGGACACTTTTCTAAATTTAGCCAAGACCCCTCATGTGGCATATCGTTCGAAAGGTTTGTGACTACTTATTGATGTTATGCACTTCCGGTGGCCGTCCCCCACTTTGCCCCCCGGGGGACACTTTTCCAAATTTAGCCAAGACCCCTCATGTAAGATATCGTTGGAAAGGTTTGTGACTACTTATTGATGTTATGCACCTATGATGTTCGTCCCCCCACTTCCCCCCCCCGGGAGACACTTTTTGAAATTTAGCCAAGACCCCTCATGTGAGATATCGTTGGAAAGGTCTGTGACTACTTATTGATGTTATGCTCCTCCGGTGACACCCCCCCCCCTCCCGGAGGACACTTTTTCAAATTTAGCCAAGACCCCACATGTGAGATATCGTTGGAAAGGTGTATGACTACTTATTGATATGCTCCTCCGGTGTCTGTCCCCCCCACTTCCCCCCCGGGAGACACTTTTACAAATTTAGCCAAGACCCCACATGTGATATATCGTTGGAATGGTCTGTGACCACTTACTCATGTTATCCACCTCCCGCAACCCTCCCCACACTTTGCCCCCACGGAAAGGGCATTTTTATAAATTCAGATCCAGACCCCTCGTGTGATGGTTCGAAAGGCCTGAAGACTTGTGACGACTTATTCGTATCATGCAGCTACTTTGCCCCTCCGCTCACTTTGACCCCTCCCCCCGAGATTCGTTCGTTTCGATAATATATATTTTTTACAAGATTTTGTAGAGCGTGCACACCACGCCTGCTATACGATGTCGTATATAGCGGGTAACCTGTTCGTGATTTCATATTACAAGATTACGTATAACTTAGGGGCCCCGATTAAAGGAGGGGCCCACTAGCGGGTGAAGTCACCTTGTCTTTATTAACACCGACTCATTCCAGTTTACTCGCAGACGATTCTTGATAAAATGTATGACGTATATAATATATGATGTATAAAAACTGGAGTCATCGAGTAAAAATTTACACAATCGAAAAATATCGAGATGTCCATACAATCGAGAAAAACATCTCGTTATCGCCCATCACTATTCATGTTATGCACATCTGATGCCCCCCGCCCACTTTGCTCCCCCCTCAGGGGGCAGTTTTCTAAATTTTGCCGAAACCCCTCATGTGACATATTGTCGGAAAGGCCTGGGGCTACTTATTCATGTTATGCACATCTGTTGCCCCTACGCCTACTTTGCTCCCCCCTGAGGGGGCAGTTTTCTAAATTTTGCCGAAACCCCTCATGTGACACATTGTCGGAACGGCCTGTGACTACTTATTCATGTTATACACATCCAATGTCCCTGCCCCCACTTTGCTCCCCCTGAGGGGGCACTTTTCTAAATTTTGCTAACACCCCTCATGTGACATATTGTAGGAAAGGCCTCTGACCACTTATTCATGTTATGGACATCTGATGCCCCCCCGCCCACTTTGCTCCCCCCTCAGGGGGCAGTTTTCTAAATTTTGCCGAAACCCCTCACGTGACATATTGTCGGAAAGGCCTGGGGCTACTTATTCATGTTATGCACATCTGTTGCCCCTCCGCCTACTTAGCTCCCCCCTGAGGGGGCAGTTTTCTAAATTTTGCCGAAACCCCTCATGTGACACATTGTCGGAACGGCCTGTGACTACTTATTCATGCTATACACATCTGATGTCCCTGCCCCCACTTTGCTCCCCCTGAGGGGGCACTTTTCTAAATTTTGCTAACACACCCCTCATGTGACATATTGTCGGAACGGCCTGTGAATACTTATTCATGTTATACACATCCGATGTCCCTGCCCCCACTTTGCTCCCCCTGAGGGGGCACTTTTCTAAATTTTGCTAACACCCCTCATGTGACATATTGTAGGAAAGGCCTGTGACCACTTATTCATGTTATGCACATCTGATGCCCCCCCGCCCACTTTGCTCCCCCCTCAGGGGGCAGTTTTCTAAATTTTGCCGAAACCCCTCATGTGACATATTGTCAGAAAGGCCTGGGACTACTTATTCATGTTATGCACATCTGTTGCCCCTCCGCCTACTTTGCTCCCCCCTGAGGGGGCAGTTTTCTAAATTTTGCCGAAACCCCTCATGTGACATATTGTCGGAACGGCCTGTGACTACTTATTCATGTTATACACATCCGATGTGCCTGCCCCCACTTTGCTCCCCCCGAGGGGGCTCTTTTCTAAATTTTGCTGACACCCCTCATGTGACATATTGTAGGAAAGGCCTGTGAGCACTTATTCATGTTATGCACATCTGATGTCCCTCCGCCCACTTTGCTCCCCCCTGAGGGGGCTGTTTTCTAAATTTTGTCGAAACGCCTCATATGACATAGTGTTGGAATGGCCTATAACTAATTGTTCATGTTATACACATCTGATGTCCCTGACCCCTCTTTGCATCCCCCCCTGAGGAGGCACTTTTATCAATTTTGCCAGCACACCTTGTGACATTGTTGGAACGGCCTGTGATCACTTATTTATTTTATGCACCTCCAGTGTTCCTTCTACCACTTCACTGGCTTATCTTTCAGGAAAACCACTGTTATTTAAGACAAAAGCAGGCTGTACAGTGATACTACATGATTTTATGTAAAGAGAAGACACGGGTTTTTTACTTAAAGGGAAACTTCAGGTATTTCGGACAACATGGTAAGGGAATGCGCAGGTTTGTTTACCTAAAGGAAAGCTGAAGGTATTTCGGACAAAAAAAGTAGGGGGTTAATTCAGGTTTTTTGCCTAAAGGAAACCCGCAGATTTTTTTGTCCGAAATACCTTCAGTTTTCCTGAATGTTTTTTTTAAAGGTTTTTTGCTGACTTTTTTACCTGGGTCTTCACTACGCGCTCAGTTTTATACATCATAATTTTTGTAAAATCTTTTTCACTGGTAAATATTAATGTAACTTCAATGTATTATTAGCCGCAGTTATAGAGATTGCTCTTACATATTTCTTATCCATGGTTTTTTTTTAATTAAGAAATTAAATAAGGAAAGGATATACTTAAATAGTCAATGTTACTTGAAATACTTCTATTATACATGCACACGCATCACAGTCAATCCTCAATCTTGTCAGGACGTGATTACAAGGGATTGATAAAAAGTTCCATTTCAGACAGGCTTCCGTTTAAAGAAGTGCAATTAATTATACTTATTAGATACACTACCTCAATAAGATCTATTGTTCGTTTCGTTGGGATCCTCAAACTCTTCCATATGAAACAGGATTCCGATATAGGAATATTCTACTTTCACAAATTTTTACTTGTTTTATAAACTAGAGGTGAATAAATACTCCCTTTCAGACCACTTTTTGCAAATTTAATTGTATGGAAATTAATAGTAAGATCAAGTAAAGCTTCCGTTTAAGCCAGGATTTTGTTATAGATAATTATTATTTTGACAGGTTTTACTATTCATATAACATAAATAAGTATATTTATACAAATATACAAAACTTGTAAAAATGGAACCTGCCTATAACGGAATTCTTTGTTAAACGGAAATTTCCCATAATGCTTTTTAAAAAATACTGTACAATTACACCTGCTAACACGAAAATCTGTGTAAAGCGGAATTTCCCCATAACATTTGCGATTTTATGTTGACAGGTTTTACTATCTATATTATAAAGGACAAACATATCTGTGCGTAACGCATACGTCATTTTGCGAATGGCAACACTTCTATATTATAAAGGACAAACATATCTGTGCGTAACGCATACGTCATTTTGCGAATGGCAACACTTTGAAATTTGAAATAAAATTTTGGTTTTGCATTTTCTCTATTGCAAATTTTTAAACTTCTATGCATCACACATTTTAACTTTTTACACCGTCGTATAAGGAAAAAAATTCTCTATTAAATACTATTTGTTTGAAAGCTGTATCTCAATTTGTTTTTGAGATATTAATTTTTTTGTAGTTTTTAATACAAATTTTGTAATTGTGGCAACTGAAGTACTCCATTTATATTGAAAGTAAAGGGAAAATATTCATGGTTTATTATTTTTATTCATTATATACTTATTGATGCCATTTTCACATTA
Organism: Maratus speciosus; assembly: GCA_963932465.1. Lineage (NCBI taxonomy): Eukaryota > Metazoa > Arthropoda > Arachnida > Araneae > Salticidae > Maratus > Maratus speciosus. Next base: position 422,529,481 of record OZ010799.1, on the reverse strand, counting down.
CAAATAAAAGTAACTTTTTTATAATTTCTGAACAGAAAATGATGTCAGGCATTAAATAAAACACGCATTCTTCTTCATAAATCAGCTACATTTTAATATTTTTACATTACGCTGATAAATGAGTTTGAGGCGCTCGGCAAAATGATTCATTGAGTAAAAATGATATATTTAAAACAAAACGATCTTTTTTTTTTTTTTTTTTTTTTTTTTTTTTGATAAAACTAAATATTTGACCAATACTATAAATGGCGAATACTATGACAACTAAAGTCAAATTTCTGAATTTTTTTTTTCGCGGGTACTAAGATTAGAACTTAAGGTTTGTGCGAATGTTCACATGAACAGTTGTATCGGACAAACGTGACTTTAACTTTGGAAATGCATTCATTAATAATCTATTCTTTTGCGCGTTAAAATACTTTCAAATTGTGAATTTGAGTGGTGCGTATGTAAATTACGAGAATGTGAAAATAACGTACAGTTTAGATTTTATGGGGGAAAATTTTATGATGTGACAAAGCGAAATCCTTTTTACTGATTTTTCATCCCGTAAAAACAAACATAAGAGCTCCATAGATAACTTCATCATAATTACTCATCTTGATTACGTAATCTAATACAGTTTAATTTTTCAATAATTTAAGCAGTTGAAGTTTGTAGAAATAATATTTTGGTAATTTTGGGTTTAAAATATTATTTGTTTTAAGAGTTAGACAACCAATGTAAGATGATTTTTTTGTTGTAATTATTTTTGTAGGTTTATTATAATTTCGATCTGACAGTTCCTTTCAAACATTTTAGTACGTCGAATTTCGACGGGTTGCAACTCGTATATATATAATCTGGAAGAAAAATTCTGGACCCCCCACCGAAACGAAAGCCTGGCTACGCCACTGGTCTTGGCCACCAAGATCTCCGGACTTGACACCTGCGATTTTGTGCTTCTCATGCCCAAAACAATTGAAGAACTCAAAGTACGCATTTGTAATGCGCTTGTGTCGGTGACTGAACAAATGCTTCAGAATGTATGGCGTGAAATGGACTACCACCTAGATGTTGTCCGTGTGACCAATTGATGTCACATAGAACATCTATGACGTATGTATACAAAATTTTGAAGTTTCGTCTACATTTTGTGTTAATCTTATCGATAAATTCATTTCCATTAAATAGTTATAGCCGTTTGTAATCGCTATATTCATTTTGACTTACCCTGTATTTTTAGTAATGTGTAATGTAATATTTTTTTTATCAATGTAATTTTGTTACTTTATACAATATTTATTTATACAACTAATTATTATAAAATTATAGACTATTATGTCTATTTGACACATAGAGTATATAAAATTTTTAGAGAATGGAAAACTCATATGTTAGCTTTATAGTTATAATTTAGTATGTATAGATCTCTTCACAATCAGATTTTCTTTTTCATTTAAATATAAATAATAGTCTAAATGAAAAATATAAATAAAAATAATAGTCTAAATGCAATATAAGTAAATAATTTTTATACTAAAATACATATTTAAAATAATATTCATTGTTATTTATTTAAATTTCATGCTTTCACATTAAATTATTTTAAAATACACGTAAGGCATTCTGCTGATATTGCAACCCCCCCTGCCCCCCTCATTTATTTTGCAATCAGAATAATGATAACTTTCAAAAGCGAAGGTGATCATCTTATTATTTTTGCTTACACTCATCTGACTATCAATTATTCTTAAGTATAACACAACTAATTTTTTTAGTAAATAGTAAATAAGTAACAAACAATTCAATGAATATTGAGCTAAACTTTAGACGGACATATATTAAAATCACTGCAATAAAAAACAGGCATTAACTATTTTTTCTTCTTTGTATTACAACTCCTAAAAACTACATACATATCTGAAAAATTAAGATTTTTGGGAAACAGTGAAAAGCGTTCATAAAACTTACCTGTCAATAAAAATAGCAATTGTTATCTTTCTTTGTTTATAAATTTTATACAGTTTTTTATTAATTTAATGTTGGTAAATTGTACTTAATGTTTTACTGTATCAAAAGAAATAATCGTATCCTTCTAACGAACAACATGTATTGAACTTTGAAAACGACGCCAAAGAATCTTTTGAAACCGTTTCGACCTTATCCATTGTAGAGAACCCGTTTCTCTAGTACATTCTAGTTGTCGGGGTGCGGAAGGGAACCGGCTTTCACCATGCTTCTTCTTTGTACGATCTTTGGGTATGTTCTTGTTGACGGATAGGGGGACTGTAGTTGAATGGTTTACAGAAGTTGATATGCGTCGAGAGAAGAATACCTCCATGATTTAATTTTTTTTCAATGAATCAAGTGACTGACTCGCTACCGCTTGTTTACGTTTTACGCTAATGTATGCTTTTAACTCGATTTCTGAAACTGTTTTTTAACAGCGCAAATGATTGAATTTTTGTTAGTTTTGAATCTTTTAAAGAAAATTATGTTGAACAGAAGGGATTTCAGGTAGAAAAGATTTGTATTTATGCAGATAAGTTTTCTCTTACACATCTGAAATCGAAATTGAGCCTAACGTGGCTCCATCTTTTTGGAGATTGGCAAAATCGATGGGTTTGCCCCGGATGCGTTACACTGCATTTTATTATATAGAGATTAATTACTTTAAAAACATTTTGGACATTTTCGTTTTTGTTTTCGGCCGAAAGTAGGAATATTACCGAAATTTGGTTTCAAACTTAAAAACCTGTTTCGGTCTATTCTTAATGGTAACTAAAGCAAGTAGCACTGCTGTTATATTCTTAGAGTGTTGCAATACTTACTCTTTCTGTATTTCGTTCAAATTAGAATATTATGTTAATTAGAGATTATATGTTTGGAAGTTTTTTTATATTTTTTAAATCTTATTCTTAATAGCTAGTGTTTTAAAGTATTTCATTACAAAATATGACTTAGATTATAATTTCAAATCATTTTCATTTATAATGATAAGGGTGTATCAAACATTAATTGTTAGGTTTAAAAGTGATTTTTTTTAATAAATGGCAAATTTAGTTGATGAAGACCAAAGATTATATTAGTCTCTATATTAATATGTTTCATAATTATGTTTGTTTTTGCAGTAATTAACTGGGGGGAGGGGGCATTATTTAATCACTGCAGCATTTTAACTTTAAAACATTACTTTTTACATAAATTATTTTCAAATTTATCTAATAATTTTTTTCTGAGTTAGAATTAAATAAAATCATCATTTTTTAATATAAAAATGTGAAATATTAAAATAACATGGTATGCATAATAGTGACTTGTAATCTGTGCTACTGCAAAGAAAGAAGAGGGGGTGCAGCAAAATTTTTTGAGGTATACCAGTTGCTTCTACTTGTTTAAAAACGTCTTTCTGTTAATGCTTTAAATATTGGAATATTTCAATTGTGGATAAAAATTGCTTAGTGGCGCCATTTATTAATTAAAATATAAACAAAAGTGTCTAATAGCACCATTTTAAGGACTATAAAGATACGTGTCAGTTTTATTTTTGCCCTTTTCTGCAAATTAATATTTAATCGTGTTACTCATAAATTATTTTTTAATTATTTTTTGAATTTTAATAATAAATAAATTACAAATAAAATTTGTGTATCTAAACAAATTATATCATATGTGGAGACTCGATATTTATTAGATGTCAGTCAAAAAATAATTTTAAGACCCTGTTTTTATTTAACTTATGCTAGGAGCCTTATGTGCAGTCGAGGTGATCTAAAGGCTTAACATCATTTATAAAAGCAAAGCTATTTAATGGAAATTACTGCTTTTGAAACAGTATTAGAAACAGCACCTCCATGCATAACATGAAATGTGTCACCATTTTTCAAACCGTTTATTTTTAAAAGAGTTTTGCTTTGTTGTGTTTATGCTTTTGTTTTTAAATTGGATGGAAGAAATTTCCCCTAATATAGAGATAATTTCTCAACCAATAGAAAGAGCAATAACATGGACCAGGGACATAAAACAGGAAAGGCCTCACAGGGCTGAAGTCCACCCCATCAAATGAAGGTAATCTTTTAAATCAGATGACCTATCCTAAACTCTGTTTATTATTTTGTATTTTCTATGTCTGATAATTTCTTTTAAAAAACCATCGCAGTACATTTAATATAGATACCGGATGAGCCAAAGGTGCATTTTAAGCTCTTTTATCTTTAAAAACTGATAAAAAAGGAAGAAATTATGATAAAGGAGTGCGATTTGAAAGAAAGAGCTCACAAGGTAATCAAAAATTTTTAGCAGAAAAAAAAAGTTAAAAAATTATCTCTAATATATCTATAATATATTATCTGATATCTTTATAAATTTCTTACATAGGATTAGCATTAGCGAGCGGGTCTTTTCGTTTGACTGAAATAGCCCCTTAATGCCAACTCTGCATTGTTATTTTATGCTCATATATTTAATCCGTCAACACACGCACCTACATTTGTAGATTGGGGTAGATTTAACGCCAGCGTATGTGCTGACGGGTTAATATTTGAACCTGAACTTTCAATTTCGTATCTTAATATTTTTACACACAGGATTTCATATAGTTCAAGCAGATTTAATTCATAAATTGTAAGCATGAAATACAATTGTGCATGCACTGATATTCAAAGACTTTTTTCTGCAAGAACATTTTTTATAAAAATAGTGCTTCCCCCGCCATCCATCTGTTTTCTCAGTATTTTAATAGTTATACTCTCCAAGTATCTTAAATATTCCATCTAAAATAATTAAGATATTTATTTCGTGATGTCATTAATAATTAGTTTGAAAATTTAATTATTTTAATAGATGTTTTATTAATAACTGATAATCCAAATTGTTCAGTTTATTTGAAACTGACTAGTAAACGAGCACCTTTCATAACACAAGCCTGCAATGGTTGTGGTTTTTATCTTTTGATAATTGATTTTTATGTATTTTTTAGCGCTAAATCCGAAAATGACCTTTGTTTATAACCATCACGTCAGTATTTTTCGCAGATTGTACATTTCAGAGAAAAAACTCAAAAAATAGTGAACATCTGATACAATAAAATAGATGTAATGATTGTGTTTTTTAACTTTTCATACCTGATTTTTACGTAGTTTTTAGCACTGAATCTGAAAAAGACCTACATTTTTAAGCACCACGTCAGACTTTTTTGCAAATCTTAAATTTCAAAGATAAAAATTTAAACAATAGCTAAACTCTGTCGAAGCCTTACTAAAAGAAGGCAAATATTTTAAATACATCTGCAACAAATTTCCAGTGTTACCAACTGCCAAAATAAAAGAGGACACGGAGATGATTTCCGCAGAGAATATAAAAAGAAAAGTGCAAGGTAGAGCATGACTGGTTCAAAGAAACTTCCATGCTTGGAATAAAATTGTAAGGATTTTAAATACACAATCTTTTACATTTTTAATTAAAAAAATCCATAGTATAAGCCAAAAACGAAAGTAAATTATTATGACAAAAATGTTTTACGTCTATTTTATAGTTTCAAATTTTCGCAATATTTCAACTTTCTTAAAAATTTACTATTTAGAAATATTTCTGACATGATGATAAAAAATGAGGGTTATTTTTGGATTCAGTGCTACAAAATGCATAAGAATTAAGTATCTAAAGCTAAAAAACACAATCTTCACATCTATTTTATAGTATCAGACTTTCACTATTTTTTTACTTTTTAACTTTGAAAGTTATGATTTGCAAAAAAACCTGATGTGATGGTTAAAAACGCAGGTCATTTTTAAATTCAGCGCTACAAAATAAATAAGAACCAATTATCAAAAGCTAAAAACCTGACACAATCCAAATTTTGTAGGCTAGTGTTGTATAATAGTGTTGACTCAAGAAAAAAATGGCCGCCGGACGGGAATTTTTCAAAAAGGGAACACTATTCTAAAAAGGGTACATTTTTCAAAAAGGGAATACTATTCTAAAAAAAGACTTTTTTCAAAAAGTGAACACTATTTTAAAAAAGGGCACAATTGTACCTTGTTCGCAAAAAATATTTTAAACTTTTTTGTTTAGAGTCCCTAGAATTTGCGATATTTTCCCGGGATCAATTGAATTGCCACAGGGCAAATAGGAAGTGTTAAAAAGGGCAGCCGGGTGCATTGGAAAGGTTTAAAAGAGCCGCCGAGCGCTGCGCCCTGCTAAAGCGGCTTAGAGTCAACTCTATATAAGTTAGACAATTTTATTACATAGTTATTTTAGCATAAATTTGCAATATAATTTACAATAGATTACTGCGATACTGCTGTTTGAAAATTATTGGAAAATACTTAAAAAATAAACAATTAGATAAAAATGTGATACAGAATCTTAATGCTCACTACCAATTTACCTTTATACACTTCCACATTTCTTAGCATATATATAGTATATTCATTGAGAATATTCTTTGAACAAAGTGATCTAAACGAGTGCAGAATACAGAATCAATTTCAATGAAATTAATTTTCACCAATTTCACATTTTTGCGTTCTTGTTAAAGTTAGTACTTGCATATTTCTTATTCTTTCTCTATGTTGTAAAATCTCTCCCACCTTTATTTTACTTATTTTGAAACTTTAGGCAAATAAATTAATTTTTTTTTCTTAAAAAGAATTAATATTTCAACATTTCCGTTTAAGGTTAATGTTTTTCTTTTAGAGACCATTCTCAGAAAAATATTAAATAAACACAAACTGAGACAAATTTCTGAGTATGTAAAACTTAGTATGATCAACTAAATAAATAGTCTAAATATATTTTGATGTTTTGAATAATGTGTTTGGACTATTATGTTTCAAGAATCAAACTAGATTTCTTACCCTGACTTAGTAAACCTTTCGCCAAGCTACCCGCAAAGCATCATCAGTACAAATTAATCGTTGTACAAGAAACAACAGAACGAATCAAGAACAGGCAAAGTTAGTTAATAAAATAACTAATTTTAACTGTTCTTGATTCGTTCTATTATTTGTTGTACAATGGTTAATTTGTACTGATAATGCCTTGAGGGTAGCTTGGCGAAACGTTTATTAATTTTTATTTTAAATGTTTTTAGTATTTATAATTTTTTTTTTATAAATTTTATCTTTTAACTGTATTCAAGTCTGTCTTATTTTATTTACTTTATTTTACTTTTAAAAGTTTTAAATTCAGACATTAAATGTATGTATATTGCAAATATGTAAAACTAAGTATTATGAAATGCAAAAAATAGTCTAAATATATTTTGATGTTTTGAATAATGTGTTTAGAGTATCATGTTTCAAGAATAAAACAAGATTTTGTTCACGGTATTTTTCGCTTTAATTTCTCAACTTTGAAAAAATAAACGCATAATTCCCCAATACATAAATAAATAAATTAGAGCAACTCTTTCTTTTTTTGTAGAAAAAAATCACACATTAGTTTGTGAGTTTCTATTTATGTTTTATTGGCTTAAACTGTATCAACCCACTTACCAGTATAACCTGTCATGACCATGTGATGTCTCCTTCCATTCTTCTCTGTTGTGCAACCCAGTTAATTACTGTTTGGATTTTATCATCACAGCCTATTAAAATGAAAACGTATTATGTTTTGTTTCTGTTTTTTCTTTGAAACTTCATAAAATTATCTTAAAAAATATTCAACTGTAACCATGATTACAATGCTGTCAAATATAATTTTCTATCCTATTATATACAGTACACTCTCAAAAATCTTTGGAGAAAGACCTCTGCTGATTTCAGATCATTGTTTTGTTTCCATTTTAAAGTTTCCTCTGAATACGGTAAAATATCTTGAAACCGGTACTCAATAAACTGGCAATATCAACATAATGAATGGTACTTTTGAAGGTCTAAATTTAAATCTGAAATTATAACTTACGAGATAAAGGAAAAATTAATGGGCATCATGTTTTAAAATTATATGTAAAGATCTAAATCTATCTTTCATTTACTTACAGTGTAGAGGAAGACAGAAAATCATTAATGAAAGTTTTAGTTGGCAGAAAATCATTTATGAACACCTTCCTGTCGCTATAGAACAAAATTATTGTAACTTTTGTGAACAATTGCGGCAATTTGTGATCGAATGAATTTCACGACAGTTTACTGCAAACTATTTGGCAAAAATTTAACATTTTTTTCAGTGATCGCTTGATGAAAGCTGTGACATTTTCTGTGATCATTACACAAAAATCGTATTCTTTCCGGTGATTGATTGACGGAATTTGCTTTCTTTTTTTTCAATTGGTCATCGGTAAACAAGATATTTTGCTTCTTCCAACTGATGAAATTCACAGATTTCTTATCCGGCTGTTAAGAAGTTGATTTTGGGAAACTGCAAAACATAATTAATTCTTGCAATAATCGAATATCTGTGAGGTAATTTAAAGATGTAAACCCTGTATACTATTTCAAACTCTCTGATCAATCTTTTTCTGCTGTCATAATGATATCATATCCACCTGTTCAAAGAAAAGTGTTAACATTCTCCAAAGTTTAATTTTTCAACATCATCATATATCTATGAAATTGTTATCATTGTATTGTTTATTACAATAGTATTTTAACAATCTAATTTATCCTATCTTGTAGAATTAAAAAATATGTACTATTTCTATGTAATTTAATGATGTTTCAAAAAACGAATTTTTGATTTTTTTGCTTCAATTAATATTAAATTGTTCAAATGAAGGAACTGAATAATGTAATAAATCATTATTATTAAGTTTCATTAAAATATAAAACTTTTTATATTCATGTACTTTCTTCCTTTTCAGCTAAATCAGATGATTCATATTAAGAGGAAAAAAAGACAGATGATGTTAAATCCACAGAAAAATGGCATCAGAAAAAGAATTCTGAATAGAAAAAAATTGAAAAACAAATATTTAAATTGATCTAGCTGTCATTCCATCCACATGGAATACTTATTTTTTACCTATTATTTCTCATTCTCTTGAAGCATTACTTCTGTTTCTTATTTAGCTGCTCTGTAACGCAATAATCAATGTATGTCTTTCTTCTCATACAAAACAAATTTTATCTGTGTAAGGCACTACGAACTCATTTATCTTCGTAACAAATATTCTTTATCTGTATAGAAAGCTGTATAGCTTTGTGAGAGTGGCTTAAATAATTTTTTTCATGTATGCGAAAATAATAGGCTTGTTTCTAAAACAAACAACAAAAGATATCCAAAAAGAAGTCTCTTCAGTTCACGCATTCTTGTGCAAATGAGTGAAAAACCTTTCACATGCGAGTTTTACAACAGAAGGTTTTCTGAGTCAAGTAAATATAGGTCTCATCTTCTCGTGCATACAAATGAATAGCCATTTGTTTATGATATGTGCAACAAAAAAAATTTCAGTTAAGTGTAACTCGAAAAGTCACTTTGTCATACATACAAATGCGAAACCTTTTAGTTGTGAGATATGCAAGAAAACATTTTCTCAGAAAAATAGCTTGAAAAGACACAACCTTGTACTTAATGACGAGAATCCTTTCAGTTCTGAGGTATGCAAGATAAATTTTCTCAGAAAAATAACTTGAATACATACCACATGTATTCGAATGAGAAACCTTTTAGTTGTGACATATGCAACAAAACATTTTCTCTGAAAGATAGTTTGAATAAACACAACCTTGTGCATACTCATGAGCAATCTTTCAGTTGTGAAATATGCAAGAAAATTTTTTCTCTGAAGTGTAACTTGAAAAAACACTTTATCATGTATACAAATGAGAAACCTTTCAGTTGTGAGATATGCAGCAAAAGTTTTTCTCATAAAGGTAATTTGAAAAAACATTTTCTCATGCATACAAATGAGAAACCTTTCAGTTGTGAGGTATGCAACAAAGCATTTTCTTCCAAGGATAACTTGAAAAAACATAGTATCATCCATACAAATGAGAAGCCTTTCAGTTGTGAGTTATGCAACAAAACATTTTCTCAGCGAAGTAACCTGAATACACACCTTCTCATGCATTCAAATCAGAAACCTTTCAGTTGTGAGATATGCAAGAAAACATTTTCTCAGAAAATTAAATTAAATAGACATCTACTCATGCATTCGAATGAGAAACCTTTCAGTTGTGAGATATGTAACAAAAAATTTTCTCAGAAAAGTAACTTGAGTAGACACCTCATCATCCATGCCGATGAGAAACCTTTTAGTTGTGAGATGTGCAACAAAACATTTTTTCACAAAACTGGGCTGAATACACACCTTTTACTGCATACAAATGAGAAACATTTCAGTTGTGAAATATGCTTTAAAAAATTTTCTCAGAAAGTAATCTGAATACACACCTTCTCATCCATACGAATGAGAAACCTTTCATTTGTGAGATATGCAACAAGAAATTTTCTACTAAAGGTACCATGAAACGACATCTTTTTGTGCATACAAATGAGAAACCTTTCAGTTGTGAGATATGCAACAAAAAATTTTCTCTAAAAGGCAACTTGAAAAAACATTTTCTCATGCATACAAATAAGAAACCTTTCAATTGTGAGACACCAAAAGATTTTCTCATAAAATTAGCTTAAATAAACACCTTTGTATACATGTGAATAAGAAATTTTTTAATTGTGATGTAAGTATGCAGCAAAACATATTCTCAGAAAAGTCACTTGAATAGAGAATTTCATATTCATACTAATAAGCTACCTTCTACTTGTGAAGTGTGCAACAAAGCTTTGTTTCAAAAAAGTACATTGAAAATCTAACTTCGTAATAATTACAGATAAGAAATATTTCAGTTGTGAAATATTTGATTTAAAGAATTTACTAGCTAATGTAGCTTCAATAAATACTGTTTTCTGAATACATATGAGAAACTTTTCAATTATGAAGTAGGCAGTAAAACATTTTTTTTTAAAGTAACTTGAAAATTATCTTCGTCTATCTACAAATGAGGAACCTATTATTTGTATTTTTTTTTCAAATTAATTATTAGATTACTCAATTAGATCCAATCGAAATCAAAGATCAATTAATGATTCAAAATGAACTGTTTATAAGTTATGTCTTTGAAATAATAATTATGCAAGAAAATTAAACTGCCCTATATTTAATATTTCTGTTTCAAATCCTTTCTTATGTATGTACGCATGTCAAACTGGTACCAATTGGCCCTTTATGGTTAATATTTTGAACTTAATTGATTGGAAATATGATTTTGGACAATTGATTTTCTGCCTAATTTATTTCTGGAAAAGTAAGTTTCCTGATTAAATAAAAAAATGAAATAAAATATAAAGATTATTTAGCAATTATTGAACAATAACAATAATAATAAAATATAATCATTTACAAAGCTGATAAGCATTGTTATTTTATACATTTATTGAATCCTTCCATTTTTAAACAGAAAATATACTTAATGAAAAGTTTCTTTACAAATCATGCAACCCAGTTTCCATATTTGATTGCGCATATTTATCTGAAGTCTGGTCATGTGTATCTACAAACTGGAAAAGTTCAAAATATAGAATGTTAGTCTGAGATAAACTTATGGAAAAAGGAGCAAGAAAATGCTTTTCTGTTACTTTAAATGTTTAAGTTATTGGATTCTAAAGATGCTTATGCTGCACTTGAAAGTTTGTGAATTTAATATGTTTTGTGATAAATGTAAACAAAATATATTGTTTTAATGCAAGGTTTCTGGTTCAAATAACATTTAAAAATATTTCCTACCATATTTTGACATTTTTATTACTTCTTGTATGAAAAAAAAAAACAATAATATAGCAACATTTTCATTAATCAGTTTATTAGTAATGTAAAATTGTAATTCACTGAGAAATACGAACCATTGTTTGTGACAGTTAAGAAATAACACCACTCTCAAAATTTTCAAAAAAAAGAAATGCTGAATTGTTCTTTAACCCTTATGTCAATGATCGGGTACCCAGAAATATATTTTCTCTTTTCACCCCGACTTCAGAGTGATAATATCAAAATAAACTAATATGAATTTATATCCCCATTATATTTGTAGTATTTCCTGCCCATTAGTATAATCATTTTAAAATTTAGAATTTTTTTATTACTATTTTGGGACATTTTATGCTTTTCGTCAGTGATTAGAGTACCCAGGTACCCATGCAAGTTTTCTGTGGAAAAATACAGAAATTGATAGATTATTTAGATTTAGATCCATAAAACTTAAAATTAATTTGAAAATAAGAGTTATACATATTTTTTAAGGCAAAAAATATTTCATTTAGGGGAAATTTTGCGGACAAGCTTTACAAAAGTAAAAGGTGTACCACTATACATCACGTACTACTTGCTTGCCACTTTGTTTGCATGATTTTCTGGTTTTTCTGAGGCGTTTTTGTGGCTCTAACAAGCACGCCTCACACCACCTACTTTTATCCTTTCTATTTCTTCCCACTTTAAGCCCTTTTGAATGGGTTCTGAACATGTGGCAGCTTCCAATACGGGCAAATATTTTTTTAAGTATACTTTCAATTCGCGATTTGTTTGAAAAATGTCTCATACCCTGTAGATTTTGTGATTGATCTTGAATTGCTGGAAGGCTCAAGGTCTGACCTAATTCCCGCAAAAACAGTTGACGATTGTCTTTTCTTATGACTAACCATATCATTATTTCCCGTATGTATAATGTAAGCAGGAAGTGCTGCTGTATTCACAACATTGAAAAATAATTCAAGTGACCTGTGGTTGTATTCCTATATGGTGTATATCGCTCCAATAATTTATCCATTATATCCACTCCATACTTCGTTTCATTATAAAGCTGAATCATTTCGGGTTTATCTTTCTGTCCCTGATGGTTTTATCATGATGTATTGTAGACATTAGAAAGACAGCTTTGTTCTTTTTGAAATATACGAACAAATTCTTACGTCATCATGAAATCCAAATTCTATGGATAAAACTTGTGCCTTACTTGGCCTTATTTCTTGGGGTACATAAAGTTTGTTTCTTTTCAAAGTGCCAACCACTGTGAGCTTCCAGTATATTAAATGCTTGGCCGAAGAAAAAATTTTGTCCATAGTTGATTTTCGTCCAGAATTCTTGAATGGGATGGACAAGTCTTTCACCTTAGTTTATTTCATTGCCTGTACCTATTTTTCTAGTGACTGTTGAAAGGATAATAATTTTTTGCTTCGCATACACAACATATTTTGATCCCATATTTAGACGGAAAAAATTGTCTGAATCTTGTTCTTCCTTGTTACGAAATAACTGTTTGTCAACCGTTAAGTTTTCCACCAGTTTGTGTTTTTCAATAGGTTATGATTTAGCATAGTCCATACATCACGAATTTCGGCAGCTTTATCATTTTGAAGACGTTCCACTCGTGTGTTCTGTTTGTGAAACCGAATAAATCTAGTAATATTCCAGAATCGGTTTACATTCCTACTTGCTCGATATAATGGATATGAGTTTGTTTTCCACATTTGTAATGTGTGATCTTTCTGTGAATTGTTGATACCTGAAGTAATTAATATTGCAAAAAAATGTGCCAAATTTCTCTTCTCCAAAGGCAGGTTAAGTTACATTCTATGAAATAGGGGTGTATTATGTCTCACGTGTGAAATTTGCAGCAGATACCTGGGTACCACGGTCATTGGAGACAAGGACAAATTTTGGTCATTGACATAAAGGTTAAACTTAATTTCCTTTTTGATTTACATAGTCTCGTGTTAATCCAGAGTGTCTCTCCGGCTTAAAGAAGTGTAGAGTGCTTCTGGTGAGACAAGTGAACTATTGGGATTACCAAGGGCACTTTCTAAATACCTAAGGGTCTTTTTGTAGATTCTAAAATTATATTTTACCTTCACATGGGCGTTTTGAGTCGTTTTTAGAATCTAAAGGTACATTTTTTATTCGCAAGGACACTTTTCTTATTTTTAAAGGCAATTTTAATATCTAAAAACCAGGGCAGTATTTTCAAGGGACAAGAATGGATTAGTTTTTACTATTTAATAAAATTTAATTCAAAAGGCAGGAAGAGCATAATCTTTTTGTCTGAGGGGTTTAGAAGAGTGGCATTTTTGCACATGGTGTAATAAGAATGCTATGTTTTAAACCAAAGTGTAGGCAAGGTCCAGCCCCCTCCTGAAACAATCTGGTGAGAACTGGTTAACATATTGAAAAGTTAAAATTGGGAAGACACGTTACTTAACTGATTTTCCTAAACATCATTTTTAGTATCACAATGTTGGCATCCAAAGTTAAAGTATTTATCTGCATAGATTAAGTAAGTTCTCTAAATAAAAGCAACAAAAAAAATATTTAGGGGAGAGTGGTAATGAATGGGCCATCGGGATGAATGGACCATTAACAAAATATGAAAAAAGTATTTGCATAAAATTATTTTAGAGGCCACCAATAGATGGAACTATTTGTTCTACCAAACTCATCAAATTTTTCATTATTTGGGAGAAGCCATTTTCCCTCTGGAGTAGGATGGTCAAGAATCTGATTGAAAAGTAATTTTTTTTCCCTTTTCAGTAAAATAAATAAGCTAAAAAGTATCTATTATTTCATTGCAGATATGTGTATTAGCAAGTCTTTGCATATCTGTAACTAATATTAGAATGTATTTAGATGTTATTTGAATTTAATGTACTAAAAGAACCTAAATATATTCCAGAAGTATAGGTGGGGCTGAATGGCCACTTTATCATGGTCATGAATGGGCCACCTTTGCCCTGATCATGAAAATGGGGCTTTCTTTCTTTTTTTCTGATATTTTCTTTAATATGAAACATAACTGGCTGTCATGGATTTAGATTAAATTACTGTCTAGTTAGAATAGGATTGTAGTGATGTCTAAAAAATAATTTGCACATTTTTACCCTAAGAAATATTAGTTATTTATTAGAAACATAAGTTAAATTGTATAAATGATTAAGGTGAACTGCACAGTTGTTGACCACACCTACGAGTATTTTCCCATTTGACATAAAACTAGAATCATTTTTTATATTCTGAATCTAATGGGTAGAATAAATAATACCAGAAATTTACACTAAATAGTCAATTAATAGGCAGTTCACCTGAATGCAATTATACCTCTTGAAATTTAATTTTAATTAAATAAAAGTTTTTACTTTAGATGGACCGTGTTTTTAAGCCAAAGGCATAAATTTCGTTAAATTATAATGTGTATTAACTATTATTTTTAGGCTTATTTTATGTTCTTTCTTTCTTATAATCTCATTATTTTGTCATTTTTCTGCTACAATTATGTGATTTAATAATATCACTTTTGATGTTTATAAATTCTGATAAGCATTGTGTATTACTTACTATTTCAGTATGCTTTTGATCATGTCAAGTGCCATTCATTTTGTCATATTTGGTGAATAAAAGATTAATTCCACATTTTTCATTGAATTCATTTAATGGCCCATTCAGCCCCGTGAGTGGGGATGAATGGGCCAAATTTCTATATTTTTATTTTCTATTATAATTCATTATAGATATTTTCAAATCCAATTTTTATGACTTTTTTATATAACCAAATAAGTAAGGTAACTGATGATCCAATTCTGAGCAAAAAAAAAAATTATTAGAAAAAATTACAAAAATTAAAAACCAATAATTGGCCCATACATTACCACTCTCCCCTACTGGAACAAAAGTTTCAAATTTTGACTTATTTTAAAGTGTTTAAAATTAATAAATAAATATATATATATACAGGGTGTCCATAATTAAACGAACCTACTTTAAAGTTGTCTAAATACGAAAGTATTGGTCAGAAAGTTGTGAAATTTTGTGTCGGACATAAAAAATAAATGGGAATTTGTTTGAGCGGAAAAAAATTTAGTTCAAAATTTCGCCACCAGATGGCGTTTTTAATAAATTACACATTTAGCCACCGCCCACTGAATACTAGGCCTGAGATCTGAGAAAAGAATAGCCGCCGTTGTAGGCGGATTTCTTTTTTCAGTGTTTGTACGGTCCGATAACACCAATAATTTTTTTAAGTTTTTGCGCTTTATTTTTTATCAGGGGCGGTCTGTATATTTGTCTTATTTAATCTGAGAAAAATAAAGCATAAAAACTTTTAAAAATGTGTAATTCACTAAAATAATCCACTGGTGGCGAAATTTTGAACTAAAAAAATTTTCCGCTCAAATATATTCCCATTCCTTTATTATGTCCGTCACAAAATTTCACAATTTTCTGACCAATAGTTTCGTCTGTAGACAACTTTAAAGTAGGTTCGTTTAATTATGGACACCCTGTATATAACGTACAGTTTTATAAAACCAGCTTCCCGATGGTAAAAAGAAAATTTTTGAAAATGAATTCTGCAATGAATCATTGTGTAGTGTTAATCTCCATGTATTAACGTGGGTCTTTGCGTTCTGTAATAGCATTTCTTCATCAGTGTCCCCATAAGAATAAGTTACTCATGGTCAAATTAGAAATTCAAAATATTATGTCACTTGCACACATTATGCTTTTTTAATGCACTATGTTGTAAAACTTGATACATGCTGTTCGGTTCAAATTCGGTGTGATTTTCACAGTTTTGTACTGATTGTTTTGAATATTTTCGGAAAATCTTTATAATTTATCTTAATGATTTCATATTAGCATCCTATTTATAATTTTACATTTGCCATTATTCCATTTACTAGTCTCTGTAGATGCTGTTATCATTCCATTCAGTTTTCAGCAGTTGGCAATAAAAAAAAATGTTGGCATTGTTTTTTAACTTTTACTTTAAACACATGTTTCTAATTTTAAAATGTATCTCTAAAACAACAATTTATGAATAAACAAAAAAAGTATTGAAAAGTTGATTTTTCATGTTCTAATAATAATATTTAACGTTTTTCAAATGTCTTTAAACATTTTTCAATAGTGTATTGTTGCAATAATAGTACACAAAATAACTACTGGTTTTAGCTTTCAATAAATTTTATTTTTTTTTTAAACTAAAAAGTAATTTTCTCTAAAATCAAAAAATAATCAAACCTAAAAAGAGTAACACACAAATAAGTGGTTTACTCAAATTAGTATAGAATTAAAAACTGCTATAAAAAATTCACTTTTCCAAATATTCTATTATGATCAACGTATGAATCTCTCATCTTTCCTTTTACCCCCTGGTAAAAATACAAGAAGAAGGTATGCCTAATGTTTACTTTTCGTTGTAACTTTCTGGATTGCGGGGAAAGTAAAGATAATTTTTTTGTGGTCAGTCCTCAGCAGATACAAACAACACTGTAAAAAGGCTATGTAGAGGATCTTCTGCCTTTTAACACCAGAGTTCGCGCTCCCCGTAAGCGATCTGCTAGCCCAGTGAAGATCCCTTTTGATCAATGTAATGGAAAATTCTAACAGGATTTTACACAAGACTTTACTTGTAAAATTTTGAAAGACGAAAGTTGGTGGAAATTATTATTTATTCTCATAACAACAAAAAAAAAATCCTTTGATAAATGTTGCGTTTTTTCCGCGACATTTTTACGAATTTTGCGTTTTTTGCACGATCCTTTGATGAAATTCACGCTTGTTTCTCGATTCTTAGACAAAATTAGCGCTCTTTTCGCGATTCTTTGAAAAAATCGCGTTTTCCCACGATCCTTTAACTTATTTCGCTTTTTTTCCGAGATTTTTTTCATGAAATTTGCATTTTTTCTACGCCTTTCGACGAAATT
Source organism: Maratus speciosus (assembly GCA_963932465.1). Taxonomy (NCBI): domain Eukaryota; kingdom Metazoa; phylum Arthropoda; class Arachnida; order Araneae; family Salticidae; genus Maratus; species Maratus speciosus. The sequence goes on along the minus strand of OZ010799.1, from coordinate 422,511,811 downwards.
TGCATTTTATCCGTTGCCCTTTGACGAAATTCGCGTTTTCACCACGATTCATTGACGAGATACGCGCTGTTTTCGCGATCATTATACGAAATTTGCGTGTGTCCGCGATTCTTTGACGAAATCTGCTTTTGTTTCACTATCCTTTAATAAAATTCGCATATTTTTTTTCGCCATCATTTCGAGAAATGTGCAATTTTTTGCAATTTACTCGCCGTCTTTTGACGAAATTTGCGTTTTTCCCCGTGGCCCTTTGACAAAACTCGCATTTTTCTGAGATCCTTTAACAAAACTCACATTTTTCCAAGATTCTTTGACGAAATTTACGATTTTCTGCAATCCTTTGACAAAATCTGCACATTGCCCGCTATCCTTTGTCAAAATTCGCTTTTGTTTCGTGATCCTTTAACGAACTCTATTTCCCACGATCCTTTGACGAAAGTCCCGACTGAAATAAACTCAATATAGCGCTATTCGTTCTCGCGTTTTTTTTTTTTTTTGTGTTTCGCCCTCTAACGCTATTTCCTCCCCATAAAAATTATCAACAAATTTTAATGCAGATTTGTATCGATCACAGAGACGATAAAATTCAGTGCTGAAGAAAACGTAATTTCTTGTAATTAAATTTCTTTCGTAATTTCTTGGAAAAGTAGCATGTCTTTAGTACATAAGTCATGTAAATATCCCAAATACTGGTCTATCATGCATTCCTGAATATTTTAAATAATTTTTTGTAGAAATATCCAAGACATACACGAAATATATTTCATTCTTATACTGCAGATGTTATCTAATTGATAAGAGTCTTGAATGCTTATTGAAACTTGTAGATTATGGATTTATTTTATTCATTTATTTTTTAAGTCTTGAAAAGCTATATTTATGGAACAACTAGAACACATTTTCATTATTTAAAAAAATGATGAACAAAAAATATTTTTCTTTTAAACAGTTCGACTGTTCTCACCCCTTTAATAATTGCATGTAATGAAAAACTATTAAGAAAGAAAATCACAGCATTTGTTACATAATCTTCTATAATTAAAGGTATTTACTTTTAATGTGAATTTTTATGTAATTTAAAGGAAAACATTCTTAGATCATACACTTAAAGAAAATGCTGTTTTACTTACTCATTTAGTTTTGTTTTGTTTCTTTCAATTATTACTTTTTAGGATATTTTAAAACTTTTTCCCTTATAATCTGTTTTATTACCAGTTTTGTAACATTTTATTGCTATCAACATGTACTTTGTATATTAGTATGAAAACTGAAGAAACAACAGGAAACAAAACTGATGCTCAAAATTAAATTATATTTACTATATAAAAGAAGCTCAAAGCATAATTATATGAAATCAAAAGTGTAAAGTTTAATATTAAAAATATTGTTTTTTTAAAAAATAAGTTATTCTTTAATAAGAAATTTCAGATATTGGCAGGTTGCAGCAATTGACTCTTTTTAGAACTCTAGGGATAAGGGGGCGTTTTTTCAATAAAAAATACATACCCATTCTTTGTTTTTCATACAAAAATGCATTATTTTAAAGATGCTATTATGCAAAACATTAAATAAAAAAAATTATATTGATCAGTAACTTCTAGCTAAACTTATAATACTAGCATTCATATCTTATTGCTCGTTTTAAAAGACTAATGTTCTAAAACATTATGCATAGGTACTATCTCATATTATTAACCATTTGAAAAAATGGTTATTGTTTTCTGTCACGGTAGGAAATCAAAAACATATCTAAAGCGTTTTATTAGTTGAATCCGCATTTTATTCGTTTTCTGATTGGTCTATACAGTAATCTGTATTTTCCCTTTACTTTCAACAGAGATGGATACTTCTGTTGCCACTATGACAAAAAAGTAATAAAAACTACAAAAAAATTAATAACTCAGAAACAAATTGAGATACAGCTTTCAAACAAATTGCATTTAAAAGTATATTTTTTTCTCTTTACGACGGTGTAAAAAGTAATTTTGTGGGATGTTTAGAAGTTTAAGAATGAAATTTCATTTAAAATTGGTCGTCAGATTTCTTGGAAATCTGACGATGGGAAAGCCTTTTCCCGAACAGCCAATGAAATGCTTGGATAATACGTAAGTTTCAGGTGGATAATACATAAGTTTCAGGAAATCTGACGAGTCGCAGGCGATTTTTGTCGTTTGCAACTTTTACGTGTAATAACACTATTAATGTTTAATTCATGGCGTACGTAATACGTATGATCAACTCCTTGCAATTTTTTATGTCTTAAATTTTAGTCTTTGAAAAAATCATTTTCCAAATGGTCGTTGTAATTTGTTAAATTGCTTTTATTATTATTATTATTGTGATAGAATCTCATATTATTACCATCCTCCTTTTCATTTGCATCTTACCTTATACACCTGCAATACATTATTCTCTCCCGTCCCATTAGGATAGTCATAGACATCCAAAATACAAATGAGAAATATGGAGCCATAAATAAAAAAGAGGCAGCTTGGAAATGGATTGAAGCAAAAAACAGAGCTCTGTGGACTCCTCTGATTCTTTTTTAAACAGAAAGTGGTCCACCTATTTTAAGGTGGCTGGCCCTCAAGTCCCCTGCTCAGCAACTCAGAACTTTCTGACTGATTTTTAAACGTAATAAAAACTGGCATGGTCGACTATTGAAGCTATTTGTATCGAAATGAGTTTTTCATTTTCGATAAATAAATTACTTATTGTATTATAAGCAATTGTGGACACGTGACGACCGAATTTTTCTTCGTCCGAAAATTCGTTTTCAAAACACCCACTTTGACAGTATATTCTGAAAGGCCCTTACCAAAAAATGAAAAGCGTCTTTCGATTACACAATTTTTGAATAAGAGAACCTGCGAATTTCATGTATTTGCTTAAAAAGCTGAATTAAAAAAATTGTTACAAATTAGCTCCTTTAGATTTAAGGAGAGCCTTAAGGACTCAGTTAGGAAGAAGTTAAATCCAATTACCTGGTGGAAAGGTGTTTGCAAGTGTAGTCACTTTTTAAAGAATTTTTTTCTTTATTTGCATTCATCCAATCTAAGTTGAGAAACTGACTGCTATAAAAGTATTGTTTCGTTATACCATGTTGTACTGTAGTAAGAAAAATGACGATTTTAATGAATTTTTTAACAACTAAATATTGTAAATTAGTTCCCTTAACAAAATTGATGTACATTAAAATAACTGTATTTTATTTAAATAATCTTTACAATAAGTTTCCTATTACACTAGGTAAATGTTTCATTCTGTTAGCTACGAATAAAAAAAAAAAATTAATAAAAAGGTGGTTAAATTGAAATGGATAACTATGTATGGATTTTGTGTATTTTGGATAAAATTTCTTTTCTTCGAGTGCCCAATAATTAAAGAAGCTTTAGTCAGTTGTGTGATCTTGGTCAAACATTTGTTGTAATTATTAATTTAGCATTAATAAATAATTAAATTTGTATAGATCTAATTAAATTTGCTTACAGTTATCTATAAGAAAAACGCATTATTATCTTTTGAATAAATTTAGAACTTTTTTATTTGATTGTTTATTTGTTCCTTATATAGTTTCCTAACTGGTTATATTTACATTAATCAGGATCTAAAAATATGTGTGTTTGTTCACCGCCGGCCTGAGCGCTGACATAAAAATGGCGGCTGTCGAAGGCGGATTTTTTTCAGCGTGTGTACGGTCCCTTAAATATTCGTACCAATAATTTCTTTAAAGTTTTTTCTGCTTTATTTTTCTAAGATTGAACAAGTCAGAGAAATCTTTTATAAAATACTGGTGTCAACATTTAAGGGGTACTTACGTTAAGTATTTAAGTACTAGTATAAGTTTAAGTATTTAAGTACTAGTATAAGTTTAAGTATTTAAATAGTAGGTATTTAAGTACTTACGTTAAAAAAAAAATCCGCCATTTTTGTGTCAGCTCTCAGGCCTAGTATTCAGGGGGCGGTGAACCCAATCGCGCCTGTCGGCCTAATCGTTCGGAGTTTTCGTGGTTTTCTTCGAACCTTGGATTTCCAAGCGTTAATACGGGTTAGGTTCCCTTAGAAAGATCCCCCCACGAAGGGCGCTCCTCCCCTTTAGGGCCTATATCCCTCGTGTTGATAATTGGCCGTCATAAACACAAACCAAACCAAACAGGGGGCGGTAGTTTGTTTCTCCATGACGTACTTTTCGTAAAAAAATATAAATAATCAAGTCTTAATATTTTGGTAAATAAGATAGCAATATTTCCTCTTTGATATTAATCATTTTATAGTACGAAGCATTATTTTTTTCCTTCTATCTTTACAAGTAGAAGAAAGTATTGGGTTCGTGAAAAATTTCGACGTGATCTTCGTCGGATTTATACGTTTTAGAAGGTCCTAATGAGGATTTGACTGTTTTTAGTAAATGTCTGCCTGTCTGTGACAAATATTTTGTGGGCGCTCTATCTGAAGAATTAATGCACGAAATTTAATAAAATCTTAATTTCAGTTAGACCTTCATACCAGGTGTCCTAAAAAGGACTGACTGATTTTAAAATTCAATAACTTGCAAACGGTGACAGATATTTAAAAAATTCTTGCAGGAGGGTTATGCATGAGGTCAGAAGTTTTTTTTTACAGTGATTTTCGGTTTTAGTTCGAATTACAAACAATAGATAGCGCTGCGATCAATAGACACTAAATTCAGGCTCGATTTTGGGTCCTTCGGGACCCACTCAATACATTTTAATCTCCTTTTTCCGCATGGAAGAAGAGATCAGCCAAAAAAGCGAGCCGGTATTTAGCGTCTATTGATCGCAGTGCCATCTATTGTTTGTAATTCGAACTAAAACCGAAAATCACTGTAAAAAAAAAACTTTTGACCTCATGCATAACCCTCCTGCAAGAATTTTTTAAATATTATGTCACCGTTTGCAAGTTATTGAATTTTAAAATCAGTCAGTCCTTTTTAGAACATCCAGTATAAATTGGTATACGTTTTAAGAGTAAATCGCCAAACAGGGGATGCTGCTACACTGTTAAAAATATTGTGAAAGATTACCTCTGTTTTTAAAGGCTATCTATTTTCTGACCAATGAGAACGCTCGATAGGTGTTTATGTAGCGTTCTCATTGGTCAGAAAATAGATAGCCTTAAAAAACAGAGGTAATTTTTCACGATATTTTTAACAGTGTATGGTGTATTTTTCACGATTTCCGCAATAGCTGCAACTCAAGAACTAATGCACGGATTTTTATCAAACTTCAGTGTCAGTTGGACATTGACATAAGTTATTTCTGATTAGGTTTTGGTGTAAATCTCTCAACAGGTAGCGCTGCTATGCTACATTTTTCACGATTTCTGCAATAGCTTTATGTCAAGAACTAATGCATGGATTTTCATTGAAATTCAGATTCAGTTACACGTACACTTAAGTTGTTACTGATTATGCTTTGGTCTATATCGCCAGACAGGTAGTGCTGCTATAGTGCATTTTTCAGAATTTACACAATTTTAGCAATAGTCATATCTCAAGAACTAATGTACGGAATTTCATCAAGCTTCATATTCTGCTAACCTTAACATAAGTTGGTGCTGATTAGGTTTTTATGTAAATCATATACCAGGTGGCGCTGCTATGCTGCATTTTTCAGGATTTTCGCGATAAATATACCTCAAAAACTAATGTACGGAATTTCATCTAACTTCATATTTTGTTACCCTTTCGCATAAATAGATATAGATTAAAAAATCTCGAAATAGTGACTACATATATCTTGGAAATTTTTCTGTAGAAAATTTCAATCGCCTTGCATTCAATAATATTTCAAAATATATATCTTGGAAATTTTTCTGTAGAAAATTTCGCACGCCTTGCATTCAATAATATTTCAAATTTTAGTTGCTTAAAAGGTGTATTTAGTTTACTTGAAGTTAGTTAACAACTTTAAGTAAACTAAGTTAGCAAATTAGTTAACTTTAGTTGCTTAAAAGGCTGTAGCCTTGCCAACATATAATAGTGAGAAGTGCCAGACTGGGTATCGGTCCAAGTGGTTCAGTTGGCAGAACGCCGGCGCTCTATATCGAGGACCCGGGTTCGATTCTCGACTTGGATACTTTTTCTCTCTGTTGGCTATACGCCTTTTAAGCAACTAAAATATGAAATGTTATTGAATGCAAAGCGTGTGAAATTTTCTACAGAAAAATTTCCAGGATAGATATAGATTTATTCAATGTCATCGATACTGGATTCTCCATAGTTTCGTGTTTGCGCCAGAGTCGGTGGCTCACGGAAAATTATTCCATCTTGTGCTGCGGTTGTATCCTTGCCAACATATAATAGTGAGAAGTGCCAGGCTGGGTATCGTTCGAGGGGGTTCAGTTGGTAGAACGTCCGTGTGCTATACCGAGGACCCGGGTTCGATTCCCGGCTTGGATACTTTTTCACTTTGTTAGCTATACGCCTTTTAAGCAACTAAAATTTGAAATAGTTGTGACTACTTTTGGAAAGTAGTTTATAGCTGCTATTTTTTAAAATAAATAGTTTTTGTTAACTATAAATCACATTTTTGGTAAAGTAGTTGTAGTTCGCTGCAATAAAAAAGTAGTTTTTTGTTACTGCTGGCCGTGGAGTACTTTTAGGTCCCCGCGATCGTCCTAAACGATTCCATTGATTTCTTTTCGTATGTTTATGTTAAAAACGTTGTTTATAAAACACCTGCTTCTGACCTTTCCATTTCATATAAAATGATACAATTCGCAATTCTTACTGTTACACTGTGAATGTTTAAAAACACTTGGTGTGAAACTGTCAAAAAAACTCAGCGCTTTTCTGATACTGACGAGCTCACTTAGAGCTACATTGAAGTCACTGTTAAAAGAAAATCGTTATGTTTCCCCATTCTTTTGCTGAACTGCAATTAACTTGCATTGTTCGTATTTTTGCGATTAATATTTACAATAACTAGGGAACTCTTTCCCCTACGAGCTACGCGCGCCAACCCCGTACTGACACTGGAGACTCTAAAAATATGCTATTTTCTCTATTTTTAAAAAATTACGGAAGCTTGAAATATAATTAATCTTTTGTAATCGGGTTTCCATACATTTTCCTTTGATTGAGGAATTTTATAGCCGAATCAGCTGCTGTCACAAACAGCTAACGGCTATCTTTGCGTTTGATTGAATAAGATCAATTAAACCTTTAAAAATCAGCTTATATAAAATGGTTAAGTAAGCAATATGACTGTCTCCTGAAATTTTACAACATCGCTATAAAAATTATTTTAACCTTCTTATGGCCGCGAACTGATATATCCGTTCACTAAACTGCAGGTTTCACTGCAATAGAATCATTATTTAAATTAATATAATTCTACAGAAATAATCCTGTTTTGGAAGATTAACTTATGATTAATACTCTCAAGGCTTAGATGCCTATACGTAATATATATATATAAATATATATATCATGTTGGAAAAACATTTTTTTTAGCATTTAAAAAACATTACAGTGAAAACAACATTACATTTGTGCCCTTTTTCTCGGTGGTCAGGGATTAATTAAGCGGTTTTAAATATAACGTAATTTTCACAAAAATTTCCACTTTTAATATTCGCAAGAAAATATGTTTTCTTATTGAATGGAAAATATTTCCGCTATATTTAAATTGGCAAAAATGGAGAAAAAGGCTTTTCTAAATATGAAATAAATTTCACGTGTAAATATACTTTTGAAATGAAACTGTTTGGCAATATTAGTTGGGCATTTTAAATATGACATAATTTTCACCATTTACTGAGCTTACAGTTTTCTTTCTGAGTTTAATACTACCGTGTAAATACTTTTTTAATTGGAAATAAATGTTATTATTTGTGCTATTTTGCTAGTTGACAGTAACTTAAAAAATTACTTTTATAGGTATGAAATAAATCTCTATTGAAATAATGGATTATTGAATGCAATACTGAAAAAAACACCAAAAATTTAGTCAAAAATTAAACTGTTCTTTCCTAATCCAATTTTGGTTGATGGTAATAACTTTCAGAAAACTGAAGTACATTATGGAAAGTTTTGATAGACATGCTCACTTTTGTTATAAATATGATAACACCAAAAAAAGTGGTAGAAGTTCTCATAATATGTGATAGAAGCATGCACTTGACACTCCACATTTTTGACTGCGATTATAGGGTTCATAGGTATCATCGATTGTGTGAAAACCCTATTTTGCCAAAACGTTTTGTGATGTTATCACATTTCTTACAAAACAAGGTACATATTATATATTTCGCAAAATTATTACCGTCGAGCCGACTTCACTTAAAATGAAACACTCTGTATTTGTGACTAAATAAGTCGTTTGCGACCCCATGTTCTATGGCAATTTTTCATCCACCTGATGTCTACTATCTCCCCCCACTGAATTTGTATGTGAAATTCGGCAGCACCTACTATCCCTCAAATTTTAGTTTTCACCTCGGAATTCTAATATCATCATACAGCATTTAAATATTATCTCCCTAAATTCTATTTTGAAAAGACAGTTTTGACATTTTCTCTTGAGTAAAAGTTATTGCCTTAGAAAAAGTGCTTTACGCTAATTAAAATATTTTTTCAAAATATATTCGGTTGGTATTAGACTTTTATTGTCTAATAGTGAAAAACAAATTTTGAAAAATGTATTAGGTAATGAGCAATCCCATGCTGAAATTTTCATTAAACATAACACAGATTTTTGTAATTAGTGAGCTTATACTCCTTTAAAATCTTTTCATCAAGAATTATTAGGGAACTGGAAATTTATTAGCAGAACTCAGTTTTTAATTAAATTTCACCAGAATCTTTTATGAGCCTGTAAATAGAATGATGTTTTTCCTCTTGTGAATGTTACATTTGATTTATATTATTGAAAATTAGTAACACAATGCTTATCGCGCAAACATACATTTTAGAAACATGTAATTTAGAATTTTCAAAATTTCATATATAATTTTAAAATTTCTTGTAATCTTTTTCATCTTTATCAATAATAATTATGATACTTCTAAAATTGAAAATTGTTTCTAGATCGAATTCCAAAAACGTATTTTTTTTTTTACTTATCAGAATGTGCAGATATCTGAGAAATGAGGAGAACACACAAAAATATAAGGGATTCCCACAAGAAGATAACCCGGGAAATGTTATTTTTAGAGAAAATAAATACAGGGACGTTTTACTTTGACACTTTTATTTATTTTTAAAGGCACTTTTAATATGTAAAAATCAATACACTGTTTTCAAGATACAAAAAGTCAGTTTTTACTATACAGTGAAATTGCATATTGCAAAATGCAGAAAGGGAACTATTTATTTAAACTGAGTGACAAGAAGGGAGCTATTTTTGAATGAGGAGCAAGAAGGGGGCTAATCAAGATACAACGAGGACAGGCGGGATACCATCTAAAGGACAAATAGGGTGCTGCACTCTCCTGAAACTGTCTGGGAGAAACTTGTATTTCAACTGTTTTGGAAGCAGAGGAAGAATATTTCCAGCAAGCTCCTGTATTTACTTCATTTCTTAAATATACATGTATGACAAGTAATTGTTTTATTTGCTCATGTATTTTCCCCTAAAACCAACAGTTTTTGGGGCTATCTTCTAGTAGGATACCGTATACCTTAAAATCGTAAATAAAATGAAACAAATTGATGATACTACATAAATGAATATTACACCAAATAAAGATAACTTTGAAAATAGAAATATAATAACTACTGAATAAAAATTTTATTCAATCTCAGTTTACAAAAGTTAATTGAAGTTGAATTATGCATTACAAGACTACAAATGTAATTTTGAATTACTTTAATGAAAATATAGATAAAAAACCTTTCAGGGAAAGCATCTGTGGTTGCAAGTCATGACAAAATTCACTTGATGAAATATTGAACTATGTGATAATGTTTCACAAAAGAAACTCAAATATTTCACAAGTAGAATAATAAAATTGATAATAAAGAAATATTTTGCACACGCTTTCACTATAAGTTGTAATTAGCACTATAATTGTAAGAAAAATGTTAAACTAAGCTTATTTTTTATATATTTTTTCAAACTTCGCACCATTTTCTTTGTTAGCAGTAATTGATACATTAATTTCTACTAAATGTTTCTGTTATCAACTGTAAAAAAAAAAATTCTAGTTTTTTAATATATTTTAGTAGAATTCTTTTTAAAACTGAATCATTGCATTTTTAGATGAAAAGAGAAAGCTTTTCCATATTGGTATATTCAATACAACACTTACATGCTACTAAAATTACAGATCGTAAATAAGGTAAACCCCCAAGTTATTGATACATATCCAATAACTGGCACTTCAGCAAGAATCTTAAAGACTTAAATAAGCATTTTCTTGTAAAGTTCTGCAAACTAATGTTATCTAATACTAACTTAGACACTTAGTTTCTTTTAGGAGTCAATGTATTCACCACTAGAAGGTCAAGAAGAAATTCAATGAGGAAGGAACTTTTGAGAACAAAAAGTACCATTTTGAAGCAACTATCTTATTTCTAAAATTAGGGTAGTTTTTAATTAATATATTTCTGATGCAACAGTCCCAAACTTTTTCTTAAAGTTACACTTGTAGAAATTAGTCAAGAGTCATGGTTTACAATAATTTATTTTGGCATAATGGGGGATGTCAGTTATCAGTTCCAGGAATTTGATTTCTCGAGTCTCTGACAGAGGAATCAGATATTCGTTATATTAATGAAAATTGAAATCTATTACTTGAACTCTTTAAAAGGCATAACAATAAATGAAATTTATCTTTTAGTAAACGCTATTAAAATTCACATTTTTCTAACAGCCCCTGACACCAATTGTCAGTTATTGGTTCATAAATGTCAGTTATTGGATATCTGCATTAATAGTAATTTAAAACATGAAACAAAAGACACACACACATATGTAGTATGATATAATACATAAATAAGGTTTAAGTACTATTTGTATAATAAAGATTACAGTTTTTTTTAAAGTATACAATCCTTGAACTCACTTTTCATTTTTGAAAATGAACCTTCAGACACCGGTTCACATTGTTTCAGTTATAGGTTTTTCAAAATAGAGTTTGTGTCAGTTACTGGAGTTTTGACCACACTCGTGAAAAAATAAATTAAATAATAGAATGCATAATCTTTTTAATTTTTGCAAAAATAATTTTTAATGTATCTCTACTATCCTTTCAAAAAAAAAAAAGAGAGATATAAAATGAATTGCAATAGTGACTTGAACAAGAAAGATTCATTAAGGTCAGAGCTAGCTACTCGGGTTTTCACCCTACATAATTTTATTTAATCTATCATCTTTCAAAAAAACAGTGTTAACATGAAAATAACTGAATAACTCAAATGCAAAAAAGATTTCAGTGTCATTAAAAAAAAGTATATACACAATGAAATACACATGGAATTTCATGTTTTAATTGTAAAATCAGAATTTTTTTAAGTAGAACAATAGAAAAAGGTCAAGTTAAAAAATGAGTATAAAAGTAAAATGCAAAAGACAACATTTTATTAAATCTATGTATCATTTATAAAAGAAACAATATTCGCATGAAAATGAAAGAATAATTGAAATAATAGTCTTCAGTTTCATTTTTATAAAAAGTAGGTAGAAATGAGTTTTCTGGTTATTTCCATAAGCTCATCCGTAATACAGGCAAGTTTATGTTATAGATTTTCATCATTTGCAATATATTCATTTGGAGTAATCTTGTGGTATATTTTTCTCTTGCTATATTTACAAAAAAAAATGTAAAATTTTACAACATTAGCTCCACCTTTCACTTTCTCACAGCTTCATATATTTTTAACACTTACCTTAGTGAGTGAAACATATTGCTATGGAAATTACTATGGAATCTTATGGAATACATGAATTTTTCCATTACAGGACAATGTTGAAATCAAAATTTCTTGATCGAAAAAGTAATCTTTTTTTTCTATTACAATCATCTTTAACATTAGAGTTCGATTCAATAATCAAAGTCATGTATAAATTTTCACTGAAATTCTTCTGGCTCTCTTGGATTAGTTAAGTTGACAGGATTAATGTTAATATTGTTTGAAACAATAATTCCATTGAGCCAGGACTGCCAATGGAAACTTTTTTTTCTATGCAACTATTTCAAAACAATAGTAATCAACATCGATGACATATACCATGACAATTATTTTTGGAAACAGTAACGCACAAAATAATAAAAAATAGTTGTTGGTGGCAGTTCTGTTTAAGCAATAAATCTTATTTCAGTTATTGTTCTTTCGTGTCTTTAATACTTTTATCAACAGTTATTTAAGCCAGGACTAGAAATAACATTTCAAAATTTTGGGACACCATTTCTACAATTTTTTTAAGATATATGACATACAATTTAAAAAGCAATTTTATTATTATTCAAATTTACTCTTCCTACACCATTAGCGAGTGAAGATATGTGGTCGGAAAATAGTTTGAAATGAGACTTTGCGTATCAAGAGTCATATTAAACAACTAAATGTAAGAGAGTTTTAAAGAGTAGTTCTATGAGGAAACAAGACTTAAAATTTACTTTACAGTTTATACAGGGTGTCCCAAAATGACCGCATAAACTCTGCATAGCTAGATTCCTCGTTGGGAGTACATAAAAACTGCCCAAAGAAGCGTTCCTGTACGATCCATAGTTTACGAGAAAAATACAAAAAACAAAGTATGACGTCACTGCCGGTGCAAGAAAAAACACTTTATTGGACATATCAACAACGGCGGGACGGATATCGACGGGCATACTCCCTAGCAGTTCGTAAGGCATTTCCATTACATCGGCCGTACATCAGGTATATGCCGCAGTAGTCACAAATGGAATACATGGCCACCATACGAAGACTACCGGTAGCTGCAAGATGCAGCCTTTTAAAAATACGAGTTCAACGTCGGCTTAACGTTATTCCATGGCGCGCGGACGTGCATGGCGCGATATGCGCGGCCAACGTTTTAAACATTGTCATCTGGGAAGATATGCAAATACTGTTGTTGATATGTCCAATAAAGTGTTTTTTTCTTGCACCGGCAGTGACGTCATACTTTGTTTTTCGTATTTTTCTCGTAAACGATGGATCGTACAGGAACGCTTCTTTGGGCAGATTTTATGTACTCCCAACGAGGAATCTAGCTGTGCAGAGTTTATGCGGTCGTTTTGGGACACCCTGTATTTGCATAAATTACATTTTTGATAAGATACTGTGTAGAATTATAGAGCACCAGCATTCTATCATTTTGATATGTTTTAAAACTGAAGAAACTACTGCTTTTTGGTACAAAATTATTGATCAAACAGTTTTTAAAACAAAAATTGAAAAAATTTCATATAGCTGTTCAAATTTAAGAAAACTGCAAATTAAGCTAAAGTTTTTGCTCCTATGACATTATAGCTATATCTAAGGTTTTAACTATGAAATAGATTTAATGAAAAGTAAAATAACTACATATTTTATACTTTAAATTATTATTATTATACTTCACAAAATTATCCTTTTATTTAAAATTATTCACAGTTATTTAATAAGATTGAACTCTTATTTTTGTCAGTAAAATAAATAAAAAAATGCTACAAGATGTTATTTATTTTTTAACTGCAACATTACATTAATATAATAATTTTAAATTTATAAAAAATATCTACATTAAACAATCAATATTATATGTGAGCATAAGCATTTACAGACTATACTTGGTATTACTTCAAATAGCTGCTGTTATCACTTTTAGTTTATTTTTAAATTCAGCTTGCAAAGTAACTGTTGACTTTTAAAAGAAAATGATGAAGACCTTTTTTGTTTTGCAGACAATATTTCATTTCATTTTTCAAAAATTAGGACAATGATTAAAACTTTTATGACTTTTAGGGCCCATAAAAGTAATGAAACTTTTATGATAATTGGGAAAACACCTACCGTTGCTTTAAATATATATTATTGTAGGGTATGAAATCGCTTTGATGAACTACATTCACCTTCTTCTACACTTCTTTTATCGAACGAATAAATGGATTCATCTAATAAGTGAACCAATTTAACCCATTTGTCCATATTTATTGCAAAATTATTACTGCAGAGTGACATGAAAATGTTTTCAAATTCATCTTTAAATTTTAACATTTCATTTTTTGATGGCAAACATTCTCGAATAAAGAATTCAAGAAAATCCCATTCATTATCACGAATGAAACTTTCTAATTGATCTGTAATAAAACTTTTTAGAGCATTAGGGCTTTTCTGCCAGAATTCTCTAAAAAGCTTTCGATAATTCCAATCCTTATAACCATTTCTAACTTTAAGGACAATGTCGATCAATGTACGTTTATAATCGCATTTAAAAAGAAAATCCCACATGCAATTGGCTACTCCAATAAAAAAGCTCTGCAGAGGCCACTGTAGAAAACATTCCAACACCTCACAAGGGCCATTTTTGAAAACTTCCACTTGTTGCTCTTCATCCATCTTTGATAGTAGAAAGCATAAAATATGGGCATCTTCTACAGATTTTGCAACCTCTACCAAGGATTCTTCTCTCTCCATTGGGGTTAGCTTCTCTAGGAAGTACTCAGCTGCTTCTTTATTACCCATATCTGCACACTGGTCAAATTCATCTTTGTAAGAGATGCGTGCATTGACCAAGCCCTTTCTCTTCATATTGTGTGACCAATAACTAATTATTGCAAATTTGTCCCAATCAGATTCTTTGAGATCCTCAGGCATATTGCTCCAAACTTTTGTAATATTGTCCTCCAAGCAATAAATACAAGCTAGCTTATAGCGTGTGGATATATCTAAATTCTCATTTCTAACTAATACTTCTACTGTTTTCTTCCTATCTACTGTACCGTGTGAGGTCCAACACAGTTCAGCTGGTAGATTTAGAAGAAGATCAAAATACGAGCAGTGGAATTTCAACCATTCTAAAATTTGTAAGCCAATCGGCTTAATAACACCTAACACTTTCTCTTTTAACAGTTGTGGTAGAGGAAGCTGTGTAGCTTTCTCTAATACTCTATGTTCGATTTTTTCCCACTTCTCATTTGTAGACAAGAAATCTGATATAGAACGGAGTTTTGCCAATAATATTAGATTCCTAATATCACTCTGGTTCCACAATGAAACGACAATTTTTACAAGAGCCATATGCTCAAGTGAGGACAGCATAACAAACTTCATGATTAATCTAAAGGAAATACTAGATGTTCTCAAAAAACTTTCTGATTTAAGGAGAACAGGCAAAAAACATGAATTATATAGTCATAAAAAATCTTTCTTCAAATTTCTTTAAGGTTAAATGAGCCTGGAGGAATCGTAAGCAAACAGATAACAGTCAGACTCTTGATAAAATCAATCGATGAGTACTGATAAACACAGAAGTTTCAAGAAATGTTCAACTTTAAGTATTGTTAAATTAACTTTGAAGCTGAAGGTTTTCTGAGACATTTAAAAAATCAACAACACAAGCAAAACGATGAGACAAGTAATGATATTTCCCTGAATATATCTGACAGCAATTACTGCAATAATGCTTTTTGGGGGGTATTTGCTGGAGTATCGTAAACTTGATGACTGGTTAGAAGCTTGATGAAAGTGTTGAAGAATAATTGGAAGAAACAGCTTAGAAATATGATCTAGAAGAATAAATAAAATAATCAGTTAAAGAAAATGTGAACAACTGAAATCTAAAGAAACAGTCATTTATTTTGTGAGTAAATGGTATAAACAGTATAAGACCGTCAATCTTTTAGAGTATAAGTTGAATGAACATTCCGAACCAGAAAATTTATTTAATAAAATGCGTCAATTCTATGTGGTATTTATCGATTCCATTTACGTAAATTTTCTAGTTTGAAATCTATATATTTGACTTGATAAAGAAAGGAGAGGAGAGAAGGTTAGCATGCCAGATGTCAATGCAATTTAAATGCAAGGAACATGAGAAAATAAATGTATTTCCATCCTTAAATTTATGTACAATCGGTGTGAAAAAGAAAAATATACACCACACAAAATTGAATCGTCAAATAGTTGCATCTAAAAATCAAAAACGATGTTAAAATTAAATGTTTGTTTTGAAAATATCAGAACTTGGTACAATTTCAGTATGAAGGCGAGCTTTAAGCTTATGCTTTTTTAAACATAAATTGAAAAGCCAGCATTCCTAGTTAAATGGCAATTTTTGTTTTTTTCTGAGACACATTTGAGATTAAAATGTATTGGTGTATCTTTTTATTTTGACACTGAATATACATAATCTCAAACATATAGACATTTGCATAAATTAATTAAGGTACAGGAATAAGAAAGATTAGAAAATAACAGTCTTTCTTTCATATCACTTTTAACTATATTTTACAGCTGTCACAGATACAATGAAAAAGAAACATTGCAGTTTTCTCTCTAAAAGTGTTTAATATGAGCACCATTACATTAGTCATGAGATATACATTCAATGAGTCCAACAGAGTTTTTCAACAATGTGGATTCTCATAACGAAAAAAGTAATTTCTCTCTAAAAATGTTTAATAATTACATCATTATTTAATAATTCAAAAACAGTTTAACAAGAAAGACATGAGTTGTGTTTAGGATTTTAAATGTCTAAATGTATGATAAAAAAGCAGATGTACAAAATAAATTCAGAAGAAATCAAAATAATTTACGAAACACAACTCTACAATAGGTTAGTTTGTTGCACAATGATAATCGTCTGCACATGAAAGCTAAACAGACCAGGTTCCCTGTTAAGAGTGGACTCCAACCCATTACAGACATCCATGTCCAAGTCGGGATTCAAACCTGGTACCTTTTACTCAGTACCCAGGTCGAAATTCATGCTGGTATTTCTTTGCTAGACAAGCATTAAATGCTGTATCCCAGCAAGTAAAATAGCATAAACTATCATAACACATTTGCTGGCTCCACCAGAATAAGCCAGGTGTGTATTGGACCACTTTACTGTTTGGCTAGTATAATAATCCAGCTTGTGTTGCTTGAATATGTTGCTGGACTAGCAGCAATCAAGACCACCACTTGCTTGTAATTTCTGCTATCCTAGCAGTAATTCACAAGCAACAGATATATATTCTTTTTTATTGACATTCTAGCATTACATTTCTTTAAATTTTTGCTATGATGGCATTACTTTTCTAGCATCACTTGCTTTTATTTTTGCTATTCTAGCATAACTTGCTTGAATTGTGCGTAAAAAGTGAAAAAAAGATGCTGGTGGCACATCTTTGGAGAATTTCTGAAGTACCTACATGTTTTAGTAATGCAAATTTATGTCGTGTTTTTTTTCCTCCGAGAAGGATAGAACTCGCTGCCTGCAGTTTGGGAACTAAATGTTTTACTTACCTTGCTACTGGGATCGTGTTCGTAATTGATTTTAAATGCGGGTAATGGGTGATGAAGCAGATTCTGCTGTGTGTTGATATTTTTATAAGATAGAGGGTGAATTTGTCGATGCTGTTATCCTCCAAGTTTCAATTAATAAGGTTAATTTATTTTTTGTGTGTTAGGGATTTATTCTTTATTCTCTGTGGTTAACGGATAATTATAATATGGCTTGATTAATATAATTAATTACTGGAATTTTCTTTGCTTAATGAATGGTTTGAATATGGTCTGAATTATTTGTTGCAAGGAAATAAACAATTTTGAAGTGTATTTGGGATAGAATTTAACAATTTCAGGTGGTGGTTAAGATTTTAAAACTTTAGTGTTTATTCGAGGGGGGGGGGGGGGATCAATTGTACATATTTTAATTCGATTGTTATGAACATATTTCTTAAATGAAACAATAATGCTCCTTGAATTTTGAAATTTAACTAAATTCTCTTTTTGAAAAGCACAGATTTTTTTTCTTTTTTGTGTGTAACTAAAATAGTTAAACACCAAGAGAATAAAGTAAAGAATTTTACGATGGGGAAGGGGGCGCTTTTGCCATAAACCCCTTCATGGAAATTAATTTTAACTTTCTTTTTAGATTTATGTGTTAAAATTTTATCTAAAACAGGTGGACGAAGGCAGTGTTGAATTTACGTTGTAGTAGCCGGCAGAGTAAATCTACCGCCCCTGGATTTTGAAATTTAACAAACTAATGGTTTTTCTCTGATTTTAATAAACACAGTAAATTTAATCTTTTCGAGAAACTTAAAAGAATTAAATGCTAAGAGAAAGTGCAGCTAGGAATTTTCTCCTATTTCGGCGGGTGGGGGGGCTTTTTCCCTTTAAATCTACCATGGAAATTATTGTTAAATTTTTTTTCAGTTTATGCGTTAAAAAATGATCTCAAACATGTTCAAGCGGCAGTGTTTAATTCAGGTGGGGGTGAGACAGCTCTCCCCCTTCCCAGATTTTGAAATTTAATACATAAAATTTTATTTTTCTCCCATTTTTAAAGATATAGAAAATTTATAATTTTCAAGTTAAAATAATTTAACAGTAAGAGGAACATCAATTTAAAATTTTCCGTTGCGGTGGGGGGGGGGGGCGGAAGAGTTACTCTTCTATATCCGCTATGGAAATTAATTTTTAGTTCTGTTTCTTTTTAGGTTTAGGTTTTAAAAACTAATCTCAAATGGGTTGTTTAAGACAGTCTTGAATGAATTCAGGTGGTGGCCAGCCCCTCCCCGCGGATTTTAAATTTTAATGAACAAAATTTTCTTTTACACAATTTTTTAAGGACATACTGCATTTTTTTTCGAGTAAGTTAAAATATTTAAATTCTAAGAAAAAGAAGAAAATAAATTCCTTTATAGGTAGAAGGAGGGCTCCCCAGAAGACTCTCATAGAAGTTAAATTCCTCACAGAATTTAACCTCGCCCCCATAGAAGTTAATTACAAAAATAGAAGTTATATTTTACATCTTGCAAAACTGCAATGTACAGTAAAACCTCTACAACAAAAACTCCTGAATATTCCGTTAAGGGAAGAGGGCTTAGGTGATCCATTAAGACTCCCTCGATTTTGAAATTTAACTAATTTTTTTCCCCGATTTTGAAAAACAAATTGCAGTTTAGGAACTAAATGCTCTACTTACCTTGCTACTGGGGTCGTGTTCGTAATCGATTTTAAATGCGGGTAATGGGTGATGAAACTGATTCTGCTGTGTGTTGATATTTTCATAAGATAGAGGGTGAATTTGTCGATGCTGTTATCCTCCAAGTTTCAATTAATAATTAGGTTAATTTATTCTTAGGATGTTAGGGATTTATTCTTTATTCTCTATGGTTAACGGATAATTATATTACGGCTTGACCAATATAATTCATTACTGGAATTTTCTTTGCTTAATGAATGGTTTGAATATTGTCTGAATTATTTGTTGCAGAGAAATAAACAATTTTGAAGTGTATTTAGGATAGAATTTAACAATTTCATGTGGTGGTTAAGATTTTAAAACTTTAGTGTTTATTCGAGGGGGGGGGGGGGGGTGATCAATTGTACATATTTTTAATTCGATTGTTATGAACATATTTCTTAAATGAAACAATAATGCTCCTTCAATTTTGAAATTTAACTAAATTCTCTTTTTGAAAAGCACAGATTTTTTTTTTTTTTTGTGTAACTAAAATAATTAAACACTAAGAGAATAAAGTAAAGAATTTTACGATGGAGAAGAGGGCGCTTTTTGCTATAAACTCCTTCATGGAAATTAATTTTAACTTTTTTTTTAGATTTATGTGTTAAAATTTTATCTAAAACGGGTGGACAAAGGCAGTGTTGAATTTACGTTGTAGTAGCCGGAAAAGTAAATCTACCGCCCCTGGATTTTGAAATTTAACAAACTAATGTTTTCTCTCTGATTTTAATAAACACAGTAAATTTAATCTTTTCGAGAAACTTAAAAGAATTAAATACTAAGAGAAAGTGCAGCTATGAATTTTATTCTATTTCGGCGGGGGGGCGGGAGGCTTTTTCCCTTTAAATCTACCATGGAAATTATTGTTAATTTTTTTTAAATTTTATACATTAAAAAATTATCTCAAACATGTTCAAGGGGCAGTGTTTAATTCAGGTAGCGGTGACACAGCTCTCCCGCTTACCAGCTTTTAAAATTTAATAAATAAAATTTTATTTTTTTCCCATTTTTAAAGATATAGAAAATTTATAATTTTCAAGATAAAATAATTTAACAGCAAGAGGAAGATCAGTTTAAAATTTTTCGTTGCGGTAGGGAGGGGGAGGGGGAGTGAGAGAGTTACTTTTCTATATCCGCTATGGAAATTAATTTTCAGTTGTTTCTTTTGATGTTTAGGTGTTACACAATAATCTCAAATGGGTTGTTTAAGAAGACAGTCTTGAATGAATTCAGGTGGCGGCCAGCCCCTCCCCGCGGATTTAAAATTTTAATGAACAAAATTTTTCTTTTACCCAATTTTTCAAAGACATACTGTATTTTTTTTCGACTAAGTTAAAATATTTAAATTCTAAGAAAAAGAAGAAAAAAAAATCTTTTATAAGTGGGGGTGGGCTCCCCAGGAGACTCTCATAGAAGTTAAAACACCCACAGAATTTAACCTCGCCCCCCTAGAAGTTAATTAAAAAAATAGAAGTTATATTTTACATCATGCAAAATTGCAATGTACAGTAAAACCTCTACAACGCAAACTCCTGAATATTCTGTTAAGGGAAGTGGGCTTAGGTGATCCATTAAGACTCCTTCGATTTTGAAATTTAACTCATTTTTTCTCCGATTTTGAAAAACAAATTGAAATTTAATATTTTCTCTTAGCTAAAAATAAAAGAGGAAGTAAGAATTTTCTGTTAGGGGGACGGAGGTGGAAGAGAGCTTTTATCTCTCCCAGATTTGAAAATTTAATTTATAATTAACACTTCCTTTTCTTCTATTTTCAAAAACAGTCAAATTTATACTTTTCGAGTAACTAAAAAAAAAATAAACATGTAGGTGCTGGCAAGCATTAACAAGCACACAATTGTTCATTGAGGTATCTACCTATTACTGGAAGAGACTTGTGTAGCAAATTAGCACATCTTACTGGCACACAGTACGTCCGACTGTGTGCCAGTACGTCCGGACGAAAACAGCAGGGACGCATCCCTGCTGTTTTCTTCCTAAGCTGGCTGCATAGCATATTATGCTGGCAAGCATAAAAAAGTACATAGTAGCATGTTAAGGTACCTACCTCTCCATGCTTTGTAAGAAGATTAAACAGCAAATAATCATAAAATGCTTGTACATAGATTGTCATGCTATTTCTCTCTAAGCTGGCTGCATAGCATATTATGCGGGCAAGCATAAAAAAACATATAGGGGAGATGGGGGCACATGTGAACAGGGGGCAGATGTGAACATCGCAGTTTTTCAGTAGTTATTATAAGTTTTTTTATTTGAAAAAAATTACCAAAGATGGCAGCACCTGTGGACGTATGGTAAAAATTTTTTGAAGCTTTTTGACATTTTGTTTGTCTTTAGTAGCCAAAACACTGTTTGTAGATGTCAAATGTAAAATGTCGGTTTCAACTTTGGTAAGTGATAAAGTTTATTTATTTAGTTAGTTATTCGAATTTCAATGTTTTAACATATACTATGACTACTATTGAATATTTTGGATAAAGTTGTTTTGTTCCCTAAAATTGATAAATGTTAATTATTTATCAATTTAACTCTAGCAGCCATGCGGGGCACTTGTGAACAGACTAGTTGGGGCAGATATGAACAGTTCACAAAAATCAAAATCTTTCTCTGTTGTGCGAATAGAAAGAATTGATAATGATAAAATGTATGTTAAATTCCTGAGAAAGAATCTCAGATCCAATTCATATAATTTCCCTGAAATAGTAGACATTTCTGTCATACAAAAAAGTGATATTGTATTGAAACTTCCACTTCCACATTTCTCAGGAAGTACACAAAGAGCAAGAAGCTCATTTGAGTTCAATTATAATTTAAATAAATTCAATGTTTCCTAAAATGCAATAAGTGTTATGTACTATTTTAGTAAACGGTTTAAAACAATATTTTTTATGCATTATTAATACAAAGAATATTATGACAAACAACTTTGTATTTTTTTTCTTTTCATTTGTCTCAAACTTGCTGTGATGGCTTACTTCCATCTCTCAAACAACAGGTATGAATTGGATAATTTGAATTGGGATGAATATCAGTAACATTCTTAAAATGTAAAATTTTCAAATTGATAACTAATATAATTCTTGGGTATTGTGTCACAACAGCTTTATATATATTTAGTTTCATTTTAAAATCTTTTGTTTAAACATGTCACTCAGAAACTAGAAAAAATTTTTTTTATTTTATTTATGGTGAATTTAACTGATAATATAAATAATGGTTATGATAACAAATTAATAACAGGAGAAAAAGCATGTCAAAGGATATTTTTTCCTTGTGTTCACATGTGCCCCACGAGTGTTCACAACTACCCCGCTGATGGGGCACATGTGAACAATTTTTTGATTTTATAAAACTATTAAAAAATGTAAGAAAAACTATACAGGTGATTAAAAAAAAATTCCATGTGTAAAAGAAAGTTCTGTTTACTATACTGACTACTTTTTATTTATAAGAATTAATCCAATTATGAGAAAAAGATATATTTATGCGAACTGTTCACATGTGTCCCCATCTCCCCTACTAGCTTGTTAAGGTACCTACCTCTCAATGCTGTGGAAAAAGCTTAAACAGAAAATAAGCATAAAATGCTTGTACATAGCTTGTCATGCAATTTCTCCCTAAGCTGGCTGCATAGCATATTATGCGCGCAAGCATAAAAAAGCATATACTAGCTTGTTAAGGTACCTACCTCTCAATGCTGTGGAAGAAGCTTAAACAGAAAATAAGCATAAAATGCTTGTACATAGCTTGTCATGCTATTTCTCCCTAAACTGGCTGCATAGCATATTATGCTGCTAAGCATAAGAAAGCATATAATAGCATGAAAATCTAGCATACAAAGCAATACATAGCAAAAACTAGCCTATTTTTGTTCCTTGTACTAGCATCAATTGTGACTTGAGTAGCCTATAGCCTTGGGACAGGCTATGTATATTTTTAAGTAAATAAATTTAAATAATTTTTTTCTTATTCATTCCAATATAAAATTAATGAAAAGTAATTTTTTTTAACCGGAATAAATGAATTAGAATATATTTTTTAGAAAATTAATGGAATTTGTTTCAAGCGTAAAATCCATTTTTTTTTAAAGCATCAGACAGTACTAGTAAACTACTTTCTTTTTATAAGGAAATAGACAATTTTACTTTTTGTTAGTTAAATTATAGCTGGAATTGCTATCAAATAATAAACGAGAAATTTTTGAAAATTTAAATTATTTTAAGTTTAGCAAAAATTCTTTCTTTTTTTTCTTACATTTTACTAGGAAAAAAGCTTACTAAGCTTACTACCACTAATAATATCATTTGCAAGCATTAATTCGAGAACAGTTTTTGAATTAAACATGAAGTTTCCGCCGCTATGCATTTCTCAAATTATTTTTTAAATTTCACTTCTATATTCGAAATATCGAATCGTCGAATATTATATTTCTGCACTATTAATATTCGACCAAAGAATGTATGATAGATGTTGCTTTGCATGGTACTTAGAAGATGGCAAGGAATTTCAATTACAAAATCTTTTTCTGCTATTTCTTCAAATATTTTTGAAGACCATTTTTTTGTTAGAAAAAGGGTACTTTCTTGTTATAGCAGCCTCGAGGATTCATTGCCATGCAGTTGAGATGTATCACTAAAAAGTTATATGACATATAAGACCAACTTACAATCGTATATGTCATACCAGTAAGTATATGTCATACCATATAAATGGCGTAATACATAAGATGTATATATTACATATAAATGATATATAGGGGAGACCAGGGTACAGTGGTCCACTTTTGCAGTTAACATTTTTTTTTCTCTTTAACAGAGAGACCAATTTACCTGACAATATTTTTGAATATTCTTTAAACCTTTCTACATGCCTCATAATTTTCACAGAACATAATTCCCAATACATTTTTTCAAAAAAAAATTTTTACATACACTCATGAAGTGGACCAGTGTACCCCGGAAGCGGGGTACACTGGTCCACCCACTGGGGCACAGTGGTCCACTATTAGCTATTGTCTAAAATATAATATAAATCTATTTATAATTAATCTAATTCATTTTTATTTCCCCTTTACCTCCAAAATAATATAATAATACAAATTTGCAAGTAGCATTTTGAGACAAAATACATATAAAACTAAAGAATTATCAAAAAATTTATTATATTTTGAAAATAACAATATAAGATACAGGAATGATGGCAAACAAGTTATTAATTACAAAAAAACAGCAAACATTAAGACAAATATGATGATGAAATATTTATTAGAAGCTCAAAATAGTCAGGATAAAATAGTTTATTATGAGCTCCATAAACTAATCCTGAACCATGTGCTCTGAAGTTATGAATAACCAATCTAGTGAGGTCATCTATTACTTATTAGGCTACAGTTATATTTTTCAAAGGCAGTAAATACAAAACAAAATATTTCTTAATATGTTAACTCTACAATGCATGATATTCATTTCTCTCCTTCTCCCCCCCCCCCCCCCCCAAAAAAAGCTATATTGAACAAGAAAACTTACTTTCACATGTGAACTGTTATCCATAAAATAGGAGAAAACTAAAGTGTCAGATGGCTACATTATAATCTGAACAACATAATAACATGAAATTTAGTGTGCCAAATGGCTAATCTAAGCATTGTAGGGTTAAATAAATTGTCATTTTTCTTTGTTTACTTTATTTTATAGTTAAATAACTATTTTAAAACAATATTTCTTTACAGAGAATAAGTAATTATGAAATATTTTGAAAATTCTTCCTTACAGGAGCAGTATTCATTGTGGACCACTGTACCCCAACAGTGGGCGGTCCACTGTGCCCCGTGTTAAAGTTCAATACATAGTCATAAAAATATTATTTAAAGTTTTCTTTTAAGCATATAAGCTTTTAAATTTAATAAAGACCAGTGTTTTACCTTTTCAAAAAAGGTGTTTTATCTTATTTTTCCATAACCTTTAATTACTCAATAAAGAAAAGTATGATGATGAAAAATTTTACTTTTAGGAGCTCAAAACAACCAGTCAGGATAAAAGGGTTCATTCTGAACTAACGATGTGTTCTGAAGGCTATAAGTAATCATTCCAGTGCTGTTATCAATTAGCCTAAACGAAAAGCTTTAAAAATAAGTAAAATATAAGGGGTGGTCCACTGTGTACTTAGGTCCACTGTACCCTGGTCTCCCCTATACATATATAGATAGTGATTTTGGCTGAATACCGAATATTCGGCTAGCCGAATAGTAACTGCTAGGCTGAATAGTAATTATTCGGCCAAATACTTTTATATTTCAAAGTTTAAAGGTGTTAAAAAGCTTTTTTCAAGTAAACTTTATGCCGAAAAAAAATCTGCTTTGAGTTTAAGCTTTGAAGAAGAGGAAAGTTATAAAAAAATTGTAATTAATAAAATTTTAAGTTTCACGGCTTCTTCTGAGAATTAAAACAAATGAATAAATTTTTTTTTAAATTCTAAAACAAACATTTTAAAATCAAAGAGAAATTGTAAAAAAATTGTACAGGATCATATATTATTTGTTTGTCAGGAAGAGACTAAAGTAAATAAATAATACAATCTATTCAAATTTTATAGGGTGGCAATTTAGCAAGAATAACTGTTCTACTCGCTTTGACTAAGCAAAGAAATTTTTAAATGCATCCTAGATAGGTATCTGGAGTGGCCAATCATTTTCAGAGATTGTAAACGTTCTTTCTTAAAATTTTAGCAAAAACAGATTATTTACTGAACAACGTTCAGGAACTTGCATTTGTACATCATTAATTCCTATGGAAATCCTCACGATTGGTTAATTTTCTTAAATAATACTTAACAAACAGCAAATAAATAATGTAAAAACAAAACATTCTCTTTTATTTAAATATGATTTTGTTTCTAATTATTCTGAATATCTTTATAAGTTGACTGTTAAACGTAGAAGTTGTATAAGGTTTTCAAATATATGTTTTAAAAGTTTTTTTAAGTATTCGGTTCGGCCAAACCGAATATTCGGCAACATGGCTGAATACTGGATATTCGGTGCATCCCTAATATATATATATATAGAAATACGCAGTTAGTATGAATTACATAAACCATATTAGAGTCCTGCATCGAGTCAGATTATCAACTTTACTTTTGGGTTGGGTTTTAACTCTTGCGGGTTGGATTCAGGTTAGCCAATAATTCAAAAGAATGTCCGAAATATCTTTCAGGTTGAAAATTTATATACAATAAGACCTCCGTAACAGACCTTCCTGAAATGCAGACAACTCTATTTAGTGAACACCTTTCAATTCTTAACACTTGTATATTTGTACACTTATACCTTAGAGAAGTGGGCACCTCCCAGTCTACTCACACATAACATGAGTATGTATGATAAATTATTACAAATATGAAGCATGTGTTAATCAAAAATAAAAAGTTGGTAATACTTTTGTTAGTAATAATTTCTCTGGTGACGTCTCTTCGAATGATTTTTTTTCGTTCTGGTCAAGTGTCAGAAAGTGGTCAGTGTTGAAAAGAAAGAAAGAAGATCCCTCACTGTAAAAAAAAAACGGATTAAAAAACGGAAATACTACTGGCAATCTAGACGCCAGTACTATTTCCGTTTTTTTACAGAATTTTTACCCATAAATTACAGAAAATTTTCCGTTTTTCTGATTAAAAACGGAAAATTTTCTGTAATTTTATGGGTAAAAATTCCATAAAAAACGGAAATAGTACTGGCGTCTAGATTGCCAGTAGTATTTTCCGTTTTTTAGTCCCTTTTTTTTTACAGTGCTGACAGGCATGCAGATTCTGCAGCAATAATAATAATCAAGTCAAATACACCTGAAACCATTTTAAAACCTGACTCTCACCTGGTTTTGATCTGTTTTTCCAATGAATGAAATTCTATATATGAAATTCTGGAAAAAAAGGAAAAGATTTCCTCTTATTAACTCTCCTCCAAATAAACATGTAAAAATGATGTAGTGTATCCATTAACTTGCAATAATGCCTGCTAATTAAAGCTATGTATAAATTATGCTTCATGGGTGATCTACATATCACAAATTGTACTCATTACCCTTTTTCAAATATTTGAAAATAGTGTTAGTCGAAAATCTTTTTAATTGACAACACTGGTCTACCGTTACTTAATTAAAATCAAAGCATATCTGTAATACATAACTGTTTATAAGCCACATAACTTCAGAGATGTAAACCCTGAATTCTTGATGTTAGGAAATGTATTCTACATTGTAAAAAGATTGTTACTCTCTATAGAAATAATATATGGGCTATTATTTTACCTTTTTATCAATATTTTATTATCTTCAATCAGATGTTTTTAATGAAAAAATTATTATGATATGAAAAATGTCTGGGAATATGAAATGAGTAAAGAGATAATATAACACAATCTGATGATTCCAAACAAAATCACTTCTTTCAGAAATAACAACGAAAAAAATGAACATGTAAATAAAATAAAATCAAAATTAAAACAAATTTTTACAGGAAATTTGTGAGCAACATTTGAAATTTCTGAAACTACAAAACCGTGTAGGAGATCAAAAAATACAGACAGTTCACAGTATTAAAGTTAAAGCTGTTAAAAGAAAAATCTAAACTATCAACAGAAATTACCATTCATAATTTAAAAAATAAAAGAGCAAATATACTTCATTTATCTCTATGAATAATAAATGATACAAATTGTATATATTAATATTTTTTAAATGTTTTAAAAAGTTAATATAATGATTTAGTCCAGAGATATTGGAGCAACAATTATAAAATATTCAATTTTTTTCATGGTGTTTTCATTAAAACAATTGAAACAAAAAAATGGAGAAAAAGCAACGAAATTGATTTTTTTTCTTTCTTGGATGCAAAGTGTATATAGAGGAGGGGAAGTGGGCTAAAAAAGTCACTGCCAGAGCATAAGTTCTTTATCTACAAAACACGACAGTCAATAATGCTTAAATTTATTTTCGATTTTGATTTAACTAAAAACATCATACACAATATTTTGAAAATAAATATTAAATACATGAAATTATCAAATTTCATATTTTGCAAAAATTTTTTACTATATAGTCTGGTACATAGTAAAAAATATATATCACACTACCCTAATTTTAAGGTACTTTACAATGGATATAATTACTATTGTGGAAGATTTTAAACTGTATACAATAAGTCATCTCTTAAAGATAAATTTCATTCTGAAATAATAGTCCAGGCAATAGAGACCGTATTGGGGCTCTACCAAGCAAAATTCATGGTAGTTCTGGAAAAAGGCTTACTATATGTTTTTTGGGTCGCTGAATCTGATTTTTTAAATTCCCACCAAAATTTCCCCCGCCAACACCCCCCCAAAAAAGGTTTTTATTAAGAAAATCAATTTTTTTTTGTTTTAGGGAAAAAGTGTCTAGAAATTCAGAAAGTAGCCAAATTTGCGACAAATAAGATATATGGCATTATGACGTAGGATGAATGGGGAAGGAGGTGATCTGCCCCCGAACATGTGCTGCGTGAACTAAGTTGCGCAATGGACTTTACCCATTTGACGTCAGTCGCGGGTAAATAGAAGATAAACGCCAGTAGGTGTGAAGAACATTTTAACACTGCTCTCCCTTCGTCCAATAAAGTCTTTTTCGGAGGATTTTTCCCGCAAAGGCGTGGCTGTTGCCATTCGCGGGTAAAGTCCATTTCACTTAACCACTCACATCGTTTACATTCGCCCTCCCGTCTATTCTCCGAACTTTCCCTATAAGGTTTACTTTAAGTTTTTTGGGTCGCCGAATCCGAATTTTTAACTTCCCACCAAAATCCCCCAAAATAGTTGTTTTTAAATTAAATTTTTTATTGTTTTAGGGGAAAAGTATGTAGAAATTCAGAAAGTAGACAAAATTTGCAACAAATATATGACATTATGACGTAGGATGAAAGGGGATGGGGAGGGCTGCCTCGGAACATGCACTGGGGTGCTGCATGCACTAAGTTATGTAAGTTCAGGCAATAGGGGATTTTACCGGGCAAAATTAATGCTAGTTCTGGATTTCGACTCACTCTATGCTTTTTGGGTCGCGAAATCCGAATTTGTAACTTTCCACCAAAATTTTCCCCCGCACCCCCCCCCCCCAAAAAAAAATAGATTTTTTGAAAAACTTTGGTTTTTGAGGGGTGAATGACGTGCGGGGAATGCTCCGAGGCAGTTCCCACCCCCCTCTCCCCGTTTATCCTACGTCATAATGTGATATATCCTATTTGTTACAAATTTTGCCTACTTTCTGATTTTCTAGATACTTTTCCCCTAAAAAAATAAAAAAATAAATTTTTAAAAACTATTTTGTGGGAGTTGCTGGGGGAGGGGATTTTGATGGGAAGTTAAAAATTTGGATTCAGTGACCAAAAAACTTAAAGTAAACCTTATAGGGAAAGTTCGGAGGGGAGACGGGAGTGCGAATGTAAGCGATGTGAGTGGTTAAGTGGAATTACGCAACTTAGTCCATGCAGCACCGCGGCGCATGTCCCGAGCAGATCGCCCCCCCCCCCCCCCTCCCCATTCATCCTACATCATAATGTGATCCATCTTATTTGTTGCAAATTTTGTCTACTTTCTGAATTTCTAGATATTTTCCCCCTAAAACGATAAAAAAAAAATTGATTTTTTAATAAAAACCATTTTGGGGGGCATTTTACCAAAATTTTGGGGGGGGGGGGATTGCCGGGGGCAATTTTGGTGGGAAGTTACAAATTCGGATTCAGCGACCCAAAAAACATAAAGCAAGTCGATTTCCAAAACTATCATTAATTTTGCCAGGTAAAATCCCCTATTGCCTCGACTACAAGGAAATACTGCTACTTATGTATTATCAGGAGCAGGGGATAAATCGCCAAAGATGGTTGGCAAATGCCAAACTTATTTATTGTTACCAATCGAATTAAAAACAGTAAGTTAACATTATTAAATACATAATATTGTTAAAAATGGTAAATAAAATATAATAAATAACAAAAAAAACTATAAAATAAGACATAAATTATAAACTATAATAAATAAACTACATAATTGTCAAAGAAAAGGGTTACTGTAATTAGTATAATTGGCACCATGCTTGGTGGTGCATTATCTGACCTGGTCCAGATAACACGTGAGTACCGAAACACTTGCAAGTATGCATTGGTTTAACACTAGACGAATTTTATCAAACTATTTGGATGTGTCAATCCGAAAATTTTCTTCTATCTCTACATGTTAATAATTCAAAAAGTTGTTACACTTATTAATATTTCACTGTTATTTCTTCAACACTACACCAATATTAATTTTCCTTTTAAATTTCTGCTTCATTTTATTAATCAGAGTTAAAACTAGTTAATCTCAAACATAACACTTAATAAAATCAATATTATCGTATGTTAGTTGTTTGTAAATCACCGGGTTAGCCAGATACAAAGTGCACATTGCTACATGAGTAGCCAATGTGCAACAGAACTCCGAAAAATCGAGAAAATTGTACAAGAAACGTTGTTGTAATGCCCCTTCAGGGGAACCTCTCCATTTTTAACTGGGAGCTGTCATCTACTGCCAAAAACATATTGTGCTGTCTTCTAAAAAAAACCCCTTTTTGAATTTTTCTCTATGTAAAATTTAATAAAAAATACAAAACAATTTGAAGTAGCTACATTTTCACAGCTTGTTCTGACTACGATTTTGATTTACGATGACTACGATACATAACAAAGTTTGGTTCAAATCTATGCATTGCTTCATATATTTTTGGATAATACAATAAGGAAAATGGCACAAAAATCACTATTACAGTACCCCTTTCTGACAGAATATCCCCATATTCAACTGGGACTGCTGGTCATAGTTAAAAACATATGGTATATGAAATTTGATTTAATTCTATGCATAACTTCTTAACTTTATCGATGATACAATAATGAAAATTGCACAAAAAATGCTATTACAGCACCCCTTCTGGCAGAATATCCCCAAATTTACATCCGACCTGCTGGCCACAGCTAAAAACATTAACAGAAGACTTCTCAAATCTTCACAACTTGAAACCACAGGTTGTGTGGATTTTAGAATTTTGTATATTTTTGGACACTATTTACATTTTTTAAGCAGTAATTTGAATGTAGTTAAGCATTGGAAATTATAATGACTACTTATAATAAAGTAAGTTATTAAAATAATTAACTAAAATATTAAAATAATTTATTAATTTAATAAATAAATAATCAAGAATTACATAAAATAATTATGTAAAATAATAAAAGTTTAGCTTCGAAACCAAAATTAAACTTTTTTGTGATCTCTACTTATTGGACTATTGTCAAAGTAACGTGTTTTCTTTTCCTGTTTTCTTTCATTAGAAATATTGGAATCAGGTAGAATTACATATGAAATCATGAAAAAATAAAAATCATTACAAGTTCAATCCAAAATAACTGTAAAAAAGTTGACATAAAGAATACGAATTCAACAGTTGCAGGTGTTGTATGAAAAATAAATATTGAAAGATGGGGAAACGAGTGCAAACAAATCGGTTACAATATTAGGCTTGTGAATATAGTGCAGGAATATGGTAAATGTTTGCTACAGATATGCTAATTTACATCAAAAGCAAAAGTAACATAATTTCATTTAATAATGTATCAGCTGTAATAGCCAAAAGAGCATAGTTAATAAAAAATAAAAAAATGTTGCGTTTGCCACTGATTTCAGCCCCATCTTGAAATCTGTCCCTGCAACTTAACTGTAGTTAAGTTTCCCTGTTTACATCTGAAAATAATGAGCAGGGGTGCAGAATATGTCCGATCCGGCGATCTAGGATCGGGGGGAATTTTTGCCAACTGGGGAAATTCTGCAGAAAAAATATGCAATTGATTTCAATTTTGATAATGAATTACATAATTCTTTGAGATAGAAAAACTTTCTCTACAAATAAAAAGATCCGTATGGTGACCTTCACAAAATCGAACTCAGGATAATATGTACCGTATATACTTGCGCGTTAGTTGAGAAAGTTTTGAAAAATAAAAAAATTCTATACCTACGGTAATACAGAATTTATGTAAGCCTATAACATATCGTAAAATGTTGGGGAAATTTTCATATGGATTCGGGGAAATGTTCGGAGTGAAAACATTTTTTGCACTCCTGATAATAAAAGGATTTTAGGGTCGCAGATTTAAAGGCGTATACTGTATATGAAAATTAGTTCAATTCTATGCTTAACTTCATACACTTTTCGATGGTACAATATAATGAAAATTGCACAAAAATCACTATTACAACCTCTTCTTCCAACAGAATATCCTCAAAGTCTGCTGGGACCCAAAGTCAAAGACATATTCAGTAAACTCCCTCAAAACCACACAGCCGAAACCCACAGGTTGTGCAGATTTTAGAATTTTGCAGATTTCTGGTCACAGTTTTGTTTACATTTTTAAACAGTAACTGGAATGTAATAATGCATTTGAAATTATAATGAAAGCTTACAATATAGAAAAATACTAAAACAATTAAATAATAAATTAATAAAAACTAAGACAGTTTTAAAAATGATTAAATTATTAAAAATAAAGGTCGAGTAAATAATTAATAAAGTACAATTAAATATACATAATAAAGATGAGATAAAATTTTCTTGAATTATTGAATGAAACATTCCTTGTAAAGGTGCCCTATGAATTCACATCAAAGCCATAAATCAAGAAAGTTTTATTTCTGGTTTAGCCAGACTTAATAATAAAAAAAGCTTGATTAATACATAAATATATGGGGTAAAAAGATTGCATTCACCAGTGACATTAGCAATATTTTTAATTTTTCAGAAATAAATTCATACTTCCTTCATGAAAAGCATGAGTTCAGTTATATTAATGAGAATTACATATTAAAATACCTGCAGAATGATATAAAAATAAAAAAAATCTCTAAATTTTGCCTTACATCTAAACTGAAAGTTCATTGTTTATATCTGCAATGATGAGCGGATTTTAGGATTGCACATTTGAAGGAGTCTACTGTATAGCACATTTTGACCCTTTTGAATTTTACCAATTTTTAGTGAAATATTCAATGTGAATTTTAGCGTTGCATGTCGGTTTTTATTATTCATGAAGGATTTCCAATTTCAATGTTTTTCCACTTAATATTAAATTTTAACAGATGTGACTTTCAAATATTTAGCAATTCTTAATGCAATTTTCAATGTGATTGTTAGCCATTAGGCGACTTTTCATTTTCTTGTATAAAAGTGCGGCATATTTTTAAGTGTTGCCAGTGGCTTACTTTTTAAAAATTCAGATTGTTTGATTCTCACCACTTTTTTGAAGTAGAAATAGTTACTTTATTTAATTACAGATTAAATAATGTAAGAATAAGCTAAATTATACACTTTTAAAAAAGTGATGGGAATCAAGCAATCTGAATTTTTAAAAAGTAACACGTTGGCAACACTGGAACGTGAAAATAGCGTGTCCCGCAGAATTGTATAGAATATGGGAAACACAATATGAGCGTTTCCCGCGACTGTAGGGTTAATAGTGAATTTATACTAGGGATTGACCGAAGCAGTAATTTTGCCGAATACCAAAGCTTCGGTCGAAGTGTATACCGAAGCATCGGTGTTCGGCAACCGAATACTTGAAACTTTTTGACATACATTTTTGCATATATTAGCTTTTTTAATAAGCTTTAATTGAAATTAAATTCTCAATAATTTAATTGTTATATTTTTATTCTTAAATCTAATTACACAAAAAAAATTAATGATTTCTTTCCACTCACAAATTCATTAACCCATTATTTTTTATTATTTTATCACTAGTCAATACCCAAAAATAACCTATGAAAGTATTAAACTATACAGGGTATAGTTTAATACCCTGTTCACAAATTCATTAACCCATTATTTTTTATTATTTTATCACTAGTCAATACCCAAAAATAACCTATGAAAGTATTAAACTATACAGGGTATTATTAAGGATAAGGATTGTCAGAAAAACAAAAGTTCATTCAAATACAAAGAAGCAATGTTGTCATTAAGCTGATTTACTGATTGTCTCAGTCTAATTATAAACATATTGAATAGGAATGTTCTCAAAATACAAAAGGTATCATATCAATTTGTACATTTAATTATTTTCTGTCAAATTATTGATAGAATATTTATATTTTGATTAGTATTTTAACATTGTGGTGAAGAAGAATAGAAATTTGAGCGATTTTGATATAATGGTTATAAAAGCTATAGGATAGGCAAAGGGGTATACTTATTGGATGAGTGTATTTTCTTTAATATACACCTTAGATATACAGATATGAACTCTGATATCCTTATTTGATGTGTATATTAAAGGAAATATACATAAAATAAATTTAAATTTAAAAAAGATAATGTAGAAGTAAATAAAGTTAAATGATAAGGGAAAGATGTGCATCTTCCTTACTTTTTTTTTCTCTGTTGTAGACGGTTGTTTTGATTTCTCACCTATGTAGACTATTTTAGGAAGGAAAATTTTTTTTTTTTAAATTAAAAATGGCCTTTTACTTGTTTTTTGTAGTGCAGCTGAACTCTGAACTTATGCACATAATATTGAAACTCATTGTTTAGCCTATTCTACTGCTAAGTAAAAGAGAATTCTTCTACTTCTAAGAAAATACTTATCTGCAATTATTTGGTCGAAGCCGAATATTCGGTTTACATGACGAACCACCGAATACCGAATCAACTATTCGGTATTCGGTCAATCCTTAATTTATACCCTAGCAATTTTGTAATTTTTTGCAATTTTTCATCTTTCACAATGATTTTTTGACATTTTTAAAAGGAATTCTCTATTAAACTTCTAGATTAATAGGAATTTGGTTTCAAACCTTTAGCCTATTATGAAAAATGTTCTGCTTTGCTATTTTTGAACTGTAGCAATTTTTAATGTAATTTTTTAGCATTTTCTTTTCATTTTCTAGAGTTTGCGGTGATATTTTGAGATACGAAAAAGGAATTTGGCTTCAAACTTTTAACCTAATATAACAATTTTCTCCAGTGCTATTTTTGTTATTTAACTGCTTTTTATTGCGAATTTTTAGCGTTTTTCCACGTTTTATGGCTTGACATTCATCAAAGGAATTAGATTTGAAACTTTTATCCAAATATAGAAATTTGTGTCTTTCGTGATTATTGAAATTTTTACATTTTTTCAAGATCCGCTGAGAATTTTTGACCTAAAATAGTAAATTCTATGCTCTTTTCAATAAAGTTTATTTGGATTTTGTACCGCAATTTTCAAATGTTTTGTGATTTTTAGTGTGTTTTCGCGATTTGCAACAATTTTTCCACATTAGTTAAAGGAATCCAGTTTGAATCTTCTAGCCCAATATTCTCTTTTTGATGAAATCTATTCAAAATTCGTGCAGCGATTTTTAAATTTTTCACGATTTTTTACTGCGATTTTCATATTTTTTTTACAATTCATGCTGTTTTTTGATGGACCCGTGCAGGTTAGTTAGTTTATTAATAAATAATTTATTTACAATTGTTTGTTTGTTAATTGTTTATTTAATTTTATTTTCTAAAATCATATAAATTGTTTTGTTCTATAGTTATTAATTAAACTTTTGTTTTACTTATTGTTATTTCCTTTTTAAAATAGAAGAAAATAATTTAAAAATATATATGTAACTGATATTCGAAGACGAAGTTTCCGCCAAACTGTCGTGAAAAAAATTGCACCAAACTCGGTGCATAAGTGTCGAAATTTGGTTCAATTCTGTGCACAACTTCATAAACTTTTCAATGATGCAATGAGGACACACACACACAGACATTTTGTAAAAACATGTTTTTTGTGATCTCTGACTCCTAAAACGCATAAATCCGTCGAAAAAAAATTCAATTACAATACGTTCTTCTATTATAGATAGAACAAACAGATATTAAATATCAATATTAAAACTGAACAATAAACACAAATAATTTACATCTTAAGAAGATAATAATAATAAAAAAATAAACAAAATGCAATTTAAGCATCGAAAATATCTCTAAAATACATATACAGTGAAACCTCCTACAACGGTCGCTCCGAACAACGGTAACCTCCGAATACCGGCCATGTTTTAGTATTACCAAATCTCTTCCATAGAAATAACATTACACTAAACCTCCATGCAACGAATTCCGAATAACGGCCACCCCACAGCTTTTTTTTTTTTTTTCGTTATAACTGAAATTGAAAAGAATGTGAATTTTTTTATTTGACGTCCTTATAATTTCCTTACTAATTTCTAGTGGTTGCTTAGCAAAATCTCGTTTATAAATAGGTGTTGTCAGAGGGGGTGAGGGTGACGAAATTTAAGTTTTTGTGTGAGGAAGCAGTAGTCAAATGAGTACTATCAAATGTACTCTTTTGAATCACGTGATGATATTTCTTGTCTATGTGTAGCACGTGTTTTTCACTAAAAGAATGAGTTCAAAGTGAAAAATTTTTAACTTTAAGTGATAAGTTGAAAGTTATCCAGGACAGCAAAAATGGTGTAAGTGCATGAAAATTAGCTGAAATGACATTTGCGGAAGGACCCAAACATATGACATTTTGAAAAAAAGTGACTTTTATTTAGAAAAAACATTTCAAGGTGTAAATTTGGAATCTAAAACTAAGCGTCAAAAGAACTAGTTATGATGAGATTGATAAGTTGCTTTTGGAATGGCTTTCGAACTCTCGAAAGAAAAATCTCCCAATTTCTGGACTATTGTTGCATGAAAGTGCCCGAGACATTGCAGAGAAACTAGGAAATTAAAAATTTTGCACTCACTCAAAATGATAACGAATTCTACAACAAATCTGTGGAAATGATTATGCATTTAGAGAAAGAGATACGCTTTAAAATAAAAAGAGTGCGAATAACTAGAGTAAAACCTCTCTAAAGCGACCACGTTCCGTTCCAATAAAAATTTTTTGCTCCGAGAGGTGATCTCTTAATGGAGGTCATGTTTAAATATAGATTTGAATTGTTAAAAAAGGCTAACAATTAATGTTACTTAAATTTATTTTCCACATTAGGAAAAAATATGAAAATTTAATTATCAGAACAAAAGTTAATTACGTAAGTTAATTATTGCAGAATTTAAAAACCTGACTTAGCTTTGATTTTACGGTTTTATCTCCTCTAACTTTTATTTCCAAGTCCTTTCGATGTTCAGTACATAAATGCAATTTTTTTGGACGGGAACAAATATTGACGATTTTATTAATTTACCTTTTATTTCTCTGAGAGTTTCCTGACAGAATAGGGCAGGGAGTTTATTGACCATCATCCTTACTTTGTCATCAGAGTTAAATTCATTGCATAAAAAGGCACAAAGGGGTTTAAAAACTTTAAAGTTACTGGAATAAAGAAAAATTCTAAACTTAGTTTAGAAGTTTGATGAATAATGTGCTCTCTAGAATTATTATTCTAATAAAACCTTCTTCAAGCGACCAGGAAAAAATGGAATTTGTTTCATTTTCTTCAAAGAAATGGGTCGCTCATGGAGGGAGTTCAACTGGGGTGGTCTCTGAATAGAGGTAAAATTAGTATTGAGCTTATGGGAATAAATTTCGTTCCTTGAAAAAATGGTCGTTCATGGAGGTGGTCGCGCAGGGAGGTTTCACTGTAATTTCTTTAGTGTAAAATAATAGTATGTATCTTTTAACTTTAAAAATAAAATAATTTTGGTCAGTTATTGTTATTTTAATGTAATGTAATTTTGAGGTTTTAAAATGTGGAACCTCTGAATAACGGCAACCTCCGAAGTACGGTCACTTCACCGTGCTCCCAGTGGTGGCCGCTATTCAGAGGTTTTACTGTATATATATTACTAAAAAATATTTGGAAAAAAAAATTTTACACATAGAACTGAGATTTTTAAATTACTGCAAATTGGTAAATGATGCAAGGAAACAGTAATAACAAAAATTTTTAATAGATAAACTTAAAGGCAATACCTTTTCATAAATTACCTTAAAAAGAAATGTTGCTTAAATGATCATTATTAAGCCTAACGCAACTACTCAGTAAATCACAACTTTCTTTTAATTATTAATTTTCACTGCCATCTTGAGATTTAAAAGAGAAGTAAAGTAAATCAGACTCAGAAATATTCTTCTAAAAATACCATTAATAGTAAAAATACCATTTTAAATTTGCGATAAAACACTGAAACAGAAATTTACCAAAGAAGCTAGATAATGCCATTTTACGATTAAATTAACGATAGTCATAATCATATCAAAACACTTTTCGATATATGTTCGATTAATAATCGTAAATGCTGCTCACTACAAAAAGCGGTTATATACGATGTAATAGCTTTGCTCTCCCCCCCCCCCCCCCCAGCCATAATTTCAGTTATCTGTATTTTGTGTATTACACATAACTATTCTTATATTATGTCTTTTAGCCTTAGCAATTGGTCATCAGTTATCGTTCATTTTTTCTTTCAAGCAAATTTTGTTAACTGTAATATTGGAGGGAAAAAAATGTATTATTTTTATTATTGGTACCTTTATTTCTACATTTTTGTGTATTATTCTATTTGATTTTTTTTTTCAATCTTTTATATTTTAGAAAAAAAAAGTAAAAGCTTTTTGCTCTATCAGACCTCCCCCCCCCCCCTCCCTCCCTTCTGCATTTGCTGCTACTCAATCTGTCATTGTCAATGCTCACGGAGTATAACTCCACAATGACAACACTTCTGTGTTCTGCTCTACCACAGCACCTGTAAGACAAACTTTATATCTTCAATCAATGCATGATAATCTCTTCTTAGATCGTTCAGGTTCGATTCAAGGTAAACTCAGGCAATACACCCTGGGTAAGCACTTAAGGAAAATCAGACATTGACATTAGGTTTGAACATATTAGATTATTTAAAGAAAAGACCTGTCTTTTCCAGCTCACAAAAGTCTGAGCAGCCTCTCCAAGGATTCTGTAAAAAAATTGGTCATTTAAATGTCAATATAATTATTAAAGTTTCGATTTTAAAGATATTTGAAGAAAGAAAATTCTCTCGGGAACTTAGATCATGTCATTAGTGCATAGAAAAAAAAAAAGAAAATCTCCAGTAAAAGTGTACCTTAAACAAGAAATATTCTTTGGGTAATTTTCTTTGCAATGATATCTTTCGTTATAAAATTAAAATTATCATAGCATAAGACAGACATTTGTCAAGTAAAATAAATTAATGTAAAATTCATTAATTCTGCTTTAATTTTTAACTCTGATTTTAAGAGATCTTAACATGAAATATTTTAAAGAGTGAGATATCACACCATTAAAAATTCCCATGATAGCTCGTTAATAAATTTAGTAATAATTCATGATCCAAATAAAAACATTGCACTGTTACTGAAATTAAAACATAGAGTAATATCACTAACTGTAATTAATTAAGTCACTTACAATTAGCAAAACTTTGGTACAATTCTCAATACTCAACATAATAAGATACATTCAAAATAATTTTTGTGTTATTTAATGCGTAGTTTAAAAGAAAATAAATGCATACCTGTTTTTTAGCCAGTCGATTTATTTAAATTAAAGAAATGCAGTAACATTTCAACTTTTGACATTTGACGTCCACTGAAGTGGAGAATGCTTTGGGGCCTATAGCTAGAATGGCTGTCGTCTCGAATGATCCTTTATTTTATACACAGAAATAATTACACAAACTACATATACATTTTCGTCAATGTACAAGGACGAGATGGCACAAGGAAATTTACAACACAGCCGGGAGCTCCACAAAAGGTGTGCAACGAAGCCAGCTGGAGTCGAACCCAGCAAGCCTCCTATGCTCTCAAATGATTAACGGTGTGGTGCCGTAACCACTTGGCCACGGAGGCCCCCATTTCAACTTATTTTTTATTTGAGTGTTTTACAATATCTTATTGACATATCATTGTGTGTTTTGATGAAGGAAAATGATTTAACCAAGGAAAACGGAATTTTTGTAGTAAAAGTTGTAAGTTAGAATTAAAAAGGAATGTAAGAAAAGTGTAAAGTTACACTTCTACAATTTTGAACTTTTTAAAATAACTTTATTGTGTACTTATTTTAGAAATGTTATTTGAAATTAACTATTTCCAAAGAGCTAGTATAAGAAAATATAAATAAATGTTATGACATATCTAAAAGAAGACTATTTACTTAACATGCTTAAAAAAAAAAAAAAAAAAAAGAAAAGAAAAAGTAAAACTGTATTACTGTAAATACCATTGTTAATTTTTTAAAATGCATCTTAAGTGTGTTAGTCATCTCAAATTCTCTTTGCTATTGTTCAATCTATGAGGGTGGCATGCATTCATATTTTAAAAATATCTCCACTGGAATTTAATATTTTTAACTGCATTCTTTTGCATATACTTCTTGAATGTTGTCTCTTTTCTTTAGTTGTCAAAATACAGTAGGATCCCTCAAATCCGCACTGCTTGGGACCAGAGGTTGTGTGGATTTTAGACTTTTTGCATATTTCTGGTCATTGATTTGCTTACATTTTTTTAAACTGTAATTTGAATGTAATAATGCAATAAAAATTATAATGAATGCTTACAACATAGTAGAATATTAAAATAATTAAGTAAAGCAATAAACTAAAATAATAAAAATTAAGATGATTTAAAAAATTATTACATTATTATAAGTAAATGTCAAGTAAATATTTGATAATCTATAATTAAATATGTACCATAAAGATATATTTTTCTTGAATTTTTCAATGCAACTTGCATCATAAAAGTACCTTACTGATTAACATCAAAACCATAAAAGCTGACAGTTTTATTTCAGATTTAGCTACACTTAGTGACCAAAAAAGCTTGAATAATACATAAGTATATTTGGTAAAAAGATTGTGATTACCAGTGATATCAGCAATATCTTGAATTTTTTCAAAGATAAATTTATACTTACTTCATGATAAAAACAAGAGTTCAGTCCCATT
Organism: Maratus speciosus; assembly: GCA_963932465.1. Taxonomy (NCBI): domain Eukaryota; kingdom Metazoa; phylum Arthropoda; class Arachnida; order Araneae; family Salticidae; genus Maratus; species Maratus speciosus. Next base: position 422,470,653 of record OZ010799.1, on the reverse strand, counting down.
AACAAGAATTACATATTAGAATGCATACAGAATGATAAAAAAAATCTGTAATTTTGTCCCTACATCTGAACTGAAAGTTTCATTGTTTACATCTGTGATGATGTGCAGATGAGCGTTTGTGGATTTCAGTGTTGTGAATTTGAGGGCGTCTACTGAATTCCAAAAATATTTATTTAATTTTATTTCAAGTTTTAAAAAGTTACCCACAGCTATTCAGTTTTGCTACAATTTAAGCAAATCAAATAATAAATTTAGTTTTATATTTTTAAAATATTTTGACAATTAAAGAAAAGAAACATTATTTAAAAAGAGTGCACAAAAAGGGAAGGTAAAAATATGAATTTCCTGAAATATTTTAAAAATATGAATGCATCCCATGTCCATAAGTTTAACATTAGCAATGTGAATTTAATATTTCACTTTTCAACAGCCTTAAGAATCGCCCAAAAATTTAAAGATTGCAACTCTGATTCATTCAAAGGGAAATGGGTGGAATAAAAAGCCACAGAAAGGTAATGTTGTTAAAGTATACAGAAATGGATAAACTACCTCCTGGGTCCCGAGGCTAGACTTTTTGGGAACCCCATCCCCTCCTTCAGAGTGATATATTTCAAGGTTTTCTGGCTCTAAAAAAAGGAACAAAGTACTTCTAGTGCAGGTAAACATTGAAATTTCATAAAATTCAAAATGTCAAGATTCGATAAGTTTTGGTCGTAAAAAAAAAATGGAATGTTTTTAATTTCCTTTCTACATATAGATCAATATTTTCTAAATATAAGTTATTAGCACCTGGGCCCTGTAAAAAATAAAATTTTGCATTTTAATATTTATGTACAGCCCCTTATAAAAAAAAGCTGTATTTAATTTGTACTCTTTGTTGCTATTAGAAGAATTTTTCTATCACAGTGGTTTAAATGATAATCGCCATATCCTCAATTGTGAATCACCCAGTATGATGCAACTGTAAGATCATTTCTGAATCTTTTGCACATTTTTTTTTTCTTTTTTTTTTTTTCAGAATAGATTTACAGTAAGTAAATTAAAAAATTAATGTATTTTCACATAAACTTATATGGAGTCTCTAACCTCAAAAGAACTTTCTTAGTTTAATAATAAATTTTACTAGAATAAGTGGGAAAGGTTGGGAGATCTCTCTGGGCGTTAAAGATTAAAGGGCAAAAAATAAACAAAATGCTTGATTAAAACTTCATAGCTTATTTAAGAGATGTCATTTGTAAAGTTGCTAACAAAATCTTGCCCCTGAGGCTGTGACTGCAAAAGCCACTTCTATGTAAATCCATCATAAACTGGAAGCAGAAAAATTGCAATAAAATATTTCCTTCTTATGAATATCCAAAAAATTAAAAGGAGAGTAGCATTTAGCCATCTATATGTTAATTACCTACAAAATTCAATAAATGCGTGAGACAAAGAATATTGCACATAATTTCTCTTTTACATATAAAATATTAGCCCTGTCGTCCTCAGTCCTGAGACAGTTATTACGTGGGACCACAAAAAACAGTTTAAAATTACTATAAAACAGCTCCAAAGATGTATTAGTCTATAGATCAATGCCTATGGTATGCACATATTTATTAAAACGGTCTACAACTAATTTCAACAATTCTAAAAGCATTTAAATCAGTTTAAAGAGTATTTATTGTTTAGTGTCTCCTACAGGCTACACCAGGACTGAGGAAGCTATAGGAAGAAAAATCAGAAAGAAAATCTTAGCACAGGGGACCCATTCCTTCTGGGTCCCTAGGCTTCAACTTACTCAACCAAATGGATAATCTGCCAGTGAAAGTATACTTTTAATTATTGAATCTGCAGGGGAATATATTATGTCTAAACTCATTTTTAGCAAAAGTTTGAAAAATGATGCTTTTGTTTTGTTTTTGCAAATTGAAGTGTGTCAAGTTCACTTAACAATTATATTTAAGCTTTCAGCTGTGTGTTTCATTCTTTTTTAACATTCTGTTCCTAAAAAAAAAAAAAAAAAAAAAAAACTATCACCTCCCCTCTCTTATAAAGAGAAATTAATTTTTTTCTTCGTTTTGTTTTGGTAACCTGCAAAGAGTTTATATTATTTCACATATGCCTGATGGAGCGAATTGTCATAAACTAAATTCATGACACAAAATACAGATTATGTTTATTGGAGCCCATTATAAGCATACATTGTAATATGAAACTGGCCCCTGATTAAATAAATATCTTGAGCCAATGTTAAGAAATTGTATCCATATATTGTAGTTATTCTACTAACACAACAGAAAAAATATTAGAGTTCCTCTCTCTCTCCCCCTCCCCCTCCAATGAAAATAAAACAAAACAAATACAACCAAATGATTTAAAAATAAGAATATAATATAAGAAAAATGTTGAAAAATAAAATTTATATAGATATATAGTATTCAAAAATACAATGAAATAATTTCAACAAAATTTAAAACAAAAATACTTGAAAAATGCTGCAAAGACTTTTTTCTTACTTTTTTTACAGACACAGCGTAAAATTTGTTTATTCTAAGTATCAGTGTAATTTTAAAATTTTTGACAATCGGAATAAAATGATTTTCCTTTCTTTTCATAAAAATATATCATATACTTTTTAAATAATATATAATGCTTAATATTTTATTCTTCTCTGATTTTCTTTCATAATAACATAAAGTTAATTTTTTTCGAGGGGGGGGGGGGGGACTTTTAATTAAACACCTGTTATGGCTTTAGAGGACATCATGGCAAGAACAATTTAGGACAATGTTGAATGGACGATTGTACAATATGTTGTAGGAGTGGCTTAATACACTTGGAGAGCAATATTTTTCAATTACTTGAAGATCTTGTAAATTGTAAGATCACCAGAGCTTGCATAGTCACATTTGCAATTTTTTTTTGACTGGAATGCTAATGAACTGAACAGAACTTAATTATTATACTGAAAACAAAATAGAACATGATTTGGTTTTGTAAGAAACAATTAATCATTTAACAGCTATTTGCTTAAAAGTCTTTACATGTGCTACATACATATTTATATTCTTTCTTTTTTATAATTCTTTATTGTACAACAGTTGTGAAATTATGCCATTATATGCTGTCTTTATTACCTTTTTAATTATTCATTTTTTCACTTATTCTTAATGAAATAATTTCTCTTAAATAATTCAAAATGCATGGGGGAGAATCTTTTAAATTCGGTGGATTTTCTCTCTTGTGAAAATTTCATCTAAATTCCCTTTCCCCCCTGCAATTTTCATCTTAATTTTGCATATTTATTTCATAGTACTTAAAATATTACTTTACATTATTCTAGCAAGTAAATGTTCATTGTTACATCATATATTGATATATTAAAAAAAAATCATGCCAGATTAAAAAAAAAAAAATTAAAAATGAGTAAATTACTTTATAATCTTTAAATAAAATTTCTCTGAAAGTACATCTTCTTTTGCTTTATTTGTCTGAGTAAAAAAATAGGATTATTCAGTATTTAAACTTGCAGACATATGATCAAAGCAAAAATCCATGTTGTAACACCCAGTGTTACTTTTTAGCATAGTGTTCTGATGGACATGATGTGTTTTATAATATATATATTAAATAAATAATATATCTTCTAAATAAAACTACAAACAATAATGCACAAATAAATTTTGATTAAAAGCAGGACATTGTTTCATTCCATTGTTCCTCGTCTGTGTTAGTATAACAAAATTGACACATTAGTTAGATCTAACAAATTTATCGATGTATGCATGAAGAAAATATTCTATTTATCATTAGGACATTCTTTGGACAGCGCCATCTGTTGGTGTTAATACTTACTATTCTTAACATAAACAACACGTCTAAAAATAGGTTCAGTAAAGGTACAACATCAAACTTCTTCCTGCATTGTAATAGGCAATACCTTAGAGAACCACATCTATTGCACAACTAGTTAAATCAAAAGCAAAATTAAAAAAAGGAAGTTCACTGAAGTTGATCTTCATTAAAGAGTTGGAATCTAGTTGAGAAAATTATAAACATCGTGGTATTATTTCCAGGAATACATTTCCTGTGAGGAACCAAGGATAAAACTTGCACTCCAGAAGTATGGTGTTTTAATGAATCTATAAGAGAAGGAAAAAGAAATCTTAAAAGTTAAGGTTAAAAAGGAAAAGGGAGAAATTAATTAAAGGCAATTTATAACGCTCTAATATCAAGTAGATGCAATAAAAAATAATGTTTTTTGTTTGAAATATTAAAAGGCATTTAAGTAAAATATGCACACACACAAAAAAAAAAGTCAAGGTTCAGCTTTTTAACAATTAGCTTAAATGAGAAAACACAGTTATTATTTTTTTTTATATAATTAATGCATTGTACATTATTTGTTTACTTGAATGTTACATTTTATTTTATGATTTAAATTTTTCCATGAAATTTACACAAAGTCAAAATGGATATAAAACAATGTAAAAGAAAATTTGGGATTAAAGAGTGTTTTTCTGTTAAATCTTCTTATTTCTATTGGCAGATAGTATAATATGAGCTTCCTTGTGATTCTGTTTTCTTTTGGACTATTTGAAAATGTAATTAAAATAGACTTTTTCTTAGCAAAGTTTTATTTGAAAACAGGAATATCCTGGATTCCTAAATTTCATCTGAATATGGAACATATAAAATGCAGTCAGAAAAATTTCAATAAGACTACAATAGATGGCAGCATGGAAAATCATAAATCGAAAACGCATTTCTAATCGATATATTTTCTATCTCCCACTACGTCATGTCGCCATTTGTGGAATCCCATGTAGTTGAGAAGGGTGTGGTAAGTTACGCTTCTCTAGTAATTAATCTAAATTTTAGGCACAATATAATGTGTCCAGAATGGTTCTCTATTTAATCGAAATTTTAGGCGGAATATAATGTGTCCAGGTGTGATTTTGATTATTTTTTAATTATCATTACTGCGGAGCGTATTTTTTTTTTTTTTTAAATTCGTATTTACATTAGATGCCTACTAGACTAATATTTATTTAGCTATTAGAGAAACTACTTTTTTTTCTCATATAAGGATAAATTTTATTTAAAAATGTAGTTAACTACAGCTATAAAAAAAAAATTATCCATCAAAGTAGTGATTACAAACTACATTTTCAAAAGTTTCCCATACTTTGAAAAGACTAATAATTTTGTCAAAGAATTCAATCTACACACAATTTTGAAAAGAAAAAGTATAATAGATAATTTATGTTTATAAATATAATAATCATACACTGTATAACTTTTATTTTCTGTTCTTAGAGACATTTTCAACCTATTTGTTTAATGGTTAAGATCATCCTGGTTGTTGTCAAAGAATGCTGAGTTTGGTTTGAATATTGACTTAGACATGTTTGTTTGTAGTGAGTTGGATTTCTCTTTAAACGAAGGTCTCGATCTGTTTAGTACTTAGGTTGCATCCTTCCATAGTAACTGAATTTACAATGAATTAGTAAATATTATTTTAAGTTTTATTTTATGTTCTTAATTTAATAAAGCATAAACATAAGGTTTTAGAGATAACGTAAATCATTTATTTTTAAAACATTATTTTCTTAAGTATTTAATATCATTGAAATGCTGTTTTTAAAATTGCTCTATGACTGGTGTGATTTTTTTTTCTTTTGGCGACTTTTATGAAAATGATAATTGAGCAAAATATGGTAACCTTGCTATAAGTGTGGTGTGGAGGAGACTTTGTGTGGATTAAAATTCACTTTATATTCATGTCTGCCCAGACTGGGTTTTTTTTCTGCTTTTTTGGCTGGATGTAAGACATAATTTACTAAAAAAGAAGTGCAAATTTTGATTTGAAATTGACATTAGATCTATTGAGTAAAGCAAATCACATTACTGTTATATTTCTATAGTATTGCAATACTTTTTATTTCTGTATTTCGTTCAGATTGGAATATTTCATGTTCATACAGGTAAAGTAGAGGTGGTATATTTGCAGCTTTTTTTTTCTTCTAGTATTATTCTTAATAACTTGTGTTTTAAAATATTGTATTAAAAAATGACTTGGATTACAAATTTAAATCGTTTTTGTTTATATCCATAATGATGGATTAAATTTTAATGTTTTGTTTGAAGATGATTTCTTTTATCAGTGGCAAATTTAGTTAATAAAAACTGGTGATTACATTTGTCTCTAGATTAATATGTTTTATAATTATCTGTATTTTAAAAGCAATAATTAAGTGTATGTGCAGGGGCATTAGTAGCTTTTACTTACTGAAGTACTTTTTTACTTTAAACCGTTACTTTTTACATAAATAATTTTCTAATTTATCTTTTTGGAGCTAAAAGGAAATAAAAGCATTATTATTTAAAAGAAAATAATCTAGTATTAAAATAACATGGTATGCATAATAGTGACTTGTAATCAGTTTTTTTACAAAGAAATGGGTGGCAGAAAATCAGCTAAATTTTAAAGGACATAATTGCTTATGGCAAGTTACCAGTTGCTTTTACTTGGCATTAAATCATCTCTGCGTTCATTCTTTAAATAATGGAAATCTTTCAATTTTGAATGAAATTTTTTTATGCTGTCTGTTATTACTTAAAGTTCATAGCAAAACATTCTAAATGTACCATTTTGAGGAGTGTACTGATATTTGAGTTTTGTTTCTGTGTTTCCCCCCCCCCAATTATTGCTAAAAAATCACTTTTAAAATTGATATAATAAATGAAATGTTAAATATTGTGTATAAATATATACAGTAGACTCCCTTCAATCCGTGACCCTGAAATCTGCATATTTTTTCAGATGTAAACAATGAAATTTACAGTTAAGTTGCAGGAAAAAAATTCAGGAGGGTGCCGAAATCTGTGACTACCGCAATGTTTTTTTTTTACTAATTTTTTGTTAATCATTCTCTTTTGTTTACTACAGATGATTTATTACTAAATAAATTTACATTACTTTTGATTTATAAATTAGCATATCTATATGACGACGTATCGATCTTACGATCGCTTTACCACTAGATGGCACCATAGGACTTTTGGAATCAAATCGATTTCATCGGTAATAATTTAATATTTTTCTAAATTTTTATTTTACATAATTATTTTAATAATTACTTACGTTTAAACTAATAAATTAATTTAATGTTTCACTTTATTATAAGCATTCATTGTAATTTCCCTTGCTGAACTACCAATCAAATTAATGTTTCAAAAATGTAAACAAATCAATGATGAGAAATCCACAAATTTCTAAAATCCGCACAACCTCTGGTCCCAAGCTGTGTGGATTTGAGGGATCTACTGTATACATATTTATATATAAAGGCGAGTTTCAAGACTTACCTTATCCAGAAAATCAAATTTTGGGAAATCTCGAAAAATCTCTGACTGCATTCATTGGTTTTAATTGTAAATCAAGATTTTACAATGCAAGAAATACATGACAAACTGATTTTTCTGCTGATTATAGTAGTTTTTTTCTATTTGCGAGTTTTGTAACTCACGTCCTTATATATACCATATATGACGACTCTAGTGCCAGTCAAAAATCAATTTTAAGACCAAATTTTCGATATAACTTATGCTAGAGCCTGATGTGAGGTCCAGGTGAGCAAAAGGCTTAAAATCATTTATAAAAACAAAGTTATGTTATGAAAATTGCCACTTTTTAAACAGTAGGTATTAGAAACCGTATCTGGAATGTAATATGTTACCATTTTCAAATCTTTTATCTTTAAAAGTTTTTATTCCATTGTGTTTATTCTTTGTTCTTAAATTAGATGAAAGAAATTTCTTTTAATATCTAGAGATAACCTCTCAATCTATAGGAACAATAATAATATGAACCAGGGGTATAAAAAAAGAAGTGCTTTTAAGACTAAAGTCCGTTTCAAATGAAGTTAGTCTTTTAAATTAGATGGTCTGATCCTCCATCAATCTGCTTTTTTGTTAATTTATAATTATGTCTAAGTATCTTAACTTTTCCATCTAAAATAATAAAAATATTTATTAGCTAATGATATCATTAGTAATTAATTTCCACAGTTAATTATTGTAAGAAATATTTCATGGATAATCTGAATTGTTCAGTTTAATTTGATTATGACTATATGGGGTATGACCTAGGGTGGAGCGAAAAAAATGAATTTTTTAAAATCAAAAACGGGTAGGTGCCAAAAGTTGCCTTTATACAAGTACATAATCTGCGTACAATATTGCCGCTGAAAAAAAAATGGCCTGAGTCGGCGCTTTTGGTCCAAAAGTCGAAATTTTGGGTAAAATTTGACATTTTTTCAAAAAAAATTGAAAAATTCCTATAGAAGGAACCGCCGCGGCGAGCGGCCTCTCTTCGTCCGCAGCCCTTTATTCTTCCACTTATTCCGACTTTTTTGCGGAAGCTAGTTTCGTAGGGCCCCAGCCACGTCCCGAGTATAACAGATTCTAGCGAAAGCCAGAATGAAAAAAAAAAAAATCAAAAATTGAAACCAGACAAATTTAAAAGGAAAATTACACAATTTAAAGACACTGAAAACCGGGAAGGGAGGGTTCGGGGCGATGAAGCTACTGAACAACTCCTAGCTTATTTTATATATATAGTATATTATATTATTATATAATTATAGTTATATATGAGGTAAAAAATGCAAAAATTCATGTCTCCAACTTAATTAGGGCCTCTCTTAGGCTATTATTTAAAAGTGTTATTTAAACCTTTATTATTAATGACTTAACATATTTAAACGATAAAAAGATATCTTTGTTCTGTATAACGGGAGCAAAACTAACAACTTTTGGTAAAAAAATTCGTTTCCACTCTGTTGTGTCATACAACTACCTGTTGTTTGAAATACGTAGTTGCATTCAAATCTACCCAAGAGGTATCACATGGAGGTGGCTGCATTTCATAACACAACAGTGCATAGCTCGACCACCCTTCCATCTGAGCACAATGTTTTATTTATATATATAGAATTGTGATTTTTTTTATCAAAGACTGGCATAAGTTTTCTATGTATCAACCTAGTCCATCTTTTCCCTGTATCCACAGACGTTGGGTGATGCTGCTGTGACACTCCTTCACGTATATTTCTACTGTTTGTGTATGATAAGGTAAGCAGAATAATGCAGTGTAATTAATGGAATCTATTCAGATCTAATCAGCTATTCAGCCCTCTAGTATCTTCACCAAAATTGCATCCAGTTGCTGCATGGTGATTGGGAGTTCTGTTCCGACAACGTTTTACAACATTAAGGTATTTCATCGTTGAGTATGCCATCATTTACTCTATCTCTTGCATTTTTTTATATGCTGATAAGCTTGTTGTTTAATGTGATGGCAATCGTCATCATGATTGCAATAAGACTTTGCTCTCGATGTGAAAAGCTACCATTCTCCTAAATAATTTTTTTTAGTATTTTTTTTTTTTTTTTTGCTGTTTTCTGTGATGTTTAGTAGTGCAGTAATTTCCCATAAGTTTTTAGATCAGTTTTTTAGATGCGGATTATATTTGGTATAAACCATCCTGCGGCATAAACTTGGTACATACTTTGTGAGTGAACCAGTCTCTGATGATCAATCAGTGCTTATATGAAGGCGAATAATTTTATGCACCTTTGTAATCTATCTTGCGTAGGACAAGTTTCTTGGGTTCCTATTCGCTAGTTCTTCTGAGCAATATCTTGATGAAATAGCTTTGCAAATGTCTAGCAGGTATTTCTGGTATATGTTGAGTACCCTTTTCTCGAATTCAGGAAATAATGTTTGAAAATTACTGTCTATGACTTCAAAAATTGAAATAAGAAGGGAATAAGCATGTGGACAAAGATTTTCCGATTGGTTCGGCAACTCCCTGTGGGTTAGAATCTAATTTTTGCCAATGATCTTGTCTAATAAATGATGCAGAGGAAATTCACTGGGCTTGGAGGGGGCATATGATCAATTGTAATTGTTCATTTTAAACATGTCCTTCGCAGAATGGATGACAACGACTAACAGATTTATCCACCTTCGATGGGCACTCACCGCCCATCAGAGTCTCTACGTTCACTCAAAAAGTACTATGAATCCAAGTTTAGCCCCAGGATAGTTTACAATCAAGTGTAATCCACTGCTAAAGAAGGGATCTAAAAACTCATGGGAAATTACTCGGCTACTAAACAACACACAAAACGGAATAAAACAAATACTAAAACAAGGTTATTTAGGACGATGGTTGCTTTGCATACGCAGAGGAAATTCTGATTTCAATGCTCTCTGACGATTGCCATCATATTAAACAGCTAACTGCTCAGCACATAATAGTTGAAAAATGAGAGAAAATGATGGCATACGCAAATCTGGAATATCGACAATCAACTTTGAAGCGGATAATTATATAAATCTAATTCATTGGAAAAGTGTTGTGGTAACAGAACCTCTAATCAATATGCATTTATCGGGTGAAATCTTGATGAAGATAATAAACGGCTGAATAGATTACATTAATATCATCCGCACTGCATCACACTGTTTGTCTTCCCTTAAACTAACAGTAGAAAAATACGTAAAGGAGATCACAACAACAGCATCCAATGTCTGTGGATCTAAAAAAGAGATGTATTAGGTTGATACATAGAAAACACATGCCAGTCTTTGATAAAAAAAAATCACAATTCAATGTATAAATAAAACATTGAGTTCATATGGTAGGGTGATCGAGCTATGTACTGTTGTGACATGAAATGCAGTCACCTCCACGTGGTAACTCCTGGGTAGTTTTGAAAGCAACTAGGTAAGAGCTGTATTCTAAACAACAATTAGTTGTATGACACAACAGAGTGGCAATGCCTTTTTTTCACCAAAAGTTGTCAGTTTTGTTCCAGTTATACAGAAAAAAGATATCGTTTTATCATTTAAATATGTTAAGTCAATAATAATAAAGGTTTAAATAACACTTTTAACTAATAATCATCTCTATAGAATATTTTTTAATTTTTTAAAAAAATATCAAATTTTACCTAAAATTTCGACATTTGGACCAAAAGCGCAGACTCAAGCAATTTTTTTTTCAGCGGTAATATTGCACGCAGATGATGTACTAGTATAAAGGCAACTTTTGGCACCTACCCGTTTTTGATATAAAAAAATTAATTTTTTTCGCTCCACCCTAATGAGCACCTCATGTAATTTGTGAATTGTTACATCAATGATATTGAGACATTCTTGAATTTGTTTGTGATAAAAGTCTTTAGACGTTCTCCCCCCCCCCCCCCCCAAGTATGGATGTTTTATATTCTATTACAATTTAATTACATAAAATTAAATTTTATTTCTAGAACAATAATATACAGACTTTTAAAATATGATCTTATTGTCCTGTGTTAATATATTTTCTTTAATGTGTGTGCATGTTTTTTATTTAAGACATACCATTTGCTAATATTACTAAATTTTATAAGTTGTTTAGTAAAAATTGTTTATAAATGCATGAAAAATAAATGGCTAATTGGATTAGAATAGACCATAAAAACACTGTTATCTAATTATCATGAAAACAAGTCTTCTGTAGCTTAAGCTGGTAGATTTTAAGTGATTAAATTATTTTGTTTAAAAACCAGTTGACTTAAATTTACTTGGCTAAAATTCACCAACTGTGACTATACGTTAAAATAAACTAGTACTACCTATTTACTGTCACAAACTGCAACTCTTTATTAAAAATGTAGTTAAATACTATTTCTTGCAAAAACTAGTGACTACAGACTATATTACAAAGGTAATAACAACTTTGCTGCTTTCAGATTTCGTAAAAGGGTTTAATTTGAACTCAAAACTGAAGATACAGTATAAACAATACAGCGATCCTTCGTTATATTGAGTTTGCCATGGTATAATTAAATAAGTGTGATATAAGCAAGGAAATAAAAAAATTAAAAAAGATAATATACAAGAATTTTTTTGTTTTTCTTCAAAATGTTAATATAGTGTTGACTCTAGGAAAAAAGGTCCTCTGGGCGGGAATTTTTCAAAAATGGCTCAGGTACCTTGTTCACAAAAAATATTTTGAACTGGTTTGTTTAGAGTCCCCTAATATAATTTGCGATATTTTCACACAATCAGTTGAATTTCATGACTCTTCCCCCCCCTCCCTCCCTATCAACTGACGGATTTCATGGGGTTTTTTTCGGCAACTTATCGACGAATTTTACTTTTTACTTTTTTTTTTTTTTGCAAGTGACTGAAGAATTTCACTATTTTTTCTCATGATTGAATGCTGAATTTAACATTTTTCTCCCCTCTACCAACTCACGAATTTCACAATATAGTTGGACACCATTAATACGTGAAACAAAGGACTGATCAAAATTTGCATAATAATCGAAGTTCGCGAATTTTCGTCTGGCTGTCCCTCTAATAAGAACCTATATGCATAATACCCATCTTTATGACAATTTTTATCATTTAACGGGATTTGCAATTTTTTTTTTTTCAAAAGTTGGGGAGGAGAGCTTCCCAGCAAATGTGCATGGCCCTACAACTGGAGTAATTTTCGATAGTATATATATATATTTTAAGTCAATCATCAATGTGAGTTTGACGAAACCCTCTTCCATCGCCGTTCACTGTAACGTGATTTTTACGCATAATTGTGAACCATTCACTGTCACTTTTACTCATCATTACAAAGCAGAATCAGGCCTAAAGGAATAGCATCGGCTTTCAGTGTTCACGCAAAGCCTGAAGAGATGAAGTAAATTTGCCAGGAAAATTGTGCGGGATAAAAATCTAAATCCGATCCTATTCCCGATTAGTTCACATCCCATGCTCAAAATTCTCATTATCACATTTCTAAGAATGGGAACAGGCAGAAAAATATGCACTTGCTTTCTTGCAAATGCTAATGGAAGAAAACAATAGTGGATTTTGATTGTAAAGAAGAGGAATTGGGTGCTGTGAAACTCTTAAAGACCATGAGGCACATAGGAAGGGTTAAAAATGGTTGTCGGTGCATTGGAAACGTTAAAAAGAGCCTCTGGGTGCATAAAAAGAATAAAATAGGCCATCGGGCACTGCACCCTGCTAAAACAGCTTAGAGCCAACACTATAATAATACACAAATTACACATTTCTTAGTGAAATTAATAAAGAGATACATAATACAAAAAATATTTAAATTAAGTTACTTAAAAAATCGGGAATGATTCTTTCAAAATTTCCAAACGCTTTACAGAATACTCTAGTTTCAAATAAATAGTAATACAGTAGACTCCCTCAAATCCGCACAGCTTGGGACCAAAGGTAGTGCGGATTTTAGAATTTTGCGGATTTCTGGTCATTGATTTGTTTACATTTTTGAAACATTAATTTGATTGCTAGTTAAGCAAGGGAAATTATAATGAATACTTACAATAAACAAACATTAAAATAAGTAAAATATTAAAATAATAGTTTAAAAGTAATTAATAAAATAATTATGTAAAATAAAAATTTAGAAAAATATCAAATTATTAGGGATGAAATCGATTCAATTCGATTCCAAACGTTCTGTGCTGCCATCTAGTGGTCAAGCGATCGTAATATCGATACCTAACTTATTGCGCTCTCTGTAACTTTTTTCATTGTTATTTAGAGTTTTGAATGCTTTTCTTATACTGCTTTGTATGCTTAGAAAAAAAAAATTCTATAATTTAAAAAACAAAAAAATTCCGCGAACAATAATTTTAAAATAGCGTTCCGGTTCATGGATTTTTCCATTTCAAATTTCAAGCCCTGGAATTTTTTATATAGATATGCGAATTTAAATCAAATCAAAAGGAAAAGTAACGTAAATTTATTTAGTAATACATCAGCTGTAATAGCCAAAAGAGAATGATTAATAAAAAGTTTAGTATAAAAAACATTGCGGTAGTCGCCGATTTCGGCGCCAGCTTGGATTTTGTTCCTGCAACTTAACTGTAAATTTCATTGTTTACATCCGAAAAATACGCGGATTTTAGGCGTTCGTGGATTTTAGGGTCGCGGATTTAAGGGAGTCTACTGTATTACAATAAATTAAAACTTAGATCCTAATATTATAAAGGTGAACGCTGGGGACCTGAAAATTCAACAAATTTTCTATAAATGCGTTGTTACATACATACACACATGGAATTATTGTAAAAAAATCTAAATTGCTACTGACATTTCAAAATGTAAAAGTATATCAGATATTTCCATAATTGGATTTTTATCAGGAATATAATGTTTTCCTTACACTGTACACGTACAAAAAATAAAAATGAAATTAAACGTTAAACTACAGCATATTTTTTCGGGAAGAGCACAAAAACAGACCTATGTATATGAAATAATGTATATAATGGACTACTCATGTATGTAACATATTTATGCCCAATCATACCACAGAATAAATTTTATTTACTATTCTTCCAATAATTATTGTATAGGGATATAAAATTACTGTTTACATGTTATTTCTCAGTAGATTTATTTCTCTCTATAGCAATTTTAATATATAGTTGTATTGAGTTCTCATGAGAGTTAATTATTATCGAGTTGTTTAATTTTTAACCTAAAAAATTACAGAAAAAAAAGAAAAGTGCCCAGTTAAACTGATGGCATTGAGCTCATAGGCTGTTCATACTAATTATGTATTATACTCTTATTTCAAAGAATAATGCCTCTTGAAAAATAAAGAAATCGACAGTAAAAAATAAAATCACAAAAGCAGCATTTATTTTGTTATAATACAAACCAATATAGTTCTAATGAGAAAAAAGAACCTCCAAAACTAATCAGGGAAGCGCCTTATCAGAATAAACCTGTATACCAAATTTGAAGGATATCAGATAATCCTGTATGAAATACTCATTTAGCTATATTAAACGGGAGATTAGCTCCCCCCATTTCCTCCCTTTATACCTAAATAATGAACCTAAAATCTAATCACAGGAGGGCCTTATCAGAATAATCCTGTATGCCAAATTTGACCTAATTCGGATAATTCTGAATGAAAAACCCATTTATCCAAATAAAGGGGGGGATATTAGCCCCCGTTCAAGCAACAATAAAGAAGTCAGTTAATTTTATGATACTACATCGTTGTTGATATTTCAAACTTCATTTGATAACTTCAGTGCTCTATAAAGAAAAAAAATCTGCTTGCATATACTCATTTCAGTAGATGGTTTGCTCCATTAAATGCGACTATATTTTTGTTGAAAAGAAAAGAAATTTTAATGTATAGATATACATTTTGGTATATTTAAAAGAAATTACGTAATATAATTACTGTTCGTTACAGGATTTAGACTTTAGAGAAATATCTTCACTTTAATGAAAATTTCTCATTTCATAGTAAAACTAAAGCGCCTTTAACTTATATTTGTCTAAAAATCTTTTACATATGAAATATAAAATGAAGGATATCTTTCAATATATAATTTAACTTTGAACCAATAAAGTAATTGGAATGTTTTGCTATGAAGTATCTACACATAAGTTTAGTTTTAATATGCACTACCATAGTAGTAGTGAGGAAAAATTTCACTTCAGAGTTCTGCAATAAGAGATTTTCTGGCAAATCTGCATGAAATTAAGTTTTGCTTCTTCACCTTTCTATTGTGAGGTATGTAGCAAATAGTTTCTGATAAATGTTATTTAAATGTCCATTTTGTATTATACTACAGACAGGCTTTCTTCTTAGTGAGGCATTTAGTAAAATTCTCTCAAAATCATATCTTATGTTAGATTTCATCATACCCACGTTCATTAGGAACGTCTCATAAGATGGATCAGCAATGCACTTTTTCAAGAAACTAAATTAAATGATGAGCTGCAAAAGGTTTTCTTATATATCTGATCTAAGTATCCACCTGCGAGTTCATACTACAGAGTAACCTTTTGTTTGTGATGTGTGTAACAAAGAGTTTTCTCGAAAATCTCACTTAAATATTCATCTATCTGTTCATACTAATGAAAAATCTTTCATCTGTTAGGTGTGTAACAGAGTGTTTTCTCAAAAATTTAATTTAAATAGACATCTGGAAATTCATACTAAAGAGAAACCTTTCTCTTGTGTTGTGTGTAATAAAGAATTTTCTCGAAAGCCTGATTTACATGTCCACTTGTGTTTTCATACTAACGAAAAACCTTTTACTTTTGAATTGTGTTACAAAGGGTTTTCTCGTAAATCTCATTTAAATATCCACCCGCGTGTTCACACTAAAGAGAAGTCTTTCTATTGTGAGATGTGTAACGAAGGATTTTCCAACAAATTTGATTTAAATGGATACCTGGGGATTCATAATAAAGAGAAACTTTTTCATTGTGAGGTGTGTAACAAAGGATCTTCTCAAAATGCTGTTTTGAATGTCCACCTACGTCTGCATACTAAAGAGAAACCTTTCTCTTGTGAGGTGTGTAACCAAGGATTTTCTACAAAATCTCATTTAAATAGACACCTGCGTGTGCATACTAAAGAGAAACCTTTCTCTTGTGAGGTGTGTTACCAAGAGTTTTCTGATAAATCTTCTTTAAATAGACATCTGCGTGTGCATACTAAAGAGAAACCTTTCTCTTGTGAGGTGTGTAACAAAGGGTTTTCTGATAAATTTTCTTTTAATAGACACTTGCGTGTGCATACTAAAGAGAAACCTTTCTCTTGTGAGGTGTGTAACAAAGGGTTTTCTGATAAATTTTCTTTTAATAGACACTTGCGTGTGCATACTAAAGAGAAACCTTTCTCTTGTCAGGTGTGTAACAAAGGGTTTTTTGATAAATTTTCTTTTAATAGACACTTGCGTGTGCATACTAAAGAGAAACCTTTCTCTTGTGAGGTGTGTAGCAAAGGGTTTTCTCAAAAAGCTCATTTGAATGTCCACCTGCGTGTGCATACTAAAGAGAAACCTTTCTTTTGTGAGGAGTGTAACCAAGGATTTGCTAAAAAATCTGATATAAATAGACACCTGCGTGTGCATACTAAAGAGAAACCTTTCTCTTGTGTTGTGTGTAACCAAGGGTTTTCTGATAAATCTTCTTTAAATAGACACTTTCGTGTGCATACTAAAGAGAAACCTTTCTTTTGTGAGGTGTGTAACAAAGGGTTTTCTCAAAAAGCTCATTTGAATGTCCACCTGCGTGTGCATACTAAAGAGAAACCTTTCTCTTGTGAGGTGTGTAACAAAGGGTTTTCTCAAAAAGCTCGTTTGAATGTCCATTTGCGTGTGCATACTAAAGAGATATCTTTCTCTTGTGAAAAGTATTACTAAGGTTTTTCTTATAAATCTAGTTTAAATAAGCATCATGGTATCCATTCCTAATGGTGAGACTTCTTTAGCATATTTCACATAGAGTTCTTTTTATCTTTCATGTTCATATCACGAAAACCTTAGTGTATAGAGTATGTTTCAGCTTTTGTAAATCGAATCTTAACCTAGAAATACATATTCATGCTAAAAGAAATTTTTATTTTGTGAAGTCTAGTAATACAGTATGTTTTTAAGCATGTAACTATTTATCTTTTTCAAGTTGTAACTATTTGCTTACGATGCACAAAGGTTGATAGAGCATATTTGTTTTGATCTACTTTAGAATGGACAAAAGAAAGCCAAATGTATTTTTAATTATTTACAATTAAGATACTTTAAGATCTAATGCTGTTCGTGTATTAATTTCTTCTAAGTTGATCGTTTGTAAAAATCAGGAGTTGGGAGAGAAAATAACTTCACTATTTGATAAATGATTTTTATTGTTTCAGAGAAATACGTTTAGAGGATATCTCAGCAGTATAAAAGTACGCTTAGCAATGGTACACACCATTGTAAAATTAATGGTTTCACAATTATGGATGTTAGTAAAAAGCAATTTTCCAGTTTTATGGGATAATCATCACTAATCTGGTAGCATTCATTTTGCTTTGCAGTACTCTCTGCAGTATTACTAATCCTATATTTAAACCGCTGACAGGTCATCTATATCTGTTCCAGACAGACAAAAAACGATTTTATAATAATTTCAACGTTTGAAAAAAATACTCAAATTTGGTTACTCTTGGTATATAATAGTTCGACTAGTGCCTTAACAAGTTTTTTCGCCTGTAATAAAACCTTTTCTCTGCCAGTTATTGGTACATCACTTGGAGAAAAAGGATGGCAGCAATAAAGTGCCTATCTAGCTAAAAGCTAAAGCTCTTCAAGTCTTTAAATATATTTGCCCGAATTCTTTTTTTAATGACAGTGAATAATAATTGCCTCTAACATGCTACAAAATAAAATTTTAAGGAAATCTGACATGTTTCTGTAATTATCGGAGTTAGAAGCTTTGAATTTCCAAGAAGGGTTGCATACATTAAACGCTGTAACACTCAACATTTTTTTTTCGCGTTTTGCATGCACGTGTCGGCTACGTGTGGTTGTCGGAACTCGCTATAATAAATATATTACAATGTTAAGTCGTATAGCAAAATTAATATAACCAATATTAGCTAGTTAACGACTATAAAATAATAGTCTATTTCAATGTATACAAAATTTCCAAGATTTAATGATAAAAAAGAACACACAAACTCTTGCTTTAGAAATATGACTTTTTCGCACTTCAAAACATTTAATATTTATAAATATAAGAAAAGATAAGGCAAAGTTTATTAATTTTAAATAGTATACAATTAATATACAACATTTAAAAATGTGTATACTACTGTAACACAAATAGTGCTTTGTGTAAAAATAACTTTTGACAAAGTTAATATCCTTTAGGTTGTTGTGATAAAAATTTTAATTAATTATCAGTCATAAGGCAAATTTTGTCGTTTCATAGAAATGCAAAAAATAATAGTGAAAATATTTATTAATTATTTTGCTATGTGTAAAAATAACTTTTGACAAAGTTAATGTCCTTTAGGATGTTGTGATAAAAATTTTAATTAATTATCAGTCATAAGGCAAATTTTGTCGTTTCATAGAAATGCAAAAAATAATAGTGAAAATATTTATTAATTATTTAAGAGATATTACTACTAAAGAGAATACTTGATGATTGTAATCAAATGAATTATCGTTCAGTTAAACGTTTTAAGGTATTTTCTATGTTCGGAGCGCTTTTTAAAAAAAATGTACAATGTAGATTTAAGAAACGTACTTTAAGTTCAACTGTAATTCAGAATGATAAAAAAAATAAATTCCTAACAATAACTTGATAACTTTTTAAGAAACTGTTTTTTGGGGGCAAATTTTTATGCTTCCGGACAATTTTTATGCCAGACAGCGCACACTCCATTCAACTCAATATATTTTAATTTTCTTTGCACTACGTACCACTATTACTCTAACCTATCTACTGGGTTGATTTGATTTTTGACGGCCAATTATCTACTCGAGGGATATAGGCCCGGGGGAGTGCCCTCCGTGGGGGTCTTTCTATGGGAACCTAATCCGTATTAACGCATGGAAGATCCACGGCTCGAAGAAAACCACGAAAACTCCGAACGATTAGGCCGACGGGCGCGATTGGGATCGAACCCAGCACCTCCCGTCTACCAGCTTCGAGAGCAGAACCTCTCGGCCACTGGTGGGGCCCTATCTACTGAAGTAGGAGTTTTACAGTATCCTCAAAATTAACTGAAATATTTAAATTATAAAAAAGACATATTTTTTATAAAACATTATCATTTTTTAAATATTTGAACACCTACAAAATAATTAAATTATCACATAGAACTTAAATTCCAGTGCAGAACATAGGGATTAATATGGTAACCATTTTCAGAAAATTTCACTGAAATATGTTTGTTTAAAACCTTTTATGTAATGGAGTTTATGGAACATGGCAATAACAAAAAAATTGATTTTCCAGAAATCGCATCTAAAGATTTATTATCTAAATTGTTTCTTATGTGTAAAATTAATCTAGAAGTATCAAAATTTATTATTGTTTTTGTGTTAAAAACGTAAGAAAATAATGCATAGAAACATTATTTACATTCTGCTAGCCTTCCTACATCCACTTCCGGTAGTTGACTCGTTTCTTCCCGTTTACTAAATTGGACTTGTTGGATCCTGTTCTAATAATCGTAGGAATAAAATTAAATCAGATTTGGCATAGTGAAAATGATTCTCTCAAATAAAACAATTCAAAAAACGAAAACGGCCATTTTGATGTAGGCCGATATCTTAAGATAAATTCAATGTTAATCAATGTAATTGAAATTTCTAACAGGATTTTAAACAAGATTTTACCTGTAGAGTTTTAAAGGACGAAAGTTTCAAAAATTATTTATACTCGTAAAATTTAATCGTAATACGATCTTAATACAGTTTATCAGAATGAAAACCATTCCAATCACAAAAGAGAAACAACTTCTGATTTTTGATTTGTATCCCTTAACAGATGCACAATTAGGATTAAAATAGCAAATGAATTCAAAAATCAAGAAACTTTTTTAGAAAATCAAATGTTTAAAAATTAAATGCCAATCCACAGGCTTCTGTAAAAAACAACAACACTGCTAATAGAGCCGTCTTAAGTTCAGAGACACATGTGACTGAAAAAGAATTTCAGACACTTAAGTGTCTCAATCTGAAAAAAAGACATTATAGATGTCTTAAATTAAGACACAAAAGTGTCTGACTATGATTATAGTACAGTCGGACCTCTATTTAACGAACCTCTATTTTGCGAATTTCTCTATTTTGCGAACTTTTCCTTGGAACCAAGAACATTTTGCGAATTTCTTCGTAAAATTGCCTCCAAATAGCGAAGTGCATTCTCTATTTAACGAACTTTTCTTGTAATCTAAAATTTTTTTTCTCCCCATTTCTCGAAATATTTCTGGACATTTCAAACTTATTCTTTATTTAAACACATTTTATGATGTTCAATGGCCTTAAACTGGTTTTACAAGACGCCTTCTTTGTCAGCAGTGAAAATTCGGTAAGTACGGAGGACGACGACGATAATACCTTAGAGTAACTTAAAAAAATATGGATACAGATGAGAAAAAAAGAAGAAATTGACCATGATGTGATGATTGATGATTGTATTTCACTTAATTCTGAAATTGAGATCTCGGAAACACTATCTGAATAGGATATTTTCGACAGTGTGAAAAATAAAAACAATACAGCAATGAATTGCGATGAAGACGAATATGATGATGATGGAAATTATCATTATGCAGGAATTAACAAAACTTCATATGATGAAGTGCTAAAATCATTTGAAACAATCCGTCGCGGATTATAGTTAGAAGGAAATACGCATGAAGGGGTTTTTGGTGCATTGCAAAGATGCGAGACGTATTATGAAAGACAGCACTTTTTTAAATAAAAAACTCAGGCAAAATTAACAGAGTTTTTTCAGAAATTAAATTTAAGGACGTATATGTTAATGTATGGAAAACATTTGTTATAATAATAATAAATACGATAATGTCATTAAAATTCGTTAATTTTAATGTATAACTATTTACTTTAAACAGAAAATACAGTGTATTCCTTGCAGATTTCAAAGATTTAAACACATAGGAAAAATGAATTGACGATGGATATTGGTGGGTAAAATAAATAAAACAAATCGCTATAATTTATTTTAAAAAATGTGATTAATTACTTTTAGTAAAAATATTTAGTGTTTATGAATTTAAAATATGTTTTATGTAGTTTAAAGTATTTTAAATGGTGAATCTCTATTTAACGAATTTTCTCTATAACGAACTTTTTTCCGGGATTTAGCGACTTCGTTAAATAGAGGTTCGACTGTATAAGCAAACTGAGAAAAATGTATGAAAAATCAGCAAACGTCATAAGACACTTAGTTGCTTCAAACTTGTCTTAATTGAAGATACTTTTTTCCGTTCTTCTTACGTAATAACCACCAGGGGGTAGACTCAGTAGCGCATGCGTTTTAGATTTCTTTTGTTTGAACTTGACATTCCTTGTGATTCTAAATTAATGCTTTAACGTACGGGTAGTTTTTTTATTAATAATTTGTTTTGACTTGATTCATTTTTTTCGGAATGTGAAGTTCTGTGATTTTAATTCGTATCTACTTTCTAGGGAAGGCCCCCAACTGCGAGATCGGGATTTTGTCGAGAGTGGTGCCGTTGGAAAGTTCTTACCAGGGGATCAAAAGAAATGTATACAATTGCTCGTCCGAATGCAACTTGTGAAGAGTGATAGGCCGATGTATTTCTGTCGTTTATTGATATCTCCAGGTCGCTAGCTATGCCGGAAAGACACTCTGGTAGAAGAAAGAGATGAAGAATGACAGAGAAGACAGTATATGCTTGGTGGAAAGTGTAACTTCCCGGATGATAGTGCATTTCTGAATAGAAATGGCTAACGAACGAGTGTTTCAAACTCCAGGTACACACGGTGTTTCTCATTTGTCACATGTGGTATTAATTAAGTTAAATCATGCCTGTTTAACTGATCGAAAGACGGGATCCATGTCTCTAGTTAAATCCTCTTGAAAGGCAAACCGACGCATGTCTTCGAAGGTGGGCGTGGAGAATTGATTATAGGCCGACTTATGCAATTTTATTATGCTTGCTTTAGTGGTCATGTCGACATCTCTACAAGTATTTTGATGAGTTTTGAATATTCCACTATTCTCTTTATTAAGCATTTGTATTGTATTGTTGAATGAAATAAACATCTAACGACTGAAGAAATTTTATCGTGCCAGGTGTGAGAAAAATGGGCTCCACATTGAATCCAAATTTCTCACTGGTTCACTTGACCACTCCAATTATCCGGAATCACGATTTTTACCTGATTACCAATCGATTTTTTTAGTTTATCGAAATATGTTGCAGTTATTTGTTTTGCGTTCTTTTCTGATTTAGAGCATGTAATGAGCAAATTTGAGGATGATATTCGTTGCACATTTTCCATAACTTTGGGACCAAATTATCCCTGACATTCCCGTGCTACAAGTAGTTAAGGTCCCATAAATTTTCCAGCACATTTGAAGGGTATAGGAATGAGTCTTTTGTTTTCTTATTACCGATGCCTTTTGATCCCTTCATATCGGGAGTTCTGTTAGATATAATCTCGTATTGAAAGCCACTTTGATCGGTGTTCAGGACGTTGGATAGTGGGCACTTTCGCTGCTCAATCATTTTTCACGTTTTCCAGTAATTCGCCGATCACAGGTTGGAAAGACACTTTCGGAAACAAATCTCTTTTTGTTACGATTTTTGTCATCTTTCGAATTGTTATTTTATGTGCCTTTTTGAAATTCTTGATGAAGTGTGAGCTTGCTGTGAATGCAGGAATTCCAAGCTCTAATGATTTGTTAATGGCCCACATTTTGAGGTCCCTATCATGAACATTGGCTTTTAACTGTCTGCGATTATGATAAAATTGCGACCACACGTGTTTGGAAATTAATTTTATTTTGCTCTGCATTTCCCCACCTTTCCCTACGTATTGCGCCCACCGTTGAATCATCTTGTGGTCTTTTACCTGCCAACATATATGTTGCACAGCATTTAGTTTTTTTCTTCGCCTTCTTATACGTTTTTACTGCTTTCGCCATTTCTCTACGGATACTCCTTCCCTTCCTTACTCCTCCCCTCCCTTTTGTTTTCGCAGGTTCTTCATATTCAAAAGTGGGGTCCGTATTTATTTCCAAATTACTTGTCAGTTCATTGTCGTCGATGCTGCTCTCATACAGAATATCGTGCGACCGGAAACATTTGTTTTCGAGTTTATTTGCATCCCTTCCCTGTCTTAAATAGTAGCCGACTAGTGACCTTCTCTTCAGTCGTTGGCTCCTTTCTCCTGTATTCTCCCAAAATATTCTAGCAGTTGAACTAATGAGTTTTGCAATCTTCGCTTTGTCGGCGATAGCATTACAGCCTGAAGACTCGCCGACGACATCTTCAGAACTGGGCCCGACTTCGCATGTCACAGGAGTGCGCGCCACCTAAACCTGAACCAGAGCGCCTGAAACCCGAGCCACAGGCACTGCTGAAATTCTCCATGGTTGAACGCCTCGAGAACTGCCCATATCCTCTTTTCATTTCACAGGATCAGCCGAGGAGTTAGTTCCCGATGTTCTTTAAAGCATACTCAAAGTCAGTGCAGTCCAATTACTTATATATGATTGTGAATATGTGGTCATAATCTTCCGTTTCTAACTAAAGGGAATATGGAACCTTTAACAACTTCCAACTGACAACAACAGGTTACATAACTATACTGTAAGCTGTCTTTTCTACCACACAGAGTGTCTTTCCCGCACAGCTAGCGACCTGGAGAAATAAATAAATGACAGAATTATATCGGTCTATAACACTTCACCAGTTGTATTCACCAGTATGCACTCTCGACAAAATCCCGATCTGGCAGTTGGAGACTTTCCCTAGTGAATGTTAAAAGGCTTCAGAAACAGAATATTTCTTCTTATATCCAGCAATAGCAATTTACTTCTCTTTCAAACTAACTTTTAAAGGCTCAATAAACCCTTTAAAAAACTCAGAATACTTTCTTTTTTCTCCTAAAAAGTATTTTTTCTTTTTTTTTTCGATTTGTTAATAAATAAAATTTTCATTTTGAGCCCAAAGGTTAGTATAAAGATCGAGCTCGAACCCGTTTCGGGACCGGATTTGGCCCTTCTCATGGCTAATGCATAGTACAGATGAATTTGAGCTCTCTTTATTGGAGTAAATTAAATTTTAAAATAGTACTTTTGTTATTTTCACCCAACCACTGGTAGAAATCTCCAAGAACCACAATTCTTAAAATATTGTACAACTATGTCAAAAAGAACAGTAGTTCTGCTTGTCATTAATTCTGATAAAGGACTTCAAACAGAAAGTGAGGATAGAATAGAGATGTCCCACGTCTTCTTTATGCTACTAACACTGACTGTAAAAAGACTTCAGGAATCAGAATGTCTCCTTTATATCCTATCTATAACAATTCAATTCCCTTTCAGACAGATTTTTAAAGGCTTGTAAATCGCTTTAAGAAACTTAGAACCAACATTCTTTTTTCTCTCAGATAGCAATTTTTTCTTGTTTTCAATTTGAGAAGAAATAAATTTTCCCTTTCATACCAAAGTTAATTTTTTTACAGAGTTATCTCCTAGTCTTGCATACGTTGGGTTAAACACAACCTGATTCCGAATATTTCATTTCAAGCCAACCCAAAAGAGATCAAAATTATACAATATTTTTATACAATTATGTAAAGATAGCTTACAGTTTTATCTCTAGCATCAATTTATCTTTTTTGTCGAAAATTGAACACGCATATATATATAGACTCATAATAGTTCAAATATATAGTTTTTTCCTTATCATAAATAATATTGTAGATTATTTGAAAAACTGGAGCAACCCAAACCGCAAGAATCGAATCGTAACCCTAAACAATTAATATGAGCCCAACCTATAATGAAAAAATTAACATAAATTAGAACAACGCAAGTGAAGTTGAGTTACATGACATGATGCAAAAATAATACATTATAGTGCCACACTGCATATATTATCTTTTCTTCTCATTTCGAAAATATCAGAATATTCTGATATATGAAAGAAAGATGTTTAGTGAATTGCAGTTAAAGACAGATTTTAGTTTTTGAAGTATAATTACCATTGTTCATATGTATTGATAAAATTACTGAGAAAATTAAAATTTGTTTATGAAATTATTATTAAAATATTATTGCTAATATTAAAAACAAGTTTCAAAAGTGTACATTTGAGTAAAAAGTATTGTGTTACTAGTTTTTAATAAATTTAAAAAACCCTCATAGCATGCATGGTCACGGTGACGTCGTTGTGACGTCACTGTAAGTCACTGTGGTCACGTCACATCTGTGACCAAAATGCCACCCCTCAGTGATGTCACATTGTGACTGAGATGTGAACTTCTTAGAAAACTTTAAAAAATTACGAAAATTCTTTAAAACATGTTATTTACTGTAAAATTATGTTTTCCTGGCAATTAAAAAAAAATTGTGAGGTCACTGTTATATCACTGCTATGTAACGTACGTCACGTCACATATGTGACAAAAAAACCACCATATTGTAAGTCACAGTGTGACAAAAATATGAACTTCAAAAATCTTTGAAAATGAAGAGAAATATTTTAAACAGTCACGAGTTACATGGCATAAGGAATAAAATATATTAGTGGATAGCAAATGGTAAATTCTCTCACTAAAGGGGAGAGGGGGGGGGGCATAATAAATAAAGTGCACGATACAATCATTAATAAACTAAATTTTCAGGCTATATTTTATCAATTTGATATCTAAGATAGTGAATGTATACTTTTTCATGATTTAAATTTTATCTAGCATTTGGATAATATAATTAGAATTAGGAATATTAAATTTATACACTTTACATATTTAGTTTGCTGGGAGGAAATTTATTTATTTATTTCTTTTTTTACCGACCAGGATTATTCGAAACACTTCTGTGGTTTCAAAATAAAAATTTTCTATTACAGTTAAATCTGCACCTTTTAATGAGCACGTAGAAAGAGTCTTCAGAGTTTAGTCATCTATGCATTTATTGCTTTAGAATATTTTTATAATTTGTATTCAAGTCATAAATTCTACTTCTTTCAGACTTTTTAAATAAAATTAGCATTTTCCGAAAATAAAAGAAATATACAAAATTTGTACAAAACAAACTTTACTTTAAAAAAAAAAAAGAAAAAAAAAGGGGGGGGGGGCTCGTTATTACCATTAAATTTATTTTTACACCTTTTGAAAATTTAAACAATGGTATATCTAATAAACTCTAATTATGAATATTATTATTATAATTATTTACAAAAAATGAACTTTACAATACATTTTAACTTGTATTATTTGGTACGGATAAAAAGAAAAGGTTAAATACATTGGACATTTCTTCAAATACAAAATTTTAATTAACCATACTTTCAGAAAATTACTGCGCATTCAAGATTCATATCTCTTGCATGCAAAAACAAATAATCTGTACCAGACCATCTGCTTGAAAATCGTCCGCCCACAAAAAAATAAACATGAGAAGACGCGGGAAATAAATAGTTCACTGTTTTTAGAACATCACCTTCACCACGTCTACAACACTTTAAGATAAGGAAATGACCATTTTTGGTTACACGGATATTAATGGAACGTATATGTAAGTTTTATTTAATTTAAATATTTTATTCCTGATTTGTACATATGAGTTAAATAGTTTTATGTTATATTTGTAAGAGACTGATCTTTAAACTGTTAGAAGCGATATTTTAAAATTCGATAACTGTAAAGAAAAATATCTTAATCTGCCATCGCTTGAAAAAAAAACTGCGCAGACTGTGCATGCCTACATTCATACTGGAATTAATATAAACATTAATTTACTCTTACTTGAGATTGAAAATGTATGGAACGACAATGATTTGGAATTATTTTATCGGCTTCTTACTATTTTTTGATTACTAACACTTATAGTTATTATTATTTTGGGGTTAAATATGATGTTCGATTATCATAAGATTACGAAACTGTTTCAGATTAGAAATTAACATTATACTGGGAAAATGTATCTTTACATATTACAGTAGTGAAACATTTGAAAGAATTTTCTTTTAGTGCTAATAATATTTTAAATATATCTTTCAAAATCCTAAATCATCAAACCAATGTTTTCAGATTTAACATTTGCCGAAATTATAAAATAATAGGAATTCCTTATACCATATCGAAATATTTTTGAGATATTGTTAAATCTAATAAGGCATTTAATTTATATATTGAGTTTGCTGTTGTTTTATAGTACAATTATAAATCCTAATTATTATTTTTAGTATTTTTCAAATTGGTATATTTATTTTTTTAAATTGTATGTAAGCATTTTTTCTTTTCTGTTTGTGATTTTAATCAAACATTTAATTATAGACATTCTGAATCGGTTATTAAATTTTCTTCTATTGTAAATTCATTTTCTACGTTTATGATACGCGTAATTATTGGCACTAAAAAGTAAAATATGATACTTAAGCATTGAAACAAAGTGTTTTTCATGCCTGATGGGAAATTATAGATTAAACTGCTTTAGTATATATTTTTAAAAGTTCATATAATACAGGATACATATTATAGGACACAAGTTGAAAAGTGCTTATGACTTCGGTTTGTCTGTCCGTCTAGCAGTCTGTCCGCACTCTAACTCTCGAAAATATACTCGGATTGCCCTGAAATTTTTGGATGTTATTGACGTTTACCATAGCACGGTACCTATTTGTAATGAAGTTTGTAGCATGCTTTGTTCATTTACAGGGACAGCCAAAAGTTTTCCGTTACATTACAGCCTATGGAAAAAAATCGTTTCAAATGATTTTTTATGATTTTACGCACGCTTTCAAACAGAATAAAATTTATATGCATTTATGAAGTGCACTAAAATATGCATTCTGTTGACTATGCGATGCAAAGAATAGTTATTGTTCATTTACAGGGCTAAAAAAGGAATTCAAATACATAATGATATAGGGGTGGAGGGAATTGTTTGCGGCATACTTTAATTATGTTAATCTATTTCATATATAATGCAATTGATATATGTCGCTGAGGTTTACATACTATAAATTATTTAATGTATAATACGAATAATACGTATATAGCATTTACAGGGACACACAAAATATTTCAGAATCTATATTGTATCCGAAATACTGTTCATTAGCGATGATTGCTGGAAATGTATTTTTAATTATGATATGCACTTTTATGATTCACTATATTTATGCATAGTATATGGTGTATGTAAATGCTATAATTCCTATACAAGGCTACACAAAAGTATTCGTAAGGATTACTGGGTATGGGCGCAAATTGCTTAAAGGTGGTTTTTAAATGAGTTATGCTTTTTTTCGCTGAACTGCATTTAATTTACCAAGAAATGTTTGTAGAATATAGATAAAATGATATACAGGGTCACGTAAAGAATTGGATACATGGCCGTCTATAAATTATAATTTCTGGAAATGTGATTTTAGCAGTTTTAAGAGTGTCTTAGTTTGAATTAAATTTTAACCAAATAGTGGCGTGTAATAAAGATTCTAGGTAAACTACAGGGTTGTACAAAAGTATTCAAGTATGTTTCCATACATTAGTATAAATTGCTGAAAAAGAATTTCAACCTGTTATGCGTTTTCTTGCTAAACTAAATTTTCCCATTATATAGCATATATACACTTAAAAAATGGGTACTCAAAATTGAGTAAAAAGTACTCAATTTTAAATGCGTCACATATTCAAAATAGCTCTGATCCAAATGTACTCAAAGTTGAGAAACACATGTACTCATTTTTTATTCTATGGTTGTGATCAAATATGAATCGTTATTTACTGCTCCCCCCCCCCCCAAAAAAATAAAACCAAACAAACCTAAAATTTAAAGTAAAAATGTACTGACATTTATTTCCCATTCAAAGTTCTTAACAAGAAATGTTTAATTGATTATTTATTAAGAAAAATAGCAAAATTCTTAACAAGATACTCAAATCGAATACTTTTATGACAAGAGCATTATTTCCAAGCACTTTTAAATTATTTTTAAAATGCTGTGCATAATTTAATATTTACATTAATAAGCATCATTTATGCCGCTATAAATGAAATGAACCATTATAGGGTACAAAACTATTCGTTTGTTTCGGTTTGATAACATGTGATGTTTCAAAATAGAGAAAGCATAGGTTCATTTTTGATCCAAAAATATTCAATTCGATATGATTACTAGGGTGGGTCGAAAAAATCGAAATATTTACAATTGAAATGTAATAGAGCGGAAAAGTTGCCTTTTGTAATAAAGAATAAAACCGTAAAATATTATACCGATCGGTTAATATCTTTTACCGCCGCAAGGGGGCCAAAGTTTCAAAAAATTGCAAAAAACCTGTTTTTTTTTCAATATTATTTTTAATTATCCAAACATGTGAGTACAATTTCTAATAGGACGCAATAGCTACAGGAAGATATAAAAAAGGTCCCAGTAAGTGTTCATTATGATATAATCATATCCTTTACTGCCGCAAGGAGACCATATTTTTTTTTTAAAAAAACGTAAAAATTTGAAATTTTCAGTTTTTCTAAATTTTTATAATTTTTATAATATGCCAAGAAGTAAATAAATTTGCTTTATATCTATTAATATCCCATAAAGTTTGTTAACTATTTGTCTCAGACTGGAAAATAAAAACGGTAATCATTCATTGTTCTTGACGATCGTTTCATCTACTGCTCTTTTATTGCATATCAGCAGTTCATATACCACAAATCACAAAAAATGATATAAAATGAACAATATATTTTAGCATTTTATTAATTAAAATACAGCGATGTTTAACCTAAACAGATTAAATAAACTTAAAATGTGAAGTATTTAAAATAAATGAATTTTATAATATGACCTGCTTTCAAATAAAGCAATTGTTCCCCGAGAGACGGAAATTCATCATATGTGATCCTCACTATGTTTTGATCCACAAACTTTACCAGCACTGCAGTGACGACTAATTTCACGCATCTTTCTACTGATTAAGTGAGACAAGGAAAGTTATACTAATTGGTATCTTTAATCGAGCTTTCTAATCTCACCAGCGTTGTTTGATAGTCGATAATCGATAGGCAAACCGTAACAGGTGGTTTCTTTAGTTTACAGTTTTGCCTTTCGACTAAAGTCATACATTTTTAAGCTTCAAAATTCAAGCTTGGAATGACGAAATGACGGATGGTACTATTTGTGTCCACAGAACTTCGTGCTTTGGCAATTTTCAATTTTGGCAATCGGCTGATGCAGTACACTTTCAGGATATACTCAATGAGTACATCTTGAAAGTGTACTGCATCCGTTGGTTCACAATTAAAATGAATCCATCATGCTTTTCAGATTCTGTGACTATAATTTAGAACCCCCGTTACTTGCCATATCATTTACGAAAGAATATAGTTCCTGTAATTTCACGAAATGCCTGTTTCACAAATCATGAATATAGCCTCATTAGAATGATAGAATATGATGGAGAGGATATCAGGTCCCCAGCCATAAAGAAATTTGCAAAAGCACGAAGTTCTGTGGACGAGAATAGTGCCAATCGTCACTTCGTCATTCCAGACTTGAACTTTGAAGCATGAAATTGTATGTATTTAATCGAGTTTCAAAACTGTAAACTAACAAAACCACCTGTTATGGTTTGTCTATCGACTAACGATCTAACGACGCTTGTGAGTTTAGAATATTCGATTAATGATACTAGCTATTATAATTTTCCTTGTCCCACTCAATCAGTAGAAAGATGCGTGAAATTAGTCTATGAAGTGCTGGTAAAGTTTGTGGGCCAGACAGAGGGAGGATCACATATGATCAATTTCGGCCACTCGAGGAACAATGGTTTTATTTGGATGCACGTCATATTATAAAATTCAATTACTTTAAATACTTCTTCATTTTAAGATTATTTAAACCGTTTCGGTTAAACATCTCTGTATTTTAATTAATAAAATGTTAAAATATTTTGTTCATTCTATATCATTTTTGTGAATTTTGGTATATGAACTGCCGATATGCACCAAAACAGCAGTAGATGAAGCGATCCTCAAGAAAAATGAATGATTACTTTTATTTTCCAGTCTATAACAAATAGTTAACACAATTTATGATATATTAATAGATATGAAGTAAATTAATGTTTTTATCGACATATTATAGAAATTATAAAAATTTAGTATAAATGAAAAATTGAAATTTTTAGTTTTTTTAAAATAAATTATGGTCCCTTAGCGGCAATAAAAGACATGACTTTATCATAATGAACATTTACCGGGACATTTCTTATATCTTCATGTAGCTATTGCGTCTTATTAGAAATTGTATTCGTATGTTTGGGTAATTTAAAAAAAATATATTGAGAAAAAACATGTTTTTTGACATTTTTGGAAACTTTGGTCCCCTTGCGGCGGTAAAAGATATTATCCGATCGGTATAATATTTTACGAGTTTATTATTCTTAACAAAAGCCAACTTTTCCGCTCTATTACATTTCGATTATAAATATTTCGGTTTTTTCGACCCACCCTAATGATTACGTCGGTTTACTCATTTTTGAGTACTTAATTTTTTTTCAGTGTATAAACCTACAGATCAAATACAGGGCTGTTCAAAAGAATTGGAAAACATATTTGGCTATGGACGGTAACTGCTGAAATCAGCTTTTTAAATGTTTTATGCGTTTTCTAAAATGTTTACTTAGTTATCTTATTTACGTCATTTCCCTAAATTATGATGTCTTGTTAAAGCATTCAGAAAGTGTTGGAAAGTATTTTATAATCTATGCTTAACGCATGATTTTTCTTACTCGTTTTTTTTCTACTTCCCAGATCAATCTTTTCCTATAAAACATACCAAATCTATTTAGCTCATATTTACAAAATACAATATACACGGGAATAAAAAATTTAAATAAATATCGCTTATTATGCCGCTCTATAAATTATAGTTGTATTAATATCGTTAGTCTCCATGTTCATATTTAATAAAACAATGACAAATCACAACAAATTAAAAAACTTGCACATTCTAAATATCAAGCTTGAACTCAATATCAAGCATAGAACTTAATAAAAAAATATGTCAGTTGATAAGCATTGTTTTTTAAGTGGAAAAATTTAAAATGTTTTCGAAGAATAGGACTCCAAAATAGCGATATTTTGCTAAAAAGTACGGTAAAAAGATAAGATTTTATATTTACAGCAAAAGTTTATTTTAAGATTCATCGCTGTATTAATACTTAGAAATTTTTCAAGAGAGAATCATTCGCCTTATATACAATATTTCAAATGAAAATCAAATATCAAATTAATTGCTTAAAAGGCGCAAAGGCCAACATAGTGAAAAAGATTCCATGCCGGGACTCGAACCCGGGCCATCAGTATAGCGCACTCACATTCTACCGACTAAACCACATGGAACGACGCCCAGCCTGTAAAATTTCTCACTATTCCATGTTTTCAAGGCTACAAACGCAGCACAAGATGGAATATTTATCGTGAGCCACCGACATGGGGTAAACACGAAACTTAATTAAATCCAGCATCGATTGAAACTATATTAATAACTGGAAAATTTTCCAGGGAGAAACATTCGCCTTGCATACAACATTTCAAATTAAAATTGCCTTTTAAGCAATTAATTTGAAATTTGATTTTCATTTGAAATATTGTATGCAAGGCGAATGGCTCTCTCTGGAAAAATTTCCAAGTATTAATATAATTTCAATCGATGCTGGATTTAATTAAGTTTCGTGTTTACCCCATGTCGGTGGCTCACGATAAATATTCCATCTTGTGTTGCGTTTGTAGCCTTGCCAACTTGTAATAGTGAGAAATTTTCCAGCCTGGGTATCGTTCCATGTGATTTTGTCGGTAGAATGTCAGTGCGCTGTACTGATGGCCCGGGTTCGAATCCCAGCATGGAATCTTTTTCACTATTTGCATCTTTTAAGCAATTAATTTGAAATTTGATTTTCATTTGAAATCACAGTGTTTATGACAAGTTCGTCACAAATGACACATATTTCACAAATTGGTCACAGTGTGACTTCAAAGCATTGTCGCTTTCTTCACAGGTTCGTCACAAAGTTAATGCCAAAATAGTCACAAATGACACACTTTTCACAAATTTGTCACACCGTGACTTTACAGAGTGGTTACATTGTGACGTCACAAACGACCTCTAAAACGGCCATAACGACCTCGCATTCTAGTCACTATGACGTCACATCGACGGTCACAAAATCAGTGTCACTTCACAACGATGTCGCCGTGACGTCACCATGCCTTACGGGTCTCTTTCACTGACACTTTTACAATACTCACTTCCAAAACCTAAATATCTGAATGTTTTACCTCTGAATAGAAGAATGAATTTTTCATAATAAATAGCAAAATAGGAGCTTTTAATGAGATATAAAATTTAAAAAAAGACTAAATCCATAAGGACAATGTGCAAAAAATTTATTTGTACAGGCATTTTGCAATCAGAGATAAATTTATGGGAGAAAGAGGAGTCAACACCCCCCCCCCCTCCCATATCAGTATAATAATGCGTCTCTCCATAGAATATTTTTGATTTTCTGTGTATTAGTGCCTAGAAATAAAAATTTCCTCATCTGCAAAATCAATACATCTCTTAGAGAATCAGAAATCTTTCCCGGAAAAAAATGGTCTGAATACAGCACTGTTTGGGATATCATCTGTAATCACTGCAACGGGATAGTGGAATATTTTCTAAATAAATTGTAAGCAGAGGCCTTATGTTCCTGCTTATGACCTTTTTCACTGCTTCAGAATTTAAAAATTCTGTGACAATATTTTTTAACGTTGGAGAACTATTATAAAGAATAAATGACATATCAGTTTTCTCCTTCATTTTAAATGTGCATCTCACAACTTCATTTACACTCGTAAGTGAGTTGATATAATTTAAGTAAAGAAAAAATAAAGAGTCACTGAAAACCTAACATGTGATTTTTCTTACTAAAACAGAAAGAAAGCAGTTACTCTAGTTTATTTATTTATATATTAGGAAATTATGTAGTGATTTTTTAGGGGTTAAGAAAAGAAAGGGTGCAGGAAAGAAAATCTAGTTTCATTCTTCAAGCTTGATAATCGAAACACATTATTCAAAGCGTCAAAATATGTTTACACTATTTTTTTTTCCTTTTCAGAGAATATTCTGTGTTTCATTGAATTTTGTCTTAGTTTGTGTTTTGTGAATAATATTTTGAGAATGATCACAAAAAGAAAGTGATTAACTTTTAACAAAAAAGGGAAAATTTTAATTGTTTTATAAAAAATAGAAATAGTATTTGCTGAATGTTTCCAAACAAGTAAAACAAAAGTGAGAGAGATTTTACAAAGTAAAGAAGAAATAAGGAATCTGCGGACTACTAACTTTAACAAGAATACCAAAAGTGTGGAATTGGGGAATACTGATTCTAATAAAATTGATGCTATAATTAATTCTGTGTTTGTTTACTCCACTTCGTTCAAAAAATATTCCCACCATTGGCTCTTTAATTCAGGAAAAGGCTTTAGCAGTCGCTAATGAACTTGAATTCAATGATTTTATCACTTCAAATGGACGGCGGAAAAGTTCCTGTCTTGGCACATGTTTCAAAATAATTTATGGAGAAGCAAAATCTGTAAATCTAAAAGAAACAGAGGATTGATAAATAAAATCATAAGACGAAACGTTTTCACCTTGATTCAACATAAAATATATAATGTGAACTTTAAAAAGGTCCACAATCTTACATAAAATGCGACTAAAGTAAGGAAAAGGATGTTACAAGTTTAAAATATATTTTATTTAAAACGTCTTAGTACTTTCAAGCCTTCCAAGTTCATCATCAGAGAATATCTTAATAACTAAATGTTGTTTATTTATACAAATACGTCACTTTGTTTTGAAAATGAGCGAGCCAATAACTACTAGAGTTAAAAGTAGAAGTAGCAGTAGCAGTTTCTTGGAAACTAACATATAATTACATAAAAGATTCATTAATAGTGAGGAGGAAAGGGAAATCATATTGCATTTGCCAGCTTGGTGTACATAAAGGAAGAAAGAAAAGTAGTTCAACTTCTCTGAGAGTAGTATTCAATGTTTCTTCTGCAACAACTGAAAGAAGCTATCTTAATTCTACCAAAATATAAAACGGGTGTAATACAAGAGGATTAAATCTTAACTATGGTAAGACTCAGAAAATTTATTTTCTGTTTTCTGCAGACATTCAAAAATTGTATACAGCAGGGGTTCCCAAACAAAATTTTAAATTAACAACTGGTATTTATTTCATTGTTATATTTTGTAAAATTTATTTTAATTGTTTAAATCTAATATTATGTATATATCTGACAAGGACGAGAAAGAGAAAATTAGTTACATCTATTAAATTATACACGCACAGAATAAATACAATCATAATTCATAATGACCAGCTATATCTTTAACTTTCGAACATAATAAGTATCAACATTATTACAACTCAGTGGGCTGGATATTACTGTAGACTTTCTCAAATCCGCACAGCTTGGGACCAGAGGTTGTGAGAATTTTAGAATTTTGCGGATTTCTGGTCATTGATTTTTTTACATTTTTGAAACTTTAATTTGATTGGTAGTTAAGCAAGGGAAATTATAATGAATGCTTACAATAAAGTGAAACATTAAAATAAGTAAAATATTAAAATAATTTATTAATTTAAACGTAAGTATTTATTAAAATAATTATGTAAAATAAAAATTTAGAAAAATATTAAATTATTATGGAGGAAATCGATTCAATTCGATTCCAAAAGTCCTATGCTGCCATCTAGTGGTAAAGCGATCGTAAGATCGATACGCCATCATATAGATATGCTAATTTATATCAAAATCAAAAGTAATGTAAATTTATTTAGTAATAAATCAGCTGTAATAACCAAAAGAGAATGATTAACAAAAAATTTAGTAAAAAAAAAACATTGCGGTAGTCGCTGATTTCGGCGCCATCTTGAATTTTGTTCCTGCAACTTAACTGTAAATTTCATTGTTTACATCTGAAAAAATACGCGAATTTTAGGCGTTTGCGGATTTTAGGGTCGCGGATTTAAGGAAGTCTACTGTATTAGCATACAATTCTTTGAATTAAAAAAATCTATTCTTTTGCAATACCTGTTAAGCAGATAGTTTTTAATTTGCTCTAAAATCTAATTTATTGTTATATAGTATTTATTTATAGAGGTACAATGAGAAAATAAGAAAATGGATACTTATACACTGTTTTAATTGCAAAAATTTATTACATTTGTCAAGCTGATTTTAAATGGAACAGTAATTAATTTGATTGCTCAGTGGAACTTATTGTGAAATTGAAATTTATAACAGATTTAATCAGATCACTTTTAAATGAAATGCATTTTACGCTTGATTAAAAACTTCTTTTTTAAAAGCTCCTTCTGCTTTATTGTTTCCAAGCATAAATCTTGTAAAGTATTATTTCGCGCTTCTTTTTTTTATTCATTAGCCAAAATAGATTAAGAAAGATTGTAAATTATTTTTATGGCAGATTTTAACATTTATCCTAAAATTTTAAATTGTAGAAAATTTCTCATTTTAATAAATGATGTAAAAAGAAAATTTTGATTAAAATAGCAATTTAAAACGTTGATTTAAACATATGGCTAAAACCGTTAATGTTCTATTTTGCGATGTTAAAATTACTGGGTAAATGAAAATAGAAGGTAATGTTGATTATCACTTAAACTACAGATGAAAGAAATATATTTTCAATTACAAAAACTATCTAAATCAAATACAGTTTAAAGACAGGGAATTTGTTTTGAACTGAGCTGTATGTATATTGCAACACAAAGTTGAACATTTTCTACAGTACCCATTTTTTACAACTTATATTTAGAAATAGTGCCTTGTGTCTAAAAATGATATTAAATCAATTCTTTTGTGATCAATTTTACTAAGTTATGATATTAAAAATTTGATGAATTTTCAATGTTTTACGGATATAAAAACAGAAACATGTGTTTTTAGAGCTGTAAGCACAAAAAATTTATAGAATTTTTTTGTCGGGTTTGGGTAGAGTTATGGGTTGAGTTTGAATGGAGTTTTCAATCTCAGCTTGGGTTTGGTGTCGACAAAAATTATTTCGTTGTACTTGGATTGGCTTGTCGTTTGGTGGTATTTTTTTTTGCTGTTTGCCAGTAGAGTTCTGGGTTCACTTCAAATGGAATTTTTAAGTTCAGGTCAGGCTGATTGTGGATGGAAATTATTTTGTTATGGTCAGATTGGGCTACAGTTTGATGGAAGATTCTTAGTCGGGTTTGGTTCGGGTGCAGACTGACTTCAAATGAAATTCTCAGGCTTGTGTCTCGTTGCATCCTGGCAGAAATAACTTTTCATGTCAGGATCGGGTTGTAGTTCGACGGAACTTACGTTTGTTGGGTCCTGGTTAACTTCAAATGGAATTTTCATATTCGGGACAGGTACAACCCAATATTTGAAAAAAACAGTTGGTAATTTTCTAATTAGCCTAAAACTGTATAGACTCATTGCAATAAACTTACAAAATATGAGGCTGATTGAGAAATAAATGGTTAATTTCCAATTAGCCAAATACTGTCTAGGCTCTTTGCAATAAGCCTGAAAAAAATAAGAAGGTAGTTCTACCGCCCCATGATCACAGCTAAGTCTAGATCATATTTGTATGGATTGATGGATATTAGCCAATACAGTTTAAGGTAAACTGTCTTTTTAAAAAATGATTTCGTCACTTAAAATCTTCCTGCTTTTATAAAAGACTTGGTTTCATTATAAGTAAATAACAGTGATCTATTATTTTACGGTACATTGTCATCAAATAACACATTTATTTTTGATCCATAAATAAACATTTTTTTAAAATGTATCAAATACAGTAAACGCCCTCAAATCCAGACAGCTTGGAACCAGAGGTCTTGCAGATTTCTAGTCATTGCTTTGTTTACGCTTTTTAAACAAAAATTTAAATCTAATAATGCAATCTAATTTATAATAAATGCTTACAATTTAGTAAAATATTAAAATAATTAAGTAATAAACTATAATAATAAAAATTAAGATAATTTTTAAAATGATAAAAATATGAAAAGTAAAGATCAAGTAAATAAATAATAATGTATAATTGAATATGCATAATAAAGTTGACATACATTTTTTCAAAATTATTTAATGAAACTTGCCTCATAAAAGTACCGTACTAATTGACATCAAAATCATAAAATAAGGAAGTTTTATTTTAAGATTAGCCAAACTTAATAAGCAAAAAAGTTTGAATAATACATAAATATATTGGTAAAAAAATTCTGATTACCATTGATATAAGCAATATCTTGAAAATTTTTCAGAAATAAATTTATTCTTCCTTCATGAAAAAGCTTGAGTTCAGTAATATTAACGAGATTTACATATTAAAATACATAATACATATAGAATTGATATAAAACTAAAAAATTTATAATTCTGCCGTACATCTGAACTGAAAGTTTCGATGTTTACATCCGAGATGATATGCGGATTTGAGGGAGTCTATTGTATTAACAAATGGTATGTCTAAAAGAAAGATATACATGCACATGGAAAAAGATATATTAACATAAGAAAATAGAGATGGGAAATATAGTTACTTTTGGTTAACAGGTTACATCGTTCCACACTTGTACAGGTAACAGGTTCCAACAACTTGTTATTTTTATAACATATAACTAATCGTGCGTATCCGGTCAACGGATGTTTTAATAAGAAGGCTTTTAAACAAACTGTTTGGAATAATTTTTTGATATAATTATAAATGCTGTTTTCTATTGAGATGAATCAAAATTAGTTTGTGATTAAAAACGTAATTTTTGCAAGACAAAAACTTACCTAGTCATGATACTTTGAATTTCATGCATTTTTAGCGATTTCTGACACTAAAAACGTGTTTTTTCCCTTTATGGTGATTAAAACATTGAAAATTCATAAAATTCTAAGTATCATAACTCAGTAAGTTTTGACCATAAAAGAATACATTTTTGCTGTTTTACTTGTTAGAACATGGAAAAAAGTTTTCTAAATAAAACTTATAGGACAGAGGCATTGTATAACATTTGTAATTTCTCATCTATTTGAAAAGTAATTATTGTAATGTAAATCGATTTTTATGTGATGCAGAACAAATTGCAATTGCAAACAATTGATGCAGAACAAATATACCTTCAAAACTAACGGTTTAGAAATTAGTTATTGATGGAGATACCCTGTATAATAATTAACACAGTTTTAACAACACGATTTCCAATCCCCCCCCCCCAAAAAAAAAGAATCATGCATATAGCATAGATTATGAAGCACTTTCCAACACATTCAGAATACCATAACAAAACAGGAAGATGACGTTTTAATGAAAAATTTGGAAAACACATAATGTATTTGAAAACAATTTCTGCCATTACCATGAAGAGTCATTAAAATATATGGGTTTTATTTCAGCCCTGTATAAGATCTTCAGATATGTAGGTATACTACATAGTATGCAAAAAGTTAGTTCAGTTAAACGCATAATACATTTTAAAATTTCCACTCAGCAATTTCAACCAATAAACAAATGTTGTTGAGAACTGTTGTTCGACCTTGTATATGATGTGGAATTGATACACTCCAAGTAATATTTAAAAAATAGCTAAATTTAAAAACGCATACCACAATTGAAAACGCTCTTCCCAGCAATTATCGTTCGTGGCTTCAAAAGTTCAATTATAGTTCATTTTCTTCGATATCCAAATACTTTTGTGTATTCCTGTAAATAAACGATAAGTTCTATGCACACCATATTCTATAGTAAGAACCTTGTAGTACACCTCAGTGATTTATATCAATTTCAATGTGATTTAAATACTGTAATATCATTAAAATATACAGCAAGCGATTTTCCCCCATGTACCGTAATGTAAAGGAATTCTTTTGAGTGGTCCTGTAAGTGAACCAAATATGCTATACACACTTCCTTTACAATACCGAACATGCCATACTAAACCCAAATAAGATATATCCATTTCATGGCAGTCGGCCTAATATTTACACGAGTTAAAGAAAAGACAGACAGACGGACAGACAATCTGAATTCATAAACACTTTTCAACTACGTTGGAAAGTATTAAAAAATAGAAATTTGATTCCCGACTTCATAGCAGCCATATCTATGAACACATATTCAAAGCTAATTTCACAAGAACACAAAAATATTATTTATATACTTTTAATCAAATGCAATTCATCCAAAGAAATTTCGTTTGTACAACTATGTTTTTCAAATTAATTACAGCTGTACTAAAATTAAATTTTCTCACAAATTATAGGAGGCTATTTCCTTTCTTTTTTTCCAGCAAATAAAAAAAATGACAAAACAAAAATAATAAAAAAAACTTTGCCAAAAAACAAAATTTATAGTGCCGGAATCCCCCTCGCCCCCACCCTATCCCCTAAAAAAACAAACTCCATGAGTACATAGTAAAAACCCTTTAAATATACAAATAAAGCGCCAACACAAAACGCTCCATTCTTTACAAACGCATGAAGAGTAAATAAAAACTCTTAGTCAAATGTCATTTCACTCCGAAAAAATGACCTATTTAGATAACTTTATCCTGCAGCGTATTTTTTAATTTAAAAGATTGTTGTACCAAATGTTTCGAAATAAGCAAATGATATATTGACCGCAGAAAATTTTGACAGATAAATAACTGCAAAGATGTTCTATATCTTTCTTTATTCAAAAGCTTATTAAGCTATAAAAGAACTTTTTATATGTCAAGAACTACATTTACTGATGGCGTGATTCAGAATGAATTAAGGAATCTGCTGTTAGTTTCAGCTGCTCTCAGTTGAAGCTTTAGTAGCTAAACAATGTTTTGTTATTTTTGGAAATAGATTTCCTATTCAAAATCGGGAATTAAAATTTTTAAGAGATAAAATTATAAATAAATGTATTTTATTTAAATATTGCAAAAAAGTACTTTTTATAAATTTAATGAATCTGAACTCCTGTTTCACCGCATTTTTTAAAGGGGGGGGGGGAGGAATCAATGCTTTTTTCATTTACATAATATAAATGAAATATATTGCAAAATTCAACAAAAATCACTTGTTGAAAATTAGAAGTAAGCCCCCCCCCCCCCCCCTCAAAAAAAGCGCGAAAATATATTTTTAGTTGAAAAGAAATTGCTCAGATCAAAGATTAGACAAAACTTTTATGGGTTTTATAAGTCAAATTTGACTTTTTGTTATGGAAATGCTAAATAAAAACAATATCTACGATTCATGTATACAAAACATGTCAAGCATGAGCTTTTTTCTTAGAAATTTTCAGATGTTTTCCTGATTTACTATTTGTGCCAGTGTTTCGTTTATGCTCTAATTTGTGCCATCAGAATCGGTGAGAGTATGTGATGATGTTGATGACCCAGCACCAGGCACCAAGACAAAAAAGCGTTTAATTAGTGCTGCAAGTCATTACTATTCATGCATTAGGGTTTGGTGAAATACAAAATAAATTTTTAACACAACACACCTAACAGAGTTGCCCATAACTAGAGGGTGAAGATGGGCCAAACTGGGGGGCGCACGTCTGAAAAGAAACGATCGAGCACGTTTTTTGTAAATATTGTTCTATTTTAAAGGCACGAAATTGAATTCTTGATTAAGGCAAATGATAAAGGCTTCTTAAGGCAAATGAATAAAGACGCTGCCATTTAAAACCATATGTTATTTAATGACCAGGGACTTTTCGGTAACATAATAATTCAATATTAGGTTCCAGCATAGTAACAGTTTTTTTTATCCTAATACGTTAAATAATGCCCATCCCTATAAGAAAATATAATCATTTTAAATAATTTAATTTTTTTGAAACACGATAAAACATACATACTTAAAAAAGGCCCAAAGATTGGTATCACAAACAAATCTAGGAATGGCTCATATAATTGAAATAACAATTCGCAAATTATGAGAGGTGCTAATATTGTAATTAAAAATATTGAACAATTTAAATAATCAATGTTTGATAAAATAATTCTTAGAATAATTAATTGTTCAAACTAATTATTAATGACATTGTCAACAAATAAATATTTTAATTATTTTAGATGGAAGATTTACAGAACTACGATAATCAAATTAATGAGAAAAAGAATGTATGGGGTAGGGGAGTGATTTATATAACAATATGTTACTGCAGAAAAAAAAAACCTTGAATATCAATGCATGCAATTGCATTTCATGTTTGCAATTCTTGAATTAAATCTGCTCGAGCTAAATTAATTCTTACGTTAATAATATTAAGGTACGGACCTGAAACTGATGGTTCATATATTAAATAAAACGAGCTCACAATAAAAA
Organism: Maratus speciosus; assembly: GCA_963932465.1. Taxonomy (NCBI): domain Eukaryota; kingdom Metazoa; phylum Arthropoda; class Arachnida; order Araneae; family Salticidae; genus Maratus; species Maratus speciosus. The sequence continues at coordinate 422,427,687 of OZ010799.1, read as the reverse complement.
TGCAGATTTAGCATTGAGACTGCAGGTCTGGAAATTTACATGTTAGAAATAGAATCAATAGTCATACATATATTTAAATTAAAGAGATGGTTTTTCAGAGAGAAATTATTAAACATAGAAGATACAAAATAATAAACAGACTTTAAGATCATAGGATTTAAAAATTTACCTTTATTATGAAGGGATGGATTTAAGCCCCTATGAGGCCCTTGATTTTTTATGCACCTGGCTCATATTATCTTTCTTCCAATTGATTGGATTGAAAGATTATCTCTATATCAGAGGACATTTCCTTACATCTAATTTAAGAACAAAAGAGTATACACAATAAAAAAAACTTTTAAAGTTGAAAGATTTTATAATGGTGACATTATACATGTTATGCATGCAGGTGCTATTTCTAATACTGTTTAAAAAGCAACGATTTACATTAAATAGCTTTAAGCTTTACATATGACTTTAAACCTTTTGCTCAACTGGACCTCACATTAAGCTTCTAACATAACATTTATCGAAATATGGACTTATTATTAACGTTTTGATGTGAAGTGTTCTGTTCAATTTTATAAATTCAGAAAAGTTTATTAAATATTAGTTTTGCCTTTTCCCTCTAGCTGCTATCTTCCAGTTTTGTTTTTTATTTTTCTTTCGGGGCGTTCCACATCAAATCAGGCAGTAAAATATCAATATGTAACCCACCATCACAGATTTTAATGAAACTGCGTGTGTTTGTTCTTACTATTAAGATATGATCACCAGTATTTTTTTTTTCTCCCTGGTAAAATAGTTTCTGAGAAAAAAATTGTCAAAATTTTGGAAAACTGCTGTCAGTTGGCATTCTTGACTGCTCGGTTTTCAAATGTAGCATGTCATATATATAATCATATTTCAATATCTACTGTACAAATCATCTTCAAATAATTTATGCATAATATTTAGGGTACTTTGAAGTGGTGAATATTTTATGAAAAATAATGCATTAACAATAAAAGCACTATCAACAAAAGGCAATATTTTTATTAAATTTATTTTTTGTGGGATATATATTTAAAAGTGTCCTTTACCTGATTCTGAAATAAAAATAGTAGGATTTTGGGGGTTTTTAGTAGTATTTTCTATTTTAAAATATTTTGAGACGCATTTCAAATCAAATCAAGCAGAGTCATTCCATGTCAGTTCTTCTAAGCCATTTAATTCACTGCCACAAATTTCAACGAAACTGGGTTTGTTTATAGCTCATTTTAAGATGTAATTACCTTTAATTTTCTTGAACCTAAGTAAAATATTTTTTAAAATAAAAAATTATCAAAATTTTGAATTTTTTTTTTTTAATTTTTTAAATGGCAGTTCAATATTCAAAGACTGAATTAAAAAAAGTCATTTCAATATAAAATCACTAAATATGTTTCAAATAATGTATATGTGAGAAATAATGTAGGCAGATTATTAATTCTTGTTTTTTTGTCATGTTTAAACCCTAAGAATGTCTTTTATCTTGGGAATTTTTAAAATCAAGAATTTTAAAATAATGTGTAAGAAAAATAATGTGTTAATCAAAAATTTATTATTTACCGATTGCAGGGTATTATTGCTTTTTTTTTAATTGTACGTAAAAATATCTTTTAAATGGTTATAAAATAAAAATATTGAAAATATGAGAAAAAATTATCAAAGTTTTGGAAAATTGCCACGAGTTGCCATTAATGATTGTTCAATATTCAAAGGCCTGATTTTATACATAAAATCATATTTCAATAACTAATAAAGAAATCTTCTTCAAATAATTTAAGCAAGGTAAATAAAGTATGTAGATTATGAAAAAAAATATTGCTGTAATGTTAAAAAATATTTAAATGTGTCTAAAAAATTGTATAATCTTTGAAATCAAAAATACTTTACAAAAAATAGTGAAATTATTAAAAAAGCTTTATCAATCAGAGGCAGAGTTTCTATGACTATTCTTTTAATTTTAAGTTGTACATAATACTACATTATAACTTGATCTGAAATAAAAATAGTGGGATTTTGGTTGGTTTTAGTAGTATTTAAATCATATTTAAAATTATCAATATTTTCAGATGTAAAATTTATCCAATCTCTGGAAATATTTTTATTTATACATTTATTTTATTTTTCAAATTATCTTTTATGTTCGTTTCTTAAGGAAAAAAATAAACAATATTGTTTTCTAATAAAACTTCTGGAGCGAAGAGCAATTATCCCTTTCCAAAAAAAGAAAAATCACTAGCTCCTCACTGCCCAACAGAAATTTTCAAAATGACACTCCTAATCTTAAAATTCATATTTGCCTGCTAATATTGAACATTTAGCATTGAGCTGCTAATATTGAAAAAAATACCAACTTTTACTCTTTTGAAGAAAATTTTGACATATTGTGCTTTAAAAATATGCAAAAAATGCATAATCTATTATATCTATACCTTTCAAATAACTATATCTAAAAAAATTACTTAAAACTTAATGAGATGCATTTTTGTAACTTTATTCAGTTTCTTATGATATGCAATTTGATTTATTTCATCACAATATTGCTGAAAGATGGATTTTCAACACATATATATATATATATATATATATATATATATATATATATGTGTGTGTGTGTGTGTGTGTGTGTGTGTATATATCCCTGTTCTGAAACAAATTATTTAAAAATTATCCACTTATGCTTAATAAAGCATATATATTGTTTATACACTTATAGAGAATACATATGGTAAATTTTATGATATTATGTCAATAATATCTAAAAGTAAAGAACTTATCTAATAGTATGTAACGAAAAATTTAACATCTGGCGTAATGACAACAAAATGTTATAATTGTTTTACTTAATTTGAATCAATGAAGAAAGCGTACATGTTTATATTTTATTGAAGTACAAGTGAAAATTTCACAGACATTCCTATCCCAACAACTGAGTATGTCACATTCACACTACAGCTGATTTTTTCTTTTTGATCTTTTGGGTTTGATGGCAAATGGTCATGAATTAATCAGTTTTGTTAGAAGTGTCATTGCAGTCAGCATATTAGGTTCACTATTTTTTTTTAATTTATTTTGATTGACTCGATGAACAACAACATTTAAAGTGACCATTTCATGTATTTTCAATTAAAAGCTGATTTATAAATTCATTATGTTGTTTAGTTACTATTATCTTCTTAAGATAATAAGTTGGTATTAAGATTTTTAAATGTAATTTATTTATTATTTGAACAAATGAAAGTATTTTTCAATAAGAGTGGGCTGTTGATTTTAAGTCGACTGTTGAGCTGTGTAGTGTTGGTAAAGGAACTGGTACTATTTAATTTAATTTTTATTGCTGTAAATAATATTTGTTATTTTATTATTGTATGTATTATATTTAAGCAAGAGTAGCAGTACACGATATCGTAGTCGTTATAGTACATCTTAGCATGAAAAGCTTCAATATTTATCATTAAACTTTCACATGTTATGAAAATTTTGTTAAAATTGCTCATATTTTCACTATTTTTATTTTATAAGTATTTAAAAGATATTTTTACGTACAATTAAAAAAGGTAATAACACCCTGACTTCGGTTAATAATAAATTTTTGATTAACACATTATTTTTCACAAAATTCTTGATTTTAAAAATTCACAAGATTAAACACACCCTTAGTGTTTAAACATGTCAAACAACAATAAATAATAATCTGCCTACATTATTTGTCACATATACATTATTTGAAATTTATTTAGTGATTTTATGTTGAAATGACTTTTTTTATGCAGTCTTTAAATATAGAACTGTCATTAAAAACATTTTAAAGAAATTTCAAAATTTAGATTTTTTTTATCTTAAAAAATATTTTACTTGGAAGAAAATCAAGAAAATTAAAGGTGATTAAGTCTTAAAATGAGCTATAAACATAACCAGTTTCATTGAAATTTGTGACGGTGAATTAAATGGCTTAGGGGAACTGATATGGAATGACTCTGCTTGATTTGATTTGAAATACGCCTCAAAATATTTTTAAATAGGAAATACTACTAAAAACACCCAAAATCCCACAATTTTTATTTCAGAATCAGGTAAAGGACACATTTAAGTATATCTTCCACAAAAAATAAATTTAATAAAAATACCGCCTTTTGTTGATAATGCTTTTTTTGTTAATGCATTATTTTCCATAAAAAATTCACCACTTCAAAGTTTAAACATTTTTTTAGACACACTTAAATGTTATAAGCGTTAACAGTATTTTTTTTTTCATAAACTGGGTACCCTAAATATTATGCATAAATTATTTGAAGATGACTTATACAGTAGATATTGAAATATGATTATATTTATGCCATGCTACATTTGAAAACCGAGCAGTCAAGAATGCCAACAGTAGCAGTTTTTCAAAATTTTGACAATTTTTTTCTCAGAAACTATTTCACCAAGGAGAAAAAAAAACTGGTGATCCTATCTTAATAATAGGAACAAATACACGTAGTTTCATCAAAATCTGTGATGGTGGGTTACATGCCTGCCTGAAGTGATATGGAATGGCCCTTTCTTCAAGTCAAATAATTTTTTAACCAAAAATCGATCTTAAAAAATTCACTGAAATATTATTCTTCTTGAAATCAACGTTTTTGACAGACACTTGTTAAGCATCGAGTCTTCACATATTTTTTCAGATACAAAATCTGAAATAACATTTCATTTATTATTCCAATTTCATGAATAATATTAAAAAAAAGGCAATAAAAAATGATAATTACAGAGCAAGAAGATTAAATATTTATTTTGGGGGGAGAGAGTAGGAATAATCCTTTTACATATATCTGTTCAGCCCTTAAAATGGCACCATTGGAAGTTTTAGTTTATAATTTAGTTAATAATTGGCATCACTCTGCTATTTTTATTCAAAATTGAAGTACAGTAGATTCCCTCAAATCCGCACAGCTTGGGACCAAAGGTTGTGCGGATTTCTGGTCATTGATTTGTTTACATTTTTGAAACATTAATTTCATTGGTAGTTAAGCATGGAAAATTATAATGAATGCTTACAATAAAGTGAAACATTAAAATAATTTATTAGTTTAAAAGTAAGTAATTATTAAAATAATTATGTAAAATAAAAATTTAGAAAGATATTAAATTATTACAGATGAAATCGATTCAATTCGATTCCAAAAGTCCTATGCTGCCATCTAGTGGTAAAGCGATCATAAGATCGATATGTCATTATTCATTCTTAGCACTTTTAACTTTAGTAACTTTTTTCCTTGTTATTTAGACTCTTGAATGCTTTTCTTATACTGCTGTGTATGTTTAGAAATAAATTTGTTTATAATTTTTTAAAAAAAATCCGCCAACAATAATTTTAAAATAGCGTTCCGGTTCGTGGAATTTTCCATTTCGAACCCTGGAATTTTTTATATAGATATGCTAATTTATATCAAAATCAAAAGTAATGTAAATTTATTTAGTAATAAATCAGCTGTAATAGACAAAAGAGAATGAATAACAAAAAATTTAGTAAAAAAAAAAACATTGGGATAGTCGCTGATTTCGGCGCCATCTTGAATTTTGTTCCTGCAACTTAACTGCAGATTTCATTGTTTACATCTGAAAAAATACGCGGATTTTAGGGTCGCGGATTTAAGGGAGTCTACAGTATTCTATTATTTAAAGCATTAACATAGAGATGAGCTAAAGTCAAGTAGAAGCAACTTGTATGTCTTTAAAACTTTACATGATTTTCCTTATTTTGTAGTAAGAGTTCAAGCATACAACATTAGTTAAAAAACCAAATTTTATTTATATTAAAACATTATGCTTTTGTTTAATTCTACTTCGTAAAAAAAATTATTACATAAATCAGAAGGTGATTTATAAGAAAAGTAATGGTTTATAGTTAAAATGTTTCAGTAAATAACAATACAAAGACAAATGTAATCAACTGATTTCATTAATTATATAAAAAAAGAACTTTTAAACATAACAGTACTATTCAAATCATATCACTAATAAACAAAATTTATTTAAAATTATAATCTAAGTCATGTTTTTTAATAAAATATTTTAAAACTCTAGTTATTAAGAATTAATACAAAAAAAAAAAAAAAAAAAATCTGCAAACTACCTCTACTTTAAAATTAAAATAAATAATCATTGTTTAACGTCTGATATACGATTTAAACTTAAAAAATATATTACAATTCATCAGACATACAAGTAAAAATTACATAAATACATTTAATACAATTAAAAAGCAAACGTTTCGAGCTAAATTTTAGCCCCTCATCAGTGCAATAAATAACATTCAAATGACAGAAAACTATATATCATGTTTACAGATAAAAATTACTAGCAGTTAAAATTAAATAAAGTATAAAAATTTCAAAACAATGCTGAGTATTCAGGAGGAAGTGCACATGATTCGTTTATTGGCGACGTTTGCTTACGAGTGAACACACCTTCCAGAAAAACTCTACTTTTAATATTATTGCAACTGGATCTGATAACTTTCATATTTGCAAAATCTGGGATATGGTCGGTATCTAAAGAATGCTGTACAATTTTAGACTGTAGGCTTCGAGATTTGTAGGCACGTTTATGTTCGGCAAGGCCCTTTCTGAACATAAACGTGCCTACAAATCTCGAAGCCTACAGTCTAAAATTGTACAGCATTCTTTAGATACCAACCATATCCCAGATTTCGCAAATATGAAAGTTATCAGATCCGGTTGCAATAACATTAAAAGTAGACTTTTTCTGGAAGGTGTGTTCACTCGTACGCAAACGTCGCCGATAAATGAATCATGTGCACTTCCTCCTGAATACTCAGCATTGTTTTGAAATTTTTATAGTTTATTTTAACTGTAAACATGATATATAGTTTTCTGTCATTTGAATGTTATTTATTGCACTGATGAGGGGCTAAAATTTAGGTCAAAACGTTTGCTTTTTAATTGTATTAAATGTATTTATGTAAATTTTACTTGCATGTCTGATGAATTGTAATATATTTTTTAAGTTTACCTCTACTTTACCTACCTGCACATGAAATATTCCAATCTGAATGAAATACAGAAAGAATAAGTATTGCAACATTGTAAGAACATAACAATGTGATTTGCTTTACTCAGGAGATCTAATGTTCATTTTCTAATAAAAATGTGCACTCTTTTTTTTTGGCAAATTCTTTCTGCCATCCAGCCAAAAAAACAGAAACAAAATATCTGAGCAGGCACAAAAAATAAAGTGAATTTCCATCTAAGAAAACTCTTTTCCATGCTGCACTTATAGAAAGGTTGCCATATTTGGCATAATTATCACTTTCATCAAAGCCACCAAAAAAATCAAGCCAATCACAGAGCAGTTTTAAAAACAACATACATATCGTTGACATTAAATAAAAAATGATAATAATCTACCAATAAATGATTTATGTTCACGTCTAAAATCTTAATTTTTATGTTTACTAAAATTTTCGTCACAAATGTCATATACGCACCACATTGGTGCGATTTTTTTCTGACGCCAATTTGGCACAAACCTCGTTTTCGAATACCAGTTAGATATATATATTTAAAAAGGGAATAATAATAAATAAAAAAAGGTTTTATTAATAACTATAGAACCAAACAGTTCATATAATTTTAAAAAAGAAAATAAAAGTAAGTAAACAATTTATTAATAAATGAACAACAAGATCGGGGTTACATATCAAGCAAAATAACGACACATTGGCGCCAGTTAAGTATCATAAGCGTATATGACATTGGCATCAGAAAAAAATCGCACCAATGTATAAGACATCTGTGCCAAATTTTCTTAATAAACTGAAAACATAAAACGATATTTACTTCTTAATTAAAAATTTTGTTAATATGGTACACATATGTATTAAACATATAGAGGTCTGTAACATATTAGTATTCAGAATCCGGGGTGGAAACTATCTTATGTTACAAAATAAAACTGGATAACTTATCATCGACTAATAAGTTTAATAATTACAACATATTTACATGTTACTATTTACAAAATAACTCAGTTAATTTAACATTACGGCTTAGCTCACATGCCTTGTCGGCAACAACTTTGTAAACACTCTTCTCATCCCCTAAAGTCTAATTTACTCAGCTTGTCAGTTCTTTTAAAAGAAAAGAAAAAAAAAAGAAAAGGAGAGAAAATATGATGGAGTGTGTATTGTTCGAGCGTTACACTCTTCCCCTCACACTGAATTACTGGTCCCTCAGATACAGTGTGCATTTCCTGAGTGGATTCCTTCGGGATGCTTTCTGGTGCCTAAAATCCTCTATGGTTCTCTTGTTTTGTGATCCTTTCGTAAATATTTGCTGGTTGGGCATCTGACGTTTCCCGGGTCTGCCTCTAGGACAAATAAAGCCTTTAAAAGATCCACCATCATCTTGCGTGTAAGGACACAAAGCTGATATATGATAATTTCCTAAGGGAGAAAAGGGGTTTTCTTTAGTGGCAATGGTATAAGAAGTAGGAGATCTTTGTTTTCCATAGTACCCATTATCATGCCTGTAACTTACAGACATATAATCCAATTTGTAATTATCCTGATCATTAGTTCTAAGATCATTTTCATATCTCTTTTCAAATTTGCTAGACGAATCTGCAGTTCGCCGTGCACTATACCAGTGTGATGGTTGGGAATTTCTTTGCTCCAGATAGCTACCTCTACCTGATCGTCGGCCATCATAATTATAATTATTTTGAGCATGATAGAAGCCTCTATTTTTGTAGCTAGGAGAAAAATTTGGATTATACTTTACTTTTGAAGTAAGTGAAGCACTTTCTAGCGTTTCAGATGCATCATTAGGTTCAACCATATCTGATGAACTATTCACCAAACCTTCACTTTCTGTCATATCTTGAGATATTAAAGAATCTTTAGTCTCAAATTTTTGAGGAATCTCTGATTAATCTTGGTAAGAATTCTCTGAACCATGTTTCTCATAACTATTTTTATTGTAATTTCCATGGTTAAATGACTGTTTAACATATTTTTGGCCATGTCTATTATTGTTTCTGTTAACAATTGGTCTATTAAAATTTCTGTTCTTACCCCTATAATCGAAATTCCTATGGCAATCTTTTACATATCCTTTTCTATCATGTGCAGGACTATCAATTTCATCAGATAAAATTATGCCCATCCGTGATCCTGTATCAATATAATGTTTAACTTTAGGTGTAGCCTCTTCCCCTAGTTGGAAGCTACTAGTAAATTTTCCAAGCAGTTCATTCAACCTAACTTGTTGCTCTGAAGTGAGATGTCTACCTTTATCTTCTCTAAGAAAAACGGTGTCTAATTCAACGGATTTTATCGCTAATTCATTTTGAGGTCTATATGTATCTTCAGCAAATCTATACTTCCACCTACATCTATCAGCGAAGAACCATTCTTGATTTACTACATCCAAAACAATTTTTGCTTTGCGTAAAAAATCGATTCCCAAATTTGTGCGATTATTTCTGGCAATTCGGCAGAGCATAAAGTGTTGATTTAATGTCACGACCTTCAATTTTAACATGAACTTCTGTTTTGTAAACTTCAGTAGTGTTTTGTAGCCCATCCGCTAAGACTACGATCATTTGAGTTTTTTCAAACTTCACACATTGGTCTTTTAATAAAGAATACAAAACTTTACCCGCAACGCAATGTGTTGCGCCAGTGTCAGCACAAGCTGTGCCAGAGAGACCATTTATGCTTATTTTTACCAATAATGTTGGTGATGTTTGTATATTACATGTACGAAATTCTAGTGATTGAAAGTGAAGTGATACATTTTTCGGAGAACAGGTTGGACACTTGGATTTAATAACTCCCTGGTTTCCACAACCATAGCAACTTAACATTGGTCAATTTAAATTCGAAGGATAGTTAATTTTATTTCTCTTGGACTCCTTTTGATTGCCAATTTTACCAAACTCATTTCTTTTAAAATCTAAAGGCGTTTTTTCAAAGCGATTAGAATTCCCAACCTCACTGATTTTATTTGATCTCTTTATTTCTATTTTGTGTGACCTCATATTATCATATAAATCTAACTTTTCAGCTAATTCAACAGGATCTGTTAAATTCTCCCATTGGTCTAAATAATGTTCTTTGCAATCAGGGGAAACCTTTTTCTTTAATTCGTCAGCAATAATTAATTTCGATAATTTTTCAAAGGAATTTATATTTAATTCGGATAGCCATCCCTCAAAATAGCTTCTAATTTCAAAATAATATTTTTTCCAGCTAATATCAGTTCGCTTTGGATGTCGACTAATCAAAACTCTAAACCTTTCAGCAGTTTAACTTGAACTTCTGCAACAATATATCTTTAATATAAGAATAATCCTCAAATTTTTCTTCCGGTTCACGCGCTATTAATTTACTGATTTCATTTGGAAGGACTCAAATTAAATGCGTAATCCACAGTTCTTTAGAAACCTTTAAAAGTTTCATTTGCCTCTCAAAAGTTATTAAAAATAAATTCATATCATCCTTTTCAGGATTGAAATCGGGTAAAATCTTTTTCAAGTCAACACGGATTGAAGAAGTTTCTAGAGGGTTGCTTGTATTTGCAACAACATCTCTTGTTCCTGCTTCTAACCTGAGCTTCTGTAGCTCTAATTCTCTTTCTTCGGCTAAACGTTTCTCTTCCTCAAGAGTTTTTCTTTCTTCTACGATATTTTCATAAATTCCCTGTACAAAATCTATGTTATCTTTAAATGCCTCACTATTTACAATTTTATCACGTAATTTGAGGACTTTATCATCGCTATTTACTTCTACTTTTAATTCTGAAGCTAATGTGATTAAATCAATTTTCTTACCCTTAGAAAGAAACGCCATCATTTGAAGTAACTATGTTTTAGCTAACTTCAAACTTAATTCGTATTACGAATAACTCTTAGCAAAATAATTTACTTTTACGTAATTTATAACATATATAGAACATAAATAACATACAATATCTTTCAAAACTCAATGTAATGACACCAACTATTTGCCTTTTTTTTTTTTTTTTTTTTTACACAATAATATCAATCAATTCTTATTATAATAATTAAAATAATGCCAAGCACTCACTTATAATAATAACTTCAATAATAAAATAGCTCAGTGCAACTATATAAATGTATAAAATAAAGCAAACGATTTTTATTTTTTCAATAATAATTATTAGAATTATTTCTCTTATGAATATCTTCATTTAATTCAGATACTAAAATACTTGAAGCTGCAGACGACTTTTCGTATTTCAATTCTAAGGAAAATATCATTCAGGCTGAATAGAACAATTCCAAAATATTTCGATTCTGGACGAATCAAATACAATTTTCAAAAATCCTCAGATTCCGGATGAATCAAAAGTACTTTTGTATAAATTTTTGTACTTTAGTATCTAAATTTTCTTATTAAAACAGTTTAACACAATTTTAAAATAATACTTATCTTCATATCTTGCTTCTATTCAAGCCTGACGTTGGGGAGCCACTACTGTAACATATTATACAGAATCCGGGGTGGAAACTATCTTATGTTACAAAATAAAACTGGATAGCTTATCATCGACTAATAAGTTTAATAATTACAACATATTTACATGTTACTATTTACAAAATAACTCAGTTAATTTAACATGACAGCTTAGCTCACATGCCTTGTCGGCAACAACTTTGTAAACATTCTTCTCATCCCCTAAAGTCTAATTTACTCAGCTTGTCAGTTCTTTTGACAGAAAAGGAGAGAAAATATGATGGAGTGCGTATTGTTCGAGCGTTACAGGCCTTCATTTAAAGTGGAATTTAACTTAGTGCCAAAAAAACACATCTAAGTCGGGGTTCAAACACGGCAAACATTGTCAACAACCAGCATTGTAACCATTAAATAAATAGGTCAGAAATTTCTCTAAGGACACTAAATAAAAGTTATTAAGATTAATTATAATTATATGCAAGTACTTTTTCATTTTAAAAATTAGGTGTAGATTAAATTCTTTGAAAAAATAAGTCCTGAAAGATGCGAATACTTTTAAAAATGTAGTTTGTAATCACAACTTTTCAGAAAAGGTTGTTATAGCTGTAGTTAACTACATTTTTAAATAAAATATATCTATATGCAACGAAAAAGGAAAAGTAAAGTTGTTTTTCCAATCTGTAAGTAAATGCTAGTCTAATAGTCATAAGGTAAATAAAGAATTTAATTCTTTTTAAATATATCAGTTCCTCAATTATATTAATACAAAAATAATCAAAATCACATCTATTCTGCACACATTATGTTCCATCTAAACATCGAACAAACACAAAAGAATTAATATAAAATTTAGATTGATTAAAAGAAAAACGTTACTTACCACACCCTACCCTACTACGCTACTTTGCACAAAATGGCAGCATGACGATATGGGAGGAACAAAAGTACTTCGATTAAAAATCATTGTTCGATTTATTATAGGGGAGATGGGGGCACATGTGAACAGTTCGCATAAATATATCTTTTTCTCATAATTGGATTAATTCTTATAAATAAAAAGTAGTCAGTATAGTAAACAGAACTTTCTTTTACACATGGAAATTTTTTTTTAATCACCTGTATAGTTTTTCTTACATTTTTTAATAGTTTTATAAATTCAAAAAATTGTTCACATGTGCCCCATCAGCGGGGTAGTTGTGAACACTCGTGGGGCACATGTGAACACAAGGAAAAAATATCCTTTGACATGCTTTTTCTCCTGTTATTAATTTGTTATCATAACCATTATTTATATTATCAGTTAAATTCACCATAAATAAAATAAAAAATATTTTTTTTCTAGTTTCTGAGTGACATGTTTAAACAAAAGATTTTAAAATGAAACTAAATATATATAAAGCTGTTCTGACACCATACCCACGAATTATATCAGTTATCAATTTGAAAATTTTACATTTTAAGAATGTTACTGATATCCATCCCAATTCAAATTATCCTATTCATAGCTGTTGTTTGAGAGATGGAAGTAAGCCATCACAGCAAGTTTGAGACAAATGAAAAGAAAACAAATACAAAGTTGTTTGTCATAATATTCTTTGTATTAACAATGCATAAAAAATATTGTTTTAAACCGTTTACTAAAATAGTACATAACACTTATTGCATTTTAGGAAACATTGAATTTATTTAAATTATAATTGAACTCAAATGAGCTTCTTGCTCTTTGTGTACTTCCTGACAAATGTGGAAGTGGAAGTTTCAATACAATATCACTTTTTGTATGACAGAAATGTCTACTATTTCAGGGAAATTATATGAATTGGATCTGAGATTATTTCTCAGGAATTTAACATACATTTTATCATTATCAATTCTTTCTATTCGCACAACAGAGAAAGATTTTGATTTTTGTGAACTGTTCATATCTGCCCCAACTAGTCTGTTCACAAGTGCCCATCATGGTTGCTAGAGTTAAATTGATAAATAATTAACATTTATCAATTTTAGGGAACAAAACAACTTTATCCAAAATATTCAATAGTAGTCATAGTATATGTTAAAACATTGAAATGCGAATAACTAACTAAATAAATAAACTTTATCACTTACCAAAGTTGAAACCGACATTTTACATTTGACATCTACAAACAGTGTTTTGGCTACTAAAGGCAAACAAAATGTCAAAAAGCTTCAAAAAATTTTTACCATACGTCCACAGGTGCTGCCATCTTTGGTAATTTTTTTCAAATAAAAAAACTTATAATAACTATTGAAAAACTGCGATGTTCACATCTGCCCCCTGTTCACATGTGCCCCCATCTCCCCTATATCATGCTGCCATCTGTTGTGCGACCTGAATTTTATTCAAGTGTATTATTACTTTATTTGTTGCAATTTCAAATCAAATATATGAAACCACTTTATGCCTGGTTCTACATAAAACTTTACTCAAAACAATTCAACAATTATTTTAATTACATTTTCAAGTAATCCGAAAAAAAAAGAGTCACATAGAAGCTCATATTATACCACTATATATTAGTAGTAGATTTTAAAGAAAAACATGCTCAAAGCCTAAATTTTCTTTTAATTTGTTTTAATCTCCACTTTGACTTCGTGTAAATTTCGTAGTAAAATTACAATTGCTAAATCAAAATGTACAAATTATACACTAAATAATTTTTTAGGTCTATGTTTTTTCTTATATGCTAATATATTAAACAGCTGAACTATGACTTTTTTGTGCATGCTTGTACATATTTTATTGAAGTGCCTTTTAATATTGAAAAAAAAAATCGAAAAATTCCCCTCCGCTTCTTTGCTGCCAAAGAAAGAAAAATTTGAAAACTGTTTCATTGTTATTGCATTTGCTTGATATTAAAGCTTGGAGTTTTATAAATTGTCTTTAACTAATTTTTCAGTTTTGTTTTTTTAAACCTCAGTTCTCCAGTGTTATTTTCCTTTCTGTTACATATTGATTACAATAGCCTACTTCAGGAGTGCAATTTTTATTCTTGGTTCCTCACACGAAAGGCATTCTTGGAAATAATGCCAAGATGTTCCATTATTTTCTCAGATTCCAGCTCTTTACATCGGCTTCATGTTATTCCATTTTTAAATATAGCTGTTTATTTAACTAAGCTATGCAATAGAGCTGGTTTTCTAAGGTCTTGCCTATTACCATGCAAGAAGGATTTTGTTCTTATTCCTTTACTGAACCTGCATTTAGCCTTGTGGCTTATACTGAAATTGATAAAAATATAAGTATTAACAGCAACAGATGGCGCTGTCCAAAGTATTTTCTAATAATAAATAAAATGTTTTTTGATGCATGTGTATGATAATATTCATTAAATATTGATTAACTAATCTGTCCATTCTGTCATATTAACACTGACGTGGAACAATGGAATGAAATTACGGCCTGCATTTAATTAAAATTTTATTTGTGCATTATTGTTTGTAGTTTTATTTAGAACACAGATTATTTATTTATTTTATATATTATAAAACACAAGCATGTCCATTAGTAACAATATGCAAAAAAGAAACATTAAATGTTCAACATGGACTTTTGCTTTGATTGCATATATCTTAACATCTAAATATTGAATATTCCTAATTTTTTACTCAGTGGAATAAAAGAAAAAATGTACTTTCAGATCAATTTTATTGAAAAACTGTAAAGTAATGTACTAATTTTTAATTTAAAAATATTTCCGGCATGTTATTTTTAAAATCTATCAATACGTGGCAGAACAATGAACATTTACTTGCTACATTAATGTAAAATAATATTTCCAGTATTATAAAAAAAATAATGCAAAACTTGCAGGGAGGAGGGAAATTCTGTTGAAATTTTCAAAAGAGAGGAAATCCACCAAATTTAGAAGATTCTCAATTCTGTATTTTGTGTCATTAAAGAGAGATCATTACATTAAGAATGGGTGAAAAATGAATAATTGCAAAGGCAATAAACACAGCATATAGTGATACCAGTTTATTGCTGTACTATAAATGAGAATTGTAAAAATGAGATGTGTGTGTAAAAAAAAAAATGTGTGCGTAAAACATTTTTTTAATTGAAAGAACTGATGAATAATTAATTGTTTCTTGCAAAACCATAGCATGTTCTATTTTTCTTTCAATCTAATAATAATTAAGTCCTACTCACTTCATTATATCTCTATATTAAAAAAAAATTATCATTATTACTCACTCTGTACTAGTCACCTAATTTCAGTTTTCATTGAATTGCATCTTTAAACTATTGTAATAAATTATGATATTATGTATGGATTTAAAACCATATTAAAAATTTTGTCAGCAGATATTAAATTCTTATCAATTTATCTGAATTTGAAAACCAATTTACTATGCTGTTTTCCCTTATGTAATCTTCCTCTTTTATTGGGGAGGTGGGCAGGCGCGGATCCACGGGGGGGGGGGGCGATCAGGGCGATCGCCCCCCCCCAAAAAAAGTATAAATCCACCGTTATCGCGAATTCCAAGAAATGGTCGCCGAAAAAAAAATTAATTTCGTTATTTGTTCCCAGAAAAAATCCCCAAATTCGCAAAATGAGACAAACTCGTCAAAAAATCGCGGAAAAAAACACGAATTTCGTCAAAAAATCGCGCATTTCGTCAAAGGACCGCGAAAAAAAACGAAAATTTTGTCAAAGGAGCGCGAAAAAAACGCAAATTTTGTCAAAGAATCGCAGAAAAAACGCGAATTTCGCCAAAGAATCGCTGAAAAAAACGCGAATTTCGTCAAAGAGCCTCGAAAAAAATGCATATTTAGCGCTAGGACGAGATTCCCCGAGGCGCGGATCCAGTGTGTGTGTGGGGGGGGAGGGGGCGATTTCCCCCCCCCCCCCAATCCAACTCTTTTAACGGCAGTTTTCGCGGAACAGGCAGTCAAGCAAACGAAAATCAAACACTTTTCGGGTGTCAATCGTAAACCTCATTGACGTTTCGCCAATTAATGATTAAAAAAGGATTATGTCCTGTCAAAAGGCATATGGCGTCATAATTTTTGACACTATGGGTGTAGGTGGGGTTCGATGCCACTGAGTGTACCTTTCGTTGAATTTCTTCAACAGAAATTTGACACCGTTATGCGGATCCCTTTAAAGTGTGGAAACTTTTTCATCTTTTCAAAGAGGCTGCACTTCTAATTTCTGTATAATATTTTTCCAGAGAGCTCTTTTGTTTGAGAAAAGAATGGGATTCGTAGCAATTTTCAAAGAAAGAAAGAAGCAAAAAAAAGAAAGGACCTTTTAAAACTTCAAGCATCTTAATATTTTCTGAAAAAAGCCACTAATGTTTTAAAAAAATGTACTGCTATTGCCACCCACAATTGTGAATTTCAATGCTTATTTGATGAATGATCAAAAAATGATTATGTCTTAGTCAGTTAAAAGCTAAAATACATATGGTGTGTTAATTTTTTTAAAGCCAACTTAGTAAACCAGTTCTTCCTTTATGTATTTACTTAATGAAAGGCCTTCTAGGTGATTTGAATAGAAAATGCCGCTCTACTTCTACTGTCACCCACCATTCATTGTTTGGTTTACCATTTTTCGCTGTCTTTCTACCTCTTGTATAGTAGCTATGGAAACAGACCTAGGTCTCAGTAACAAATTTTAACCTAATAATGTGTAGATTATGAAGAAGTATACGCACCACTGAGATGACACATTTTGATTTTTCAAGGATGTTAAGAACCCTTGAGATTTTTATTCAGTCCCTTCTTTTGAATAAACCGATAAGATATGTAATTACCAGACTAAAAATGAAAAGAATAAAAATAAGACATTTAATAAATAAATTCTATGGTAACATTTTTAATTTTTCGGCACAATTAGTAACAATAAGTCACATTTTGAGGAGAGGAGGCTTATATAATAGGGTAGGCCGAAAAAACCTTTTTTTCGATTTTCGATGATGGGTAGTGCGGAAAGGTTGCCACTGGTGGCACTAAGTTGACACAAAAAATTTGAGATTTTTCGGACAATTCCTTCATATGCACAAATGGCTTGAAGTTTGGCTCAAATGCTGATTTTGGAATTTTTTTTTTGCAAAAGTTTAAAAAATGTTAAATTTAATGTTTTTTTAGCTGAATTTACTTGAAATGTCATATTTAGTGTACGAAATGTTTAAATAAGCTCTAATTATGTATGATTTAATAGTTATGTGCATTTTGAACTAGGTGACGTTTATAGCTTTTTCGTGTATAAGTGAGCAAAAATTGCAGGAATTGTGACTACAGGGAATAAAGATCTCGTCATCGGTAAAGACTTGGTCAGGAGTCAGAAAAAGAAACTTGGAAAGAAGATACTGGAGGAGGAAGATCTTAGAGGAAGGAAAATTACAAGCATCTTTTTTGATAGTAGAAAAAATAAAACGATCTTCATAAAAAAAGGGGACTAGTAGCACCGTCGACAGAAGGACGAAACAAATATCACCATGTTGTCTGAACGTAGTTCGGAATATTTGGGTCACTTGACACCTCCTTCTGGACATTGCGGAGAAATAGCAAAATCATTATATAATTTAAAAAATCAAGAAGAGAACTGCAACATTTGATATGTATTCTTCATACGAACGAGCTCCCACTCTGACAGGGACATCATCTGTCTAAGCTAGATGGTAGAACCACTTGGCCTAAGATCTTTACCAACTGAAACGGAGCTAGATTAATAGAGTACTTAAATCTTCAGCCTTTTGCATTTTTGATGTTCATGAAACAGGAATAGGCCCGTAGAAATGAACAAGTACATTTTCACACGCCATTAGGGATTATGCGCTTCGTATTTCTCTCGACGGTGCCGCTTGTTCCTTTTCTCCTACAAAGATCGTGTTGTTGTTTCGACTATAAAAAAATATGGTTGTAATTCCTCCTCCTGTATCTTTTTTCAAGTTTCTTTTTCTGTTTCCTGACCAAGTCTTGATCGATGACAAGATTTTTATTCCTGGTTGTCACAATTCCTGCATTTTGAAGCACAGATGAAGCCCTTAACGCAGTTTACCCATATGATAAATCAGTTCTAAATATGGTGAACGCTGTGTGAGAAAGGAATATGCATTTAAGAGTGTCTGCTTTTGAAGGCCCTGGTTCAAATTCTGATTCAGACGAATTGCCTGCTTCAAAGTTCCCACTTTTTTAATCTTCTGACAAATAGCTGTATTTTAGGGCAGAAGAATAATTAAAATACCACCTCGCAGTTACTCCCATCTCTAAAATCCCCCCCCCCCCTCATCCTCGTGATGACTGATTGCGTTTTCATCGGTTTCTACTCCATATCTCCTCTCCTTCCCGAATTGCTGTCAAGACATGCTGTGATCCGGCATTCAAATATGTGATTCTGAAAGCCTCGAAAAACCGGAATAGAATAAAGACAAAAGAGAGAAACCGACGAACGAACCAAACCATACTTACATTTTCTGCTCAGCTATACGCGAAAAGGCTATAAAAATCGACTAATTCAAAATACACATAACTAATAAATAATAGATAGTCAGAGCTTATTTAATCATTTCGTACACTAAACATGACATTTCAAGTAAATTCAGCCAAAACAAATTTAATTTACCATTTAAAAAATTTTTGCTAAAAAAGTTCAAAAATGAGCATTTGAGCAAAACTCCAAGCCATTTGCGGCAAATGAAGGAATTGTCCGAAAAATCTCAAATGTTTTGTGTAAACTTAGTGACACCAGTGGCAACTTTTCCGCACTACCCATCATCGAAAATCGAAAATAGGTTTTTTTTCGGCCCACCCTATTATATAATAAGAGGATTGGTTAACCGAGTGTGTCGGTTAATTGAACGTCGGATAATTAGTGTCTATAGTAATTATTTCATATTCATATAATAATTAACTGCAAAGAATTATTTAACCAATAGAAACTATGACTGTGTTGATTATTTATCATCCACCCGGTATTGCCCCCCCCCCCCCCCCAAAACGAGTCTCTGGATCCGTACCTGGAGGTGGGAAGAGTTTCTTTTCAGAGTCAAGAGTCAAGATTTCTTTTGATGATGGATCAGGGGGGGGGGGGGAGATTGTTAGCTTCTACCGAATTCCAACTGTATCTGATTAAAAAATTACACTATAAATGCTCTTAATTTTTATTTTAAAAAAAATGCTTTAATGTCATGTATCATATATTTTGCAACTGTTGTGTATATTCTTAATGTCACATTTTACCATACATGGAAATGTTTTATTATTTTCAATCAAATTCGAAGGTTTAAATGTATGTAACAAATTATTTCAAAAACTGATTTTAGTCATATTTTATGCCTTGCATATATTTTTTAAATGCAATGCAATTGTTTAATAACTTGTATACCTAATTATTTCAACATAGAATTAAATTTTATTTATGTTTAATTTTTCAGTCAATACATGGAAAGTTTGCAAGGTTTTAAATGTTGTAAAAACAAAAAATAATTACAATATATTGGAAAAGTTAAATACATTTATACAACAATTTTTGTATTTTTTACTTCCTTGATTCAAAGAGATGAAAGAAATAGTTTAGTAACAAATAAATAAATAAGTTATATAAATAGTAATTGAAATAAGTAAAACACCAAATTTAAAAGTCAAAATGGGTAATAAAAGTCAAAATACTATGTGTCAGTTTTACACAAGTGAAAAAGCTATGAACAACCTGGCAATATTATCTTCATTTATTCATTATACTTCATTTATAAGGATTAGAATACAATAAAGATATACCTGTTTTTAAAATATGAATGCATACCATCCTCATAAATTTAACATTAGCAAAGGGAATTTGAGATAACTTTAACCAACACTCGTAAGGGCATTTCATAAATTACCAATGGGATTTCATTAATATAATTAGTTCACTTTTTTAAAAAATGAACCTTTTAAATAAATAATAAATTTTACATATGCCTTAACATAAATTTATGTTTTCTAAAACTTTTTTAGAAATTATTTAGGAGCATGTTTCTAAGATAAGCACACAAGAAAAGTTATTTAAAAGTAATTGAAAATGTAGAAGTGCAACTTTATATTTTTCTTACTTTTTTTTAAATTACATATTTAAAAAAAAATTGCATTTTTTCTTTTTTGGTTAAAATCATTTGCCTTCATAAAAACACAAAATGATATGCCAATTAGATGTTGTGAAACAATAAATAAGAAAACTTCAAATGTTACTGAGCCATCTGAAATTAACCAAATCGATAACTAAAAAATTTATTTTTATTTATTTTCTTTTAAACTACGCATTAAAAATTATTTTGAATGTATCTTGGTTACGGTGAATATCGAGCACTGCATCAAAACATTTCTAATCGAAAGTAATCCAATTACTTTCAATTCATTTCAGTTCAGTGTATTATTCTGTGGTTTAATTTCAGTAACAGTGCAACTATTTTATTTGAAACAAGAAATATTACTATATTTATTGACGATGGAACATTTATGACTTGATACGCTTCTCCTTAAAATATTTTGCATTATTATTTTTAAAAATCATAATTGAAAAATAAAGCAGAATTAATGATACATAATTTATTTTACTTGTAGAATAGTCTGTTTTATGTTTCAATAATTTTAATTTATAATGAAAGTTGTGGAAGTAACAAAAAAAAAAAAATTCCAAAGAATATTTCATGTTTAAGGGACATGTTTCCTAAAGATTTTTTGTTTTTCTACGTTCTAATGATAGGATCTATAGTGTTGAATTCAGACCCTTTTTCTGAGAGGGATTTCTGTGGCTTCCGGAGGGAAGGGGCATTATATAGTTCAGGGGGGGGGGGGAGAATTGCACTTTTTGTCCATTGAAAACATAAAATCTCAAATCTTCCGGGGGGTGGAAATCACCGGGAGGGATGTCCCACCCCTGGTCACCCCCTGAATTAACACTTAAGCTCCAGCGTGCTTTCTCTTTCTTCGACTATTTAAAAAATCGTAATTATTATCTAAATATATTAACCTTTTAAATGAACATTTTGTATAAAATACTTGAAGAGCTCTAGCTTCTGTATCGGAAAAGACAAACCTTTTCTCAAAGTAACCTAATATTTCATATAATGTGTAACCCATGAAATGCGGGTTACTGAAATTTATCGAAATTTGTGGCGATAGAACATAGCATGGAACATTATTAATCGAAGATTATCGAAAACTGATTTGATATCTTCGATTTAAACGTAAAATGGCATTATATGGCTTGTTTCATAAATTCATGTTTTGGTGTTTTATCGCCACTTTCACATGGTATTTTTACTATTTAAACTCTTTAAAGAATATTTCTGAATCTGATTTGCTTTACTACTTCTTTTAATGCCCCACATGTCAGAGAAATATTAATTATTAAAAGAAAGTTGCGAGTTACTGTATAGTTCAGTTAGGCCTAGTTATTATCATTTAAGCAACATTTCGTTTGAAGGTAACTCATTTCCCTATCTATTTAATATAGTTACTTAATACTATTTCAATCCAAGATTTGCCCCATTTAATGTCATTTTGTAGGGATTTAAAAGTGTTAATTCTATATGTAAAAAAGGCATTTTTTTTATCCTTATATATTTTCGAGATAGTAGTTTCAATACATAAATTACATTCAGCTTTTTTTTTTTTTTTTTGTACCTTAAGATGTAAATTATTCGCGTTCATTTCGCAATTTATTTTAATGGATTTTTTATAATGGAATTTAATATCTATTTTTTGATTAAATTCATCTAGATTTAAACTATGCATATCTGAAAGAGTTTCCTTATTTCAGACTGAAATGTATCTAGAAGAGCTGATATATTCTACACAAATTTAAATCTTCCATAATACGTTTATCAATTATTAAATACCTTAAAATCATATTTTGCTGCGTATTATGATATATTTATCCTATATTTATTTTCAAAATATCATAAAGTTTGATATTTTCATATATTTAATATTTATTTTCAAACTATTGAGCAGGATATTATTGATATTTTCAGTAAATACAAGTGTAAAGGAATTTTTAGCTGAATCCTAGAACAAGCAAGACACTTGGTTACATTGAATGTGGTGATGCACTAAATCACTGCTTCTTGATATATAACTTTGTTATGTACATAATGGCTATGCCTACTTTAATTTAATTTGTTTTTTTTTCTGATTATTGGATTTCTTAAATTGGGTGTTTTGTTGGGGCGTTTTTATTATTTTTTTTATGATTAAGTTTAGATTGATGGTAAATTTCATTTGAAGTGTATGAAGGGTTGTAATATATTTCGAGGATTTTGTTTTGCATATTTGGAAATACAGTAGACTCCCTCAAATCCGCACAGCTTGGGACCAGAGGTTGTGCGGATTTTAGAATTTTTGAAGATTTCTGGTCATTGATTTGTTTACATTTTTGAAACATTAATTTGATTGGTAGTTAAGCAAGGGAAATTATAATGAATGCTTACAATAAAGTGAAACATTAAAATAATTTATTAGTTTAAAAGTAAGTAATTATTACAATAATTATGTAAAATAAAAATTTAGAAAAATATTAAATTATTACTGATGAAATTGATTCAGTTCGATTCCAAAAGTCCTATGCTGCCATCTAGTGGTAAAGCGATCGTAAGCTCGATATGTCATTATTTGTTCTTAGCACTACGTGGACCACAGATTATTATCTTATTAGTAATGTAAATTTATTTAGTTATAAATCAGCTGTAGCAGCCAAAAGAAAATTATTAACAAAAAATATAGTAAAAAAAAACATTGCGGTAGTCCCTGATTTCTTTGCCATCTTGAATTTTGTTCCTGCAACTCAACTGTAAATTTCATTGTTTACATCTGAAAAAAACGTGGATTTTAGGCGTTCGCGGATTTTAGGGTCACGGATTTAAGGGAGTCTACTGTATACCTTCATAATCGATCTATTTTAGGTGTGAAAAAATATGAGGAATAAAAGTAAGTGAATTTTTATTTATTTTATTTGATAAGTCTAGAGTTTTCTGTGACAAATTTGTGTATTTATAAGATTGCAATTACAGAAATTTTAGTGTATTGAGCTAGAAGGTTAAAACTGGAATTACTATTGACAAATTTAAAACCACAGTTATTTGAGGAATTTAAAACCAGTGTCATTGAGAAATTTAAACCTGACTTATTCATCATTTTAAAACCCAAGTTATTTACAAATTTAAAACTTGAATTTGAAATTGAATTTCCATTACAAATGTTAAAAAATTTTTGTGGAACACAAAAACACACTAAAAATATTGGGCACAAATGTCATCATATTGGCACACTTTTTTTTCTGACGCCAATGTCATATAGTACACAACGAGTACCTAACTGGTGCCAAAGTGTCATTATTTTGCTTGATATGGTAACCCGGATATTGTTGTTTATGCTGTTGATGTTTCGCCAAATTGGCGTCAGAAAAAAATCGTGCCAATATGCGCGTTATATGACATCTGTGCCAAATATTGAAAATCGAGAAAGAAAAAAATTATTTATATTAAGCTAAATGTTTTAAATCAAAATCCTTTCACAAATTTAAAAATTTGCCACAGGACAAAATAAAATCAACAGGATGGAATGGTTTTATTAGTAAGTTTCTGAAAAATCAACCATTTTTGGCATTCAATGTTTATTTTGTTGAAATTTTTGTTGTAACTGTCTAATTAATAAATTGTCTGGCGCAACGTATGCGATATGAGTGGGCATAATTTTGATTTTCAGGTTGCCGTAGTTTAGGTTGGCGATTGTCATAAAATTCATCAAGTCAGGTGTTTCCAGGGTTGCAAAAAAGCCGGCTACAATTTTAAAAAGCCACGCCGGTGGCTTTTATTGGTTTTAACCGGATTTTTTTGACCAAAATTGGCTTTTATACAGTGAAGCATTTTAATTATAAATGGCACATTTTTAAGTGTTTTTTAATTAGTTTTAAAGATATTTAATTGAGGTAGAAATCAATACAGTAGACTCCCTCAAATCCCCACAGTTTGGGACCAGAGGTTGTGCGGATTTCTGATCATTGATTTGTTTACATTTTTGAAACATTAATTTGATTGGTAATTAAGCAAGAGAAATTATAATGAATGCTTACAATAAAGTGAAACATTAAAATAAGTAAGATATTAAAATAACTTATTAGTTTAAAAGTAAGTAATTATTAAAATAATTATGTAAAATAAAAATTTAGAAAAATATTAACTTATTACCGATGAAATCAATTCAGTTCGATTCCAAAAGTCCTATGCTGCCATCTAGTGGTAAAGCGATAGTAAGATCGATACGTTATTATTCATTCTTAGCACTTTTAACTTTAGTAACTTTTTTCATTGTTATTTAGAGACTTGCATGCTTTTCTAATACTGCTTTGTATGTTTAGAAATAAATTTGTCTATAATTTAAAAAAAAAAGTCTGCAAACAATAATTTTAAAATTGCGTTCCGGTTCGTGCATTTTTCCATTTCGAACTCTGGAATTTTTTATATAGATATGCTAATTTATGTCAAAATCAAAAGTAAATTTACTTAGTAATAAATCAGCTGTAATAGCCAAAAGAGAATGATTAACAAAAAATATAGTAAAAAAAAAACATTGCAGAAGTCGCTGATTTCGGCGCCATCTTGAATTTTGTTCCTGCAACTTAACTGTAAATTTTATTGTTTACATCTGAAAAAATACGCAGATTTAAGTGATTCTTCTGTATAACCCAATTTTTCAATAATGAAGACATTATATTGGAATAAAAGGCCATACCAATTGCTTTCTCTGGTTTACACTGATCTTAACACCCTTTTTTTCATTTTTACTGCTTTATATAATTAAAAAGGACAATGCTTGCTTAGTTATATATTTTATTAACTAATTTTAGGGGATATTAATATACAAATCTTATTTTATTTCTCATAAACATTTATTTAAAATCACACAAAGTCATTTAATAAAAATATCATTTCTGTTTATTGAAACAGTATTATGAATAACATATGCGTTCATTTACGCATGAATATGCACTATTTTAAACAGCGACTAGCTTTTCAAAATTCGAATTCAACAGGTTTTATTTTGAGAACTTTTTTTTAATTGTCCTGTTTATTTTACATGTACTAAAATTCCTCAAATATTATATCCTTCCTAATTTGTCTTTCAACATTGTTCATTCTATGATTTTAATTTGTCCGTATGGGCATATTTGGAATAAGTTACATACAGTGGCGTAACTAAGGGGGCCGGCCGCCCCGGGCACCAAGGCCTAGGGGCGCCAAATTGAGATAATTTTAAACCGAAATTAACTCGCATGTTTTGACTGAAAATAAAATTGCTGACTTTTTAAATTTTGTTTTGTATGTGAATGTTTTCTTTAGTAAGATATTTTGTTATATCCAAATAATGAAGAAAGAAAAAGCTTCTGTAAATGTTTCTTGGCGTTGCTCAACACACTTGGTACTTAAGATAATTATGAACCTAAATTGAGGCGCAATGTAATTAAATAGGTGGTGCCAAATTGAGAGGAGTTTTAAACCTTATTTCACATACTTCGAAAATAAATAAGAATTGTTGACCTTTCCTTTTGTGCGTGCGTGTGTGTGTGTGTGAACGTTTTGAAGAAATTCAATGAATGTGTGGGGAAAGGAAAGATCTATAATTGCCAATCGCTGCTGATGGAGTTTTCTGTTTAGTCTTCAGTTTATAAATCAAAAGTCCTGTTGGCGACTTGGAATCACATTTCTGCTATCAAAAGAACATTGTTCATTTGTACAGTAGCTGAGCCTCCCGTTGGTTTTTCCAAACAGACCGCTAATGACTAAAACCACTATTCATATTAACATTTTAAAAATAATAACGAATCTCTCAAAATGAACCTCTGGGATGGGTCCCCACTGCCTTCGGCAGCGTATACCGGACCTGCTACGCACGCATCTCTAACCACTAAAACCTACATTTAAACTTATCTGTCTCTAAAGGAATCTCCACTTTCTGTGCCCCGTATAGCAGGCGTGCTGTGCAAGCGCCAGAAAATTTGCAGAGAATCGTAATATGATTTGAAAGAAAATAATTCTGCAGTGAAAGAAAAAAATCAGCCCCATGAAAAATTTGCAGAAAAAAAAATTATTTTACTCATTGTTTATGCTCGAGAAGGGATAGATACAGCAGATTCGCTCAAATCCGCACAGCTTGGGACCAGAGGTTGTGTAGATTTTAGAATTTTGTAGATTTCTGGTTTGTTTACATTTTTTAGACAATAATTTGAATGTAATAATGCAATCAAATGTATAATGAATGTTTGCAATACAGCAAAATATTAAAATAATTAAGTAATAAACTAAAATGATAAAAAGTAAGATAATTTAAAAAATGATTAAATTATTAAAAGTAAAGGTCAAATAAATAATTAATAATGTATAATTAAATATGCATAATAAAAATAAGATACATTTTCCATTCAATGATACTTCCCTCATAAAGGTACCCTATTAATTCACATAAAAATCAAAAAGTAAGGAAGTTTTATTTCAGGTTTGCCAGTGTTAATAACTATAGAAAAAATTGATTAATACATATATATATTTGGTAAAGAGGCTGATTAGCAGTGATATCAGGACTATCCTTTTTTTTCAGTAATAAATTTATATTTCCTTCATGAAAAACAACGAGTTTAGTCTCATCATGTTATCGAGAATTACATATTAAAATACATACGAAATGATATAAAACTAAAAAATCCTGTTACTTTGCCTCTACAGCTTAACTGAAATTTTCATTGTTTACATCTGCAATGATGTGCGGATTTTAGACGGTTGCAGACTTGAGGGAGTCCTGTATTATAATTTTTCTTCAGCTGCTTCTACAGTTAATGTTAAAGTCTTGCAAAAAAATATGTTTAAACCAAATGAATTTTTAAAAATAAAATTCGAACAATAGGATACTTAAACTACCCTAAAAACTTAAATTACAAAGATACATGGAAAATGCAAACCTTTAAAAAAGTCTCAGATTTATTTCCATTTCATTCGAATGGAATGTAAGTTTTTAGATTAGTTTAAGTATCATATTGTTCGAATTTTATTTTTATTTCTTTAAGATCAATTGGTTTAAACGTATTTGTTGCAAAACTTTAACATTTACTGTAGAAGCAGCTGAAGAAAAATTCTAATATCTATCCCTTCTTGGGACTATACAATGCATGAAATAAGGTGTTTGTTGTTGTTGTTGTTCTGCAAATTATGTTTTTTTTTTTTAATATGTCAAGTTTTATAACTACTGCAATTCAGAGAAACTCATTACAAAATTAACAGAGGATGTTATAATTAGGGTTGGATATATAGGGTATTGCATCACAATTTGTGATGTAACTAAAATCCATAATAAAAACAAAAAATTCAAATTTACTTAAATTTGGTTATCCAATTTTCCACTGGTAGTGGTCTCTATGAATGCAAAAGTAAATTGTGTTGCATGTTTGCTGGTTATTTATGCTACTATGAACTGCAATTCTGCGGCATTGAAACATTTCACCTCTGAACTGGGAGGGCCGGTGAGTGAATCAATTTCTTTTCACCAGCCTTTGACAGAGGAGTTAGTTAATGGTAATATTAAAGAAAGTTGAAATCTTTTTGAACTGCTTAAAAAATATAAATAAATATATCTTGTAATCAACACCATTACATTTTAAGTTGTCCTATCAGAGCCTAACACCATTTGTCAGTTTACTGGTTCATAAATGTCAGTTATTGAATACTTGCATTATTAATAATTTAAAACATGAAAAGAGAGACACATCTATAGTATGGTATCATATATAAATAAGGTTTAAGTAATTTGTTTTTATAATAAATATTTAAACTATTTTTAAAGCATAATTTATTTTTCCCCCCGTTGCAAGTAAAGTGTCAAACACTGGTCCATTTTGTGTCAGTTATTGGTTTTTCAAAATGGGGTAGTGTCAGTTACTGAAGTTATTCACGATATTTATGAAAAACATTTATTTTTAATAATACAATATATAATTTTTAAAAATTTTGTCATCAGTAATTTTTAAATGTATCTCTACCACCCATTCAAAAAAAAAAAAAAAAAAGCGTAGAATGGATTTAAAATTTTGTAATAGTGTTTTGAACAATAATTTTTAATGTGTCAGTTACTGGGGGTTTCACCCTAAATCAAGTAATAAAGAAATTTAAACAAATTATTAAATAGAACATAAATTTGTTTTTAATTCTTTTTTCCATTTTAAAATTTTAAACTATGTATGCATTGCATATATAATCAAAAGTTATTTTCTTTATTGGAAAAAAAAACTTGGTATTCGGCTGCCCAGTATTCGGTTATTTGGCCAAATCACTATTTGTCCCATCCCTAATTACAAGTAACTTTGATTCATTACTGTTTATTGATTATTTTTTGATAAGGCAGGGGG
Organism: Maratus speciosus; assembly: GCA_963932465.1. Classification (NCBI taxonomy): domain Eukaryota; kingdom Metazoa; phylum Arthropoda; class Arachnida; order Araneae; family Salticidae; genus Maratus; species Maratus speciosus. Next base: position 422,398,788 of record OZ010799.1, on the reverse strand, counting down.
GGGGAGGGGAGGTATTGGCATGTTACAGTTACATAAAATATATTTTTGGAAAACTTTGGCATGCGAATGTGAAAAGGTTTGCCATCCCTGAACTATTCATTATTTATAATTGCATTACATTTAACTATTCAATGTCACAATTTTAAACAATTATTTTTAATATCAACATTTTTATTAGTTTGTGGGCTAAACCTTAAAATTCAGGCACGCTACACCTGCTGAAATCCCAACCCCCAGGCATGTAAAATTGTTTTATGTTTTTAAATTTACGTATCCAAGGACTACATAAACAGGGTTCCTACGCAATTCTGATAAAAAAATTCGATGACTTTTCCAGGTTTTCCCTGACTTTATTTAAAAATTTCCCTAACTTTTCTCAGTAAAAATTCAGCTTGTAGTAATGTATTGTAGTTGTATAGCTAGTATTGCTTGTAGTAAAACATATTGTTGTAAAACCCTCCACAATGGACTTTAATTTAGATAAATGCTAAAAAAAAGTATGTGCTGTATGAATTTCTGATTTTTTAATTATTTTTCATATTGTTATATAGTTTGCACAAATTTCATATAAAAATTTTTGATTGGATGAATAATTAATTCAAAATTTCTTCATTTACGACGATAATAGAAATTCCAATGTAAGTAGTACATAAAAAATTCCCTGACCTTTTCAAATATTTCAAAAATTCCCTGACATTTCCCTGACTTTTTGCCTAAATTTTCGAATTACCTGACTTTTCCCTGACCCGTAGGAACCCTGATAAAATATTGGCATTAAAATATTATTTAAAAATGGAAATACTTGCAATTTTTTTTTCCTACTACCTTCCAATATATTTCAATTTAACCTTAAAAAATATATACTGTTTATTCTCCAAACAGAAATTTTTATGAGTTATAAATATATGTTTTCCGAAACTGAGATTATACACTGTGCTGTAAGCGGGTGATGCTGCCCGCCACAAAATTGAATAATTTGAATTTAAATAGTTCTTTCTTTAAGTATCTCAATCAAAAAATTTAAACATAATATCACATTAAAATTGATAGTAGATAGATAGACACATTCACACACAGATGGTGTTATATAGTAACAGAATATAAGAAAAGAGATTAGGGATAGAAAAAAATAGTTGTAAATAATAAATAAAATAAAACAAAAGGTTTTTTTTTTCACTCATCATTACAGTTGAAGTACAAAGGTTTAATAAGAAACAATAACAAAAACCAAAACATTTTATTTCAATTTCTAATCGTTGTTTCTAATATTTACTATGTGGAAAAAAAAGTTGCTACTGGCAAAGAAAAAAAAATCTTAACATAATTTGCACCTGGCTAACATAAAAGTACCACATTATTCATTTTTTATGCAAGCTGACAATTGTAAAATCAAATACCCACAGACATATAAATTGAAAATTTTATTTAATAACAGCATTTATGGACTTTAACTGAAAATTTACCTTACTCAAAGTTAAATCCTGCTTGAAAAGAGTTGAGTCCTGCTGAGTCCAACTTTTATTCAATCAATAATGATATCTATACACAAAACAGTTGTTTTTCCAAAGACAAGAAGCTTGTATTTACTGGGAGAAAAAGAAGGAAAAAAAATGAGTGGATCCAGTATAATCTTATTTCAAAGCAATTTTAAAATGCATGAATTTTGCAAATATTGTGATTACTTTAACTCATGCACACACACATAAAAAAATAACAACATTAGATTAATTTGTCTAATTCACCATTTTTTCTTCTCTGATTGAGTATCAAGCATAGATAGATTCTCGATTGCCTTGTCCACAAAAGAAATTAGCACCGGATAAATGTGCTTTCCACAACCAATATTTTATGTGCATTGTACTATAAAAGAACGTAAAGCTACTCAGTAATGTAATGATTGTGTTGACTCTAGGACAATTTGGCAAGGGTCGGCAGCCCTTTATGCACCTAGTGGCCCATTTTAATTATTTTATATCTATTGATTATAAGTAGGCCTGGGCTTTAAATCGATTTAACTCTTAAATCGTTTTAAAGCTTACATCGGAAATCCGATTTAACCATTGGTCTTAAATCGATTTAAGCTAAAATCGGTAATCGCGATTTAGATAATGTCAAATCTCGATTTAGCCAATGTCTTAAATCGCGATTTAGCCATTATCTTAAATCGCGATTTAGCCCTTGTCTTAAATCGCGATTTAACCATTGGCTTTAAATCGATTTAAAACAAAATACTGATTCAGAGCTAACATCGGAAAAACGATTTATCTACTTTGATGTATCTACACTTAGATGGCAAGCTGGTGTTAAATCGATTTAGGAGGATCCGATTTAAGCAAACATCGTAAGCCTCCATGCTTTCCGATTTAAGAAAAACAAGGCAAGCTGGTGTTAAATCGATTTAGCAACCGGAAAACGATGATTTAAGTAAAAATTGATATTTATTTATTTATTTTGTAAACAAGATTCGGAGTTTACGAGATTAGAATGTGTATTTTTCAGAAATTAAGAACTTATATAGTGGAAATTTGAAAGGAAAAAGTAATGTTTAAATCTTAAAATCCAAATTCATTGAATTTCAATTTATATGCTAATGCAATCTTTTGATGAAAAATTAAGTTTTCACATATTTGAGTAATATTGCAATATGTATTTTTTATTTTCCAATATTCTGTAATTAATTAAAATGTTTTAAAGTAGAATCCTTCATTGTTTCAAATGATTGTTTTCCTGAAATTCATTCAGCATTTATATGATTAAAAATAATAATAATAAAGTTTTATATTTAAAATCCAAACTCATCGACTTGCAGTTTATAATTTTATGCATTTTTATGATGAAAAATTCATTTTTTACATGTTTTAGTAATATTTTAACATTTATTTTTTATTTTCTATTATTTTGTAATTAATGAAATTATTTTAAAGTATAGTCATGCATTGTTTTGTGTATCACTATTTGGCCGTGATCCACATGAAATATTTTTCTTTTACTAATAATATTTTTTCCCTGAAATTGGTTGAGTATTTATGGTTGGAAAAAAAGAATAAAGTTTCATATTTAAAATCCAAATTCATCGAATTTCAGTTTTTATTTTTATGCATTCTTTTAATGAAACATTCATTTTTCACATGTTTGGGTAATATTTTAATGCATATTCTTTATTTTCTATTATTCTGTAATTAATTAAAATATTTTAAAATTGTCATGCATCAGGTTTGACATCCGATATTAACGCCAGCCATGCGGATTGAATATCTTGCTGAAATTCACTATTTATATCCAAATTCATCCATTTTTAGTTTATATTTTTATGCATTACTTTTAGGAAAAATTAATTTTCATATGTTTGGGTATAATGGGAATATTTTAGTTTTAATTTATTATTATTTTGTAATTAATTAAAAATACTTTAATAAAGTTCTGTAATGAGTCAAGTAACTTTATTTTTACAGCAGAATGAGGGAGGGGTGGAGGAGGCATTCATTAGATTTTTCTGCAGATCTGCGATTTTATGCTTTTTTGATATTTTGTTATAATTAAAAAGAGATTATTTTAAGATTATATTTTATTACTAATCTTAAAGGATGGCAACGGCCGCGAAAAAAAATCAGCAATTTCAGTAATGTGCTCCAACTTTCAATCCTTCTCCATCCGCTATATAAAAGTCAGCATTTATGTTAAACAATTCTTATTGTAATCTAAAAGTTAAAAAGATGTAAAATTGCACCTTATTTCTCATATATCCCCCCCTCTTTATTTAATTTTATTTATTTTTACTGCGTTTCTCATCATGATAAATGAATAGTTAAATTCATCATTGAATTCTTTTAATATGCTTCTGTTTTACCTCAATAACTTTTTAAATCTGTGTCTGTAAAAAAAAAAAAAAAAATCTTTTATATTACTTCTTAATGAATGAGTTTATAAAATGTATTAAAATAGGTCACTAATTTTTAAAATGAAAAAAAAAACTAGTGTTTTGGGACATACACAGTTTTTTTATGTGTAAAATATACCTCTTTTCAAAATTATTTGAAAAATTAAAAGTTAAGTATACTAAATAATACAGGAGGGGAGGAGGGCACATAAAGACCGTATTTTGTTACTAAAAATTAAAAAATAGGCTTCCAGATTCTAAAATGTAAAATCGGTGTTAAATCGCGATTTAGCACTAAATCGCGATGTTAGATGGATGATAAACCGATTTAAGAAATTTCTACATCGCCCAGTCCTAATTATAAGAAATATTAATTTAATTATTTGGTTGCAGAGAAGTAACGTGAAATATATCAGATGCATGAAAAAAAAAATCAAGATACTCATCCATCGATCTATCGCATAAAAAAAAAACCTTGATAGTTTTGCCGGTGCTAAGTCAAAGGGAAAAATTCAGAAATTCGCCAACTGTTCATGTAAAAGAAAATCATGAAATTTGTGGATTAATCGCAAGAAAAATCTGCAAAATTCTACAAAAATGAAAAAAAAAACTGTGAATTTCACCAATCGGTCATAAGGAAATAAAAAAAAAAAACAAAATTTGTCAACTGGTAGAGATAAAATATTGTGAAATTCATCAATTGGTTGCAAAAAAAAAAAAAAAAAAGCGAAAATTGTCATTTACTGGTCAGAAAAAATCACAAGATTTGCCAGTCGATCCTCAGAAAAAAATTGAAAAATATTTCAGTTGGTTGCTTTAAAATATTGCGAAATTTGCCAATCCGTCACAGGAAAAAAATCATGAAATTAATCAGTCTATCGTTAGAAATATTGAAAAATCAGGGGTCGATCCAGACAAAATTTGGGGGCCTATTTAGGGCCCCTTCACAAAAATAAATTTAATAAAATGGGCCCCTTCACAAAAATAAACTTAATAAAACAGGCCCCTTCACAAAATTCCTTTTAATAAAATAGACTCTCTATGCAGAGTTGCATAATAAGTCTGTATATGCCGCCATTTTAAGATGGCGGTTGATAGGTTAAGTTTTTGTCCAGATTATGTCCGTACATGGCGAGGTCAGGTTTTTGTCCCGGAATTAACGAAAATTAGATTAGTACTGTTTCCATCCAGTTTAAGTTATTAAAACAGAAAATTGGACAAACAGGTGAAGGTTTAGTTTGGGAGTTGACGAAAATTGGATTAGTTGCGTTTTCATCCAATTTATGTTCTTAAACTGATGTCCATATTTTGTAGTTATTTCGTAGTTACGTCTATGTCAAACATTCAACAAATTCTGATCGTATTTTAGCTGGCTGTATACGTCCAAATTACATATATAGACGTATTTCGGAAATGGTAGATGAAAACTGAATATAATCTGGACGTATATGTTGTGTGGGGCGTTGACGTGTTTGCAAATATTTTGCCAAGCGATTTTCGGCATTTGAAAGAAAGTGACTTCCTTTATAACACTGCGTTGTGAAATTTGTAAAAAAATATCATTATTAAGTACAGTGTGCTTGAAATGGAACTACCATGCTACCAGATTAGAACCATCATTTACTTCCAGTTCTGTTGTAAAAACTTAGCTACAGAATGTCACCGAATCATGTGTACGTCATTTAGGTACAACTGTTGTATCATATTACACTGTGAAGGTTTGGTACCGAAAATTGAAAAATAAGGACTACGACACTCAAGAAGCAGAGCGCTCTGACAGGCCTACTGATGTTGATGAGGCCCGCCTGCAAGATCTTGTGGAAGAAGATCAGTATTCAACCACTCGTGTACTAGCTAAGGAATTAAACATTAGTGCCATGTCCATTTGTCACGCTATACATCACATAAACTTGGCGTACAAGTTCAATCGCTGGGTTCCGCATGAGCTGACTCAAGCAGATAAGGACAAACGTGTTCAGGCCTGCACTAATCTTCTCGAATATCAAAGAAAGGACAAAATTTTGGACCGGATCATCACTTGTGACGAAAAGAGGATTTACTTCAACAATACAACGAAAAGTGGGTTGGTCTGTGCCCGATTAGCCCGTCGGCAGCAAAACAAAGCGCAGTTTGACTAACAAAAAGATAATGCGTTAATCTGGCAGTCCAAAATGAGGTTGATCTGATTGGGAGAGCTCTTGTATTTTCCTTTTGCCATAAACAGTTGAAAAATTTTTACCGCTGAGAAATTATTTATTTCAAAGTACTTTTTTATTGTTTTACTTATTCAAGAATAAGAAATCTTTATTTTTAATGAAATATTTAACAAAGATCTTTATACAATATTATATTTAGTACTACTTGATTATCCAGTCCACCAATTTTGTCAAATTATATAAATCGCTGAAGTACTTGCCAAATTATACAAACCACTAAAGTACTCGCCAAATTATACAAATAGACATGATTTTTATTTTAAATAACAAATAAATTAGTATAAGATCAATAAAAATACAAACAATATGTCAAAATAAAAATCACTTGATGACGTAACAAACACGTATAACATGTTTAATGTCAAGTGAATGTGACATTTACGATCAGCCATTATTGGCATTTAATATTATAATTTGGCCATAGTCTTTTGATCAACAGGATAATCAAGTAGTGCAGTACACTCCCTCAAATCTGCACAGCTTGGGACCAGAGGTTGTGTGGATTTCTGGTCATTGATTTGTTTACATTTTTGAAACATTAATTTGATTGGTAGTTAAGCAATGAAAATTATAATGAATGCTTACAATAAAGTGAAACATTAAAATAAGTAAAACATTAAAATAATTTATTAGTTTAAACGTAAGTAATTATTAAAATAATTATGTAAAATAAAAATTTAGAAAAATATTAAATTACTACCAATGAAATCGATTCCAAAAGTCCTATGCTGCCATCTAGTGGTAAAGCGATCATAAAATTGATACGTCATCATATAGATATGCTAATTTATATCAAAATCAAACGTAATGTAAATTTATTTAGTAATAAATCAGCTGTAATAACCAAAAGAGAATGATTAACAAAAAATTTAGTAGAAAAAACAATGCGGTAGTCGCTGATTTCGGCGCCATCTTGAATTTTGTTCCTGAAACTTAACTGTAGATTTCATTGTTTACATCTGAAAAAATATGCGGATTTTAGGCGTTCGCGAATTTTAGGGTCGTGGATTTAAGGGAGTCTACTGTACCTTATATTTTAAATATTATATTTATTCAGGAATATTTCGTACTTGAATGTGTTTGAATCATCTACACTTAACTGGAAATCTAAAAAAAAACACTCCGGGGTAAGTTTCTTTCTTTTATTTGTTTTTATTGTTGGACTTTTATCAGTTCAAACTTTTCTCCTCACCCGACTGCCAATGATTGAAGTTTTGCATTACTGAATTAGCCAGGAAAATATTTTTTAACAGCCTAAACAGCAATCAGAAATAATAATATTGTTATCGGTAAAAAAAAAAAGAACAAAGCAATTCTGTTTTCTTTTTCTTACTCATAAATTTTTAAAAAATAATTGCGGTCTCTGTTGCGAATTATCCAATTGCATTCAGTTTCCAGCAAAATCAAATAATAAATTAGGCCCCAATTTTCAGAAAATTAGACCCTCCCCCCCCCCCCCCCCTAAAAAAAAAAAATGCTGATGACTGTGTAGTTTGTTTTTATCATGATCGGAAAAGACCAACATTATTAACTTGCATCTGACAATGTTCTTACAAGGAAGGTCTCCTTACTGGGCATACTAAGAATGTTTTGAAAAAAATACCAATTAAACTACTTATGTATGTAATAAAGGATCAGTCAAATTTAGCGGCGGAATTACAGTAGAAAGTCTGTAAAAAAATAAAATACTTTCGGGTATTTGGCGCGAAAAGACGAAAGCGTCACGCGATTTTCCTCGCCAAAAGCAAACGATTTGTATGCACCTGAAAATTGTTTGTTAATTGATTTTAAAATGTATTTAATGAATTTAAACATAAACAATGGGACAGTTTAATAAATACATTTTTTTCATATTACATATTTATGTAGCTTGTTATTTAATTTTATTACTTTAAAAACAATTTCATATATAAAAAATACTTTCATATATTTAAGCGTATTCCAAAATAAAGACAAGATTCATTTACCAGTTATTCATTTCGACAGTGCTCAATTGGACTTAATTTTGAGATTGAAAAAATTTTAATTAATTTAAATTTTGTTTTAATTCATAAAAATTGACAGTTAATTTTCATTATAAATATAGATATATATGACAAAACTATAGTTAAATTAAACTAAAACTGACAAAACTAAAGTTATTTACATTAAATTTATTTAAACAAGTTCAATATGAAACATTTTTATCTTAAAGAGTATTTGACATAAAAAAGTAATTTTCGAAATTTCATTTCTTCGAAAACCGATGATAAATCGCCAAATAAACGAAATTTTCATTATTTTTTTACAAACGTTCTTTCGAGGTTCCACCAAAAAAAAAAAAATTATAAACATATATATCCACATGATAAGAACACTCTGTAATTTTTTCAAATTTTTCTGAATATGCCCGTATGGAGACCTTCCTTGTTAGCTATGTAGAAAGAAATCATTATTACAGTGGGGTTGCTGAACCTGTTCTTGGCCTGCATGTGATGGGTATAATTGAGACAACACGAGTGAATCATACAGAACTTAATTTTCCGACTGTACACATTCTTTTTCTTGAAGAGGAAAAAAAGGACAACATAAAAAAAAAAAAAAAAAAAAAAATTACAGAGAACAAAGTTGATGCTACAGAAAAAGAGCAGGGTGCAGTTTTCACTTTTAAAAAGAACCTTTGAAAAACATCTAACAGGAATACTAGTTGGTTTGTTGACTTTATTACTTTTGTTATTTTCCAAGTTAAAGTTTACTTTATTAGCACATGAAGTAAGAGCAGCATCTGTTATTCATCTTAGTCCTTAATTAAAATATTTATGAGATGTTTAATTCTAAATAATGTAACATTATAAAAGATTAATAAATAAATTTAGAAATTACATCCTAACACAAAATATTCTGTACTTGTATTTTTAAGACAATAAAAATAACTTCGTCAAATACAAATTCAATAATAATAAAAGAATTATTTGATAGACTTCATGAACAGAAAAATAGGCCAAAAAATCTTTTCCTTTTTCACTGTTACATCGATGATCAACCACTGCTTCTTTCATGACCGAATTTTTAGCGCTCAACTCTCCAGACTTTTCAAGTATCCGGCAATCGGCAATTCTCAAATATGCTGGTTAGTTGAGCCTTTACTGTACTAGAAAAATATAGTTTTAAAACTGTGTACAAATTCTCCCTTTTACATGAACTATTGTGAACTAACACCATGCTTAAAGCATGCATAAATGTTTTAAAACTAGGTGAAAATGGAACAGGTGTTTTGTGGTTCATGGGATGAACTTGGGATTTTTTTTCCCAAAACAAGTCTAAATGCTGTTTTTTAAAATGACCGCCAATGAGAAATTCTGAGATAAGCCAATATGGCAGTTATTTTCAAAACTGTGATTTAAAAAAAAAAATATGATTTTAAAAAAAAATTATGATTTAAAGTTTTGCAAGTGGCCACTTAATTTTAAAACAAAATTTCCTCATAGTTGTGTGATTGTGATCAATTTGAATAAAGAAATTTTCAGCACAATAACATGCAAAAACAACTGAAAATTAAAGAAACATTACAAATTACAAAACTATGCTTCAATTTTAATAAATTTAGCATTTAAATATAGAACATAAGATTTTAAAATTCAATTACTGAGAACTAATACAGAAATATTACTTCCATTACGCAAACAAATTTTTGAAGTATCTTATGAGCACCAGATTTTTTTTAAAAAGGAATAATTCTAATTTTAAAAATCAAATCTAAAAATGTCCTTAGATAAAAAAAAAAAAAAAAAAAAAAAAGTACAAAAAGAAATAGGAAATTTTTATCAGCAAATATAATTTTTATAGGGCAATTTGTAAATTTCGACAGATTTCTTATGGTGATACATTGATGAAACATACTACTGCACAAAACAAGAGAAATCGAATTATTTGAAAGGTAATTTCTTCCCTTTCTTTCTAAAAATACTGTCACAAAAAAGTTTTGCTTAGGTAAACAAAACTTTTCGCAATCAACTATTAAATATCCAAATAGTATGACCGTGCAACAGAAAAATCTTCCTCTTTACCTCACTAGTAGGTTTGCCAAAATGTGCGATACCATAACAGTGATTTATCACTAATATTTGTTGATTCTTTTATTTTTGATGTTTGGAAAACCAGCTACAGTAGCATAAATTACGATTGCCACAGTTAACAGTCTATCGCCGAAATTTTGCCTTTTTTATCGCAAGTTAATTTAAAAAAAATTTTTGCAGATCACAAACTCATCTGTTTCATGAAAATAACCAAAATGTGGATGTTAAATATCAGTATTAAAGTTTTAGTAAGAAAAAGTGTAGAAAATGATGCAATGAATATAAGTAATTTACATCGTAAGGAAGTAATTAAAAAAAATTAAACATTTAAAAAAACATAAAAAAAATTACTGCAACAAAATGTATTTTATATATAGAAAATATGTTTAAAATATATGCTGATTATAAGGGAAAAAATGCACATAGAATTGACATTTTTAAATTATTGCAGTAAGCACATTAGTAAAGAAATATTGCATTATAAAGATAATAAGAAAATACATCTAATAGATAAATATACATACCATAGCTTCAAATAAATTACCTTCTAACGAAATGTTGCTCAAATGGGGAACATTAAGCCTAACTCAACAACACAGTAGCCTGTAACTTTCTTTAAATTTTTATATTTCCCTTCTATAGTGGGAATTAAAAAAGGTATAAAATAAATCAGACATGAAACATTTTTAACACAGAAATTTGTAAAATACCATGTAAAAGTTGTGATATAATATTCAGACAGCAAATTATATAAAAATCAACGCAATGCCATTTTGCGATTAAATTTTCGATAGACGTGATACCCTAACATCTTCAATCCATCCATATTCAATTAACAGTTTCTCATCCTGCCATCTGTCGGCGTAAGAAAATTTCAACAACCTGTGGTCCGTGCGTTAAACATTATATGAAAGATCAGGTTAGTTAAAGAGGGAAAAAAGTGGTCTGTCTTTTACTTCCAAGGGCGTAACTAGAGAATTTTTCTAGGGGGCGGGGGGGGGGGGGGGTCACGGCCCCATCTTTTTAATAATTTCCAAACAATAATAGTAAACACTTTTGTTAAGCCATAAACACTCAACAGGAAGCTCATCTATTGATATGTTCCTAAAAACGTATAGTCGATTAAAAAAACTAAATCGGATGAAACTTTCTTCTATCTCACACAGGTTTTTTTTTTGTTATTTATTACACATCACATCTTTTGTCAGTAAATGTTTCAAAACAATGGGTGAGGGCAGAAAACTTTCGTAATGAAGTCTAATTAAGGGGTAATATACCGAAAAACGTGAAAAATTTTGGCTTATTACAAATGCAAAAATTAAACACGGATAGGGAAATCGCCCACCTTGGGGACAGGCTTTTGGCTGATGATACGGATAGGACAATTAGGTGATTCAGTATGTTTCTTTTTCTTTTCAGTAGCTACCGTGCCCATCCCGGAAATCGAACAAAATTCACCATCAAGCATCACCTTCTGGCTCTTTTTTCTTTAAAATTTTATACAATACTTATTACATTACATCTAAATGTATGCCTATATAATGTATTACATCTAGATATTAAATTTCGTCAAAAATATTCATAAATCCTTTACTTGTAGTCAACCTAGCATACCCTGTGGTAGAATTTTTTTAAGCTTTCTGCGACATGCCCTATTGAAAGCAAAATTTGTCTGCAATGTGATACTTTTTAAATGTAGAAATTAATGATAAATATATGCATAACACAATTAGAAAAAAATACATTGAAGAACTAATATATATTAAACCATGTATTATAATGTTTTATATATAATGGTCTTACATGGTTTTAAACTGCATGAAAAAAAAAAAAAATCCAATAACTTAAATTCATAAACAATTCATTCATTCAGAACAATTCTTTTATGAATGTCAAAAAATCTATGAGAATCGCGGAAAAATTCTAAAAATCACACAAAGTTACTTGCCACTATAGTGAAAATTACTTTACGAAATCCGAATGGACTTCACTGACAGAATTTACTATATTGGGCTAAAAGATTTAAAACCTTAAATTTCTTAATAGATGAAAACGCTGAAATAATGAAGCAAATCAAGATTTCAAATTCTGATGCTACATTTGTATTTGTGTAGTAACTATGCAAAAGAATGTAAAGTAAACAAGAATTCGGTATGTCTTTTAAAGTTTCTATATGAAATGTATATTTACATTTTTACCAATTAATCATACAAAGCTTTAAACATGATAAGAATACTAATAAAATATTAAAATATTGTTCAATTATTTCAATTATATGATGAAATTATTAAATAATAGAATGCACTGTCACAATTTTTATTAAATAATAAAGAATATTCCCAAAGTAATAATTTAAAATATATCTAAAATTTAAAAAATCTTGAAAAACCAAAAGACAATCCTGCATATTTTTATTTTCTTTGGTTAAAAAATGCTAGTTCCAGAATAGGATTTTAATGCGTTTATCTCAGAATGATTTTTTCACAATTTGCCCTATTTAAATTGATATTTTTGAATTTCCACGAAAGATAAAATTATGATACTTTGTACAGTGTTTTAGGTAGATTTCGTAAGAAATACTACCTATTACATTATCCCCTATGTTGGAATTTCTTAAAAGTTTTTGCAGACCTACGTTGATCATGGCCCCTAATACTCAAAATCACCCCTAGTTAAAAACTTTATATGTCTATCTATCTATCTATATATATGTATACAGTAGACTCCCTTAAATCCGCGACCCTAAAATCCGTGAACGCCTAAAATCCGCGTACTTTTTCAGATGTAAACAATGAAGTTTACAGTTAAGTTGCAGAAACAAAATTTGAGATGGCGCCGAAATCAGCGACTACCGCAATGTTTTTTTTACTAAATTTTTTGTTAATCTTTCTCTTTTGGCTATTACAGCTGATTTATTACTAAATAAATTTACATTACTTTTGATTTCGATATAAATTAGCATATCTATATCAAAAATTCCAGGGTTCGAAATGGAAAAATCCACGAACCGGAACGCTATTTTAAAATTATTGTTCGCGGAATTTTTTTTTTAATTATAGACAAATTTACTTCTAAACATACAAAGCAGTATAAGAAAAGCATTCAAGACTCTAAATAAATAACAATGAAAAAAGTTACAGTGAGCGGAATAAGCTATATATATATACTGATAATAGCATTAACACTGTTCTCCTTGCCACCGCTAGATGGCAGCATAGGACTTTTGGAATCGAATTGAATCGATTTCATTCGTAATAATTTAATATTTTACATAATTATTTTAATAAGTACTTACTTTTAAACTAATAAATTATTTTAATATTTTACTTATTTTAATGTTTCACTTTATTGTAAGCATTCATTATAATTTCCCTTGCTACCAATCAAATTAATGTTTCAAAAATGTAAACAAATCAATGACCAGAAATCCGCAAAATTCTAAAATTTGCACAACCTATGGTCCCGAGCCGTGCGGATTTGAGGGAGTCTACTGTATATCCTTTTTTATGGACATGATAACTTCCATAATTCTGCACAAATCTCTTCCAAACTCACACATAAAATGAAGAGGCAGGAAATCTCGTTAATGGGCAAAATCGGACCAAGGGGGTCAAAATAGGGAGGGGTTTTGTGAAAACTGAAAAAAAAAAACCACAACTTCTTAATTATAATACATATCAAACCAGTTTAAAGTTATTATTACTTCTAGGAAAAGGGTAAAAAATTTATGTATCACAGATTTTTAATAAAATTAAAAAGGGCTCAAGGGGTGCAAAAATAGGGTTTTAGGGAGAAAAAAATTCATAACTTTGTCAATTCTCAAGATGTCAAATTCAAATAAACTTATTACATATCTTCTTAATACTATCTACAGCTTTTATACTGACAAGTTTTTGGTAGTACCAACTCTTGCTTGGAAAAAAAAGGGGGGTCGGTTGAGGAAGAAAAAAATCCATAAATTCGTCAATTCACAAGATATCCATTCCTCTTAAATTTATTTTATATATTCTTAATATTATCTACAACTTTTATTTTGACAAGTTTTTGATCGTACCAACTCTTACAGCAAAAACAAATTAAACAAAAATAGGAGTTAAAGAAAAAATTTTCATATTAAGTATGTACTCAAATACAAACTGCTTATTTTCTGACTCATTTTTAAATACTTTTTTTCCTTTCAAATGCATCCAATTGGCAAATCCTCTTATTCAGAAACTATATAATGTGCCGTATTGGTCGAGTTTTTGATAAACGCAGAATATATTTCAAAAAATGCTGTCAAAATGGGAATTTTGAGCCGAATTTCAGGAACTGCTGGAAACAAAAAAAAAAAAAATGGTCGAACTGGGAAAATAATTGTTTGTAAATCAAGTTATAATTAATTGAACGAACAATATAAGCACACAGGTCGTTTATAAATCTCTTCAAAATATCACGTTAGCAAGTTTCATGTTTTTACTTTTAAAAATGAATCTGAAAATGTGTCAGAAAATTTCGAGTTATTGATCGTGGAAAAATACGAGGGTGTATCAATAAGTTTTTGCCCTCACATAGAAATAATTGTGAAATTTATGAAATTGCTGCATTGTATTAGTCATTTTCTATATAGTCACCGTGCACAGTAACACATTTCTGCAAACAGTATTTCAAAGAGGGGGGGGGGGGGAGGATGTATTCCAGGAGCCGCAATAGTACACCCAAAGGTGGGCAATTTTCTAACTTTTGCCGACCCCCATATGTGTCATATTATTGGAAGGCCTGTGGCCATTTATTCATGACATGCACCTCGTGAGCCCCTCCCCTACATTTGGCCCCCGGAAAGCATGAATGATGTCCACAAAATTTAGAAAGTTACACCACGGGGGGCAAATTTGGGGGGAGGTGCTCGGGAAGTGCATAACAGGAATAAGTGGTCACAGGCCTTTCCAACAATATGTCACATGTGGGGGTTCGGCAAAAGTTAGAAAATGACCCTTTAGGTCTACTATTGCACCTATTTCTCTTTGAAATACCATTTGCAGAAGTGTGTTACTGTGCACACTGACTATACAGATAAGGACTCATAAATTGTAGCAATTTCATAAACTTCACTCAGTTATTTCTATGTGAGAGCAAAAACTTATTGATATACCCTCGTATTTTTTTTAAACATAATTTTGATAAAACCAGCTCTTACAAAAAAAAAAAAATTAAATTAAAAACTCGTCAAAAGCGGCCAGATAAAATTGCTAAACTGGATTTCTCTCTAATCTGGATTCAGTTTTTGTTGGTGAAATTAGTACTTAACTTCGAAATCTACCTCCAGTTGACGGTCGAGCCAGCAGGTTTTTTTTTTTTTCAGCTATATATTCTTTAAATTGTCTTTGGGATTTTATGTTTTGAGAGAAAAATCTGAAAATATAACTCTCTTAGAAAAAAGTTCTCATAAAAGTCTATTTAAACAACAACAACAAAGTGATAATTTTTAAAAAGAAATATTTCTATTTTAAATTCCGAAGACAGACTAATATTTAAAAGATTTTGTGGAAGATCAGGACTTTTGACATCTCTTGCAGTGGTTTGGCAGGACGGGTCTTGGAAGCCCTAAAAATCGGAACACCAGGCAACACTCGTTGCAATACATCGATTGAAAAATACTATTATATTTTATGATAAAGTAGCAGCTTACTTTGATTTACATGGAATATAGTCTTAGAAATTAAAATTTATTCTTACCCATTTGAAGTTGATAAACTCTTCACCATCTAAAAAAACTGAACAAAACTTAACTTCCAACTAAACTCTTTTAACATTTACACAAGAAAAAAGTGACAAAATAAGAGTTTTCAACCCCTATTGCCAGTGATGGGCCATATCAGAATTGTAGTTTACTAAAAAAACAAAAAAAAAAGAAAAGCAAACGAAAATACAACATTCCGTTACCGTGAAATTTTAGTTGACCTGGAAGGAGAAATCACCGACGTTCTGAACCTATTGTGCAATGTAACCACCCTCACTCGGACCCCGGCTTGACCGTACCCTCTGGACAAAGGTGTACTGAAGACTGAGATCTGTCACTTTTCTTTTACTCTTATTCCAAGATGAATAGGATATTTTACATGTATAGAAGGGAAGTGGAAAGAAATGAACTTTTTGAGAATATTTTCATCCCAAAAATTGGCAGCAGTGCAATTTTAGTGTCATTTTCTTCGTTTAATAGAATAATTTATTTTATTGAATCGCTTAAAAGTGCAAATGCAAAAATATGAGTAATAAAAACAAAGATACTTGCATTGAAATTTATTTTATAGTATAGATTTTATGACATCTTTGATACACCTTGATAAAAAAAAAATTTGGAGGGGGGGATCAATCCCTGGTGATGCCCACGCTGTCTAAGGCCTTGGTAAATAACATAGTAAACTAAAAGTTGTGTTTTGTTGGTTCTTGTTATTATTACTTATCATTTATAGAACTATTGCTCTTTTAAATAATCTTTAAAAAAAAATTATTTTTTCCCTATAAAATATTTTTAGGAGGTCCAGTCGGAAATCTGGGAGGGGGGGTCCAGGACCCCCCTCCCCTTCCTACGCCCATGACAATGATCTAACAATCTTTCACCCCCACCTACTGATATATAAAATAAGAAATTCAATCCCTTCATTCTTACTTTTTTTACTTATTTTAACAAATGTGCAGCACATGGAAGAAAAAGGAAAATGGAGAAAGGCAATTCTGAAATAACTGCATATTTTGCAAAATGGTAAACACATCAAATACAGTAGGCTCCCTTAAATCCGCGACCCTAAAATCCACGAACGATTAAAATCCGCATTTTTTTTCAGATGTAAACAATGAAATTTACAGTTAAGTTGCAGGAACAAAATTCAAGATGGCGCCGCAATCAGAGACAACTGCAATATTTTTTTTTTTTTTACTAAATTTTTTGTTAATTATTCTCTTTTGGTTATTACAGCTGATTTATTACTAAATAAATTTATATTACTTTTGCTTTTGATATAATTTCACATATCTATATGATGACGTATCGATCTTACGATTGCTTTAGCACTAGATGGCAGCATAGGACTTTTGGAATCGAATTGAATCGATTTCATCGGTAATAATTTAGTAATTTTTCTAAATATTTATTTTACATAATTATTTTAATAATTACTTACGTTTAAACTGATAAATTATTTTAATATTTTACTTATTTTAATGTTTCACTTTATTGTAAGCATTCTTTATAATTTCCCTTGCTTATCTATCGATCAAATTACTGCATCGAAAATATAAACAAATCAATGACCAGAAATCTGCAAAATTCTAAAATCCGCACAACCTCTGGTCCCAAGCTGTGCGGATTTGAGGGAGTCTACTGTATTACTTAACTGCTTACTTTCCTAATTTATATTTTAACAACTGTTTTCCTTCATTTGATTTGCAGGTATTTAGTATTTTGGTTTTGTTTATGTATTATCTAGGCCAGGTCATATTCGCTGAGCCAACAATGGAGTAAAAAATATTAATTACAGTACCGCCTCCCCCTTTTTTTAATTTTGCTTTCTTCATTTTAACTGTGTAGTCAATAATATATTAGTTGTCATACTGAGGACAGTGGCAGAAGCATTTGTACCTATAACTATATAATATGACATAACAGATGTATAGTAAAATCTCTAAATAACAGACAAGTCGGGAGGGCAGAATTTGCCCACCACTGAAAGGTCAAAATGTAGTACAAGCGGATCGAAAATGTGATAACTAAATAGAGATGTTCATTAAAAGGAAGGTTTACTGTAGTATATTATATTCATTGATAAAGTATATTTATATTAAATAATATTTACATTATATTCATTCTTATGGCCATGAAAAGCTTCTGGAAATAAAATCACTATTGTTAATCGTTTCATTTATTGCTAAAAGCCATCCATTTCATATTATGTATTTAATGAATGTATACTAAATAAAACTGCTTTGTGTTATTTTAGCTTCCTTTAACACCATTCACCATTTTTAACTGTACTTATTAAATATACATTAAATTACCATTTTAAACACAATTGGTAATTCACAACAATAAACAGAATTGGGGATCAACAACCATTCTACCTGGCCCAGATAATATGTCTGTACCTTTGTTTTTTTACTGAGATAAAACAATATCATAAATTTTGCCACTTTGTTTGCATAAGACAGGCAATTCCAATTAATTTTCTTAATTTAATAAAAAAATTTAATTCAACATAAAAAAAGCATTAGCTTCATTAAAAAAAAAAAAATACAGAAAATTATATTATGTGGTACTTGAAAATACTGAAATACAGTAGGCTCCCTCAAATCCGCAAATGCCTAAATTCAGCACATCATCGCAGATATAAACAATCAAACTTTCAGTTCAGATGTAAGGATAAAATTACAGAATTTTTTTGTTTTATATCATTCTGTATGTATTTTAATATGTAATCTTTGATAATAAGACTGAACTCATGGTTTTTCATGAAAGAAGTATAAAGTTATTTCTGGAAAAAATCAAGCTATTGCTGATATCACTGGTAATCACAAGATATAATATATTGTAGTATATGTAGGAAATAATATGTTATAAATTACTAACTCTGCGATAATTGTTACTTTCAGCTTAAAACAAGTTGAGCAGTATGTCTTTTTTCAGGTGTCTGACGGTGTATCTTCATCTTTATATTAATATTTAACTATACATTATTAATTATTTACTTGACTTTTACTCTTAATAATTTAATTATTTTATAAATATCTTACTTCTTATCATTTTCGTATATTACTTTACTTAATTATTTTAATATTTTACTATATACCAAGCATTCATTGTAATTTTGATTGCATTATTACATTCAAATTATTGCTTAAAAAATGTAAACAAAGCAATGACCAGATCCACAAAAATCTAACATTCGCACAACCCTGGTTCCAAACTGTGTGGATTTGAGGGAGTCTACTGTATAGAGATATGTTCTAAAATTCAATGAAATTATTTTGGCAAAATTTAAAACAAAAAAATTTGAAGAAGGCTGCAAAGACATTTTTTCTTATTTTTTATCATTACATAGCTTAAAATTTATTGATTCTTCATATTATCATAATTAAAAATTTTAACATTTGAATGAAAGGATTTTCCTGTCTTATTTTCAATTAAAAAATTAGATATTATTTAAATTATAGTGAACGCTTATTACTTTATTCTTTTCTGTGTTTTTTCTCTTTCACAACTTACAGTTAAACTTTTGAGATGGGGGTGGGGAGAGAAACTTTAAATTAAACAGCTGTTATGAGTTTAGAGACCCAATATTTCGAGATATATTTTAGAAATGGATTTTTGCTAATTTGTTTATAACTACTTTTTGTATACAGTGGACTCCCTCAAATCCACAACCCTAAAATTTGCAAATGCTTAAAAACCACTCATCATTGTACACATAAACAAAAAAAAAACTTTCAGTTAAAATGTAGGAGAAAAATTCAAGACTTTTTTTTTATGTCATTCCATACACATTTCAATACAAAATTCTGGTGCCTGAAATCATGAATATGCCTGAATTCATGCTACATGAATTATGTATAAAATTATTTCTGAAAAAAATCAAGATTGTGCTTATATCAGTGGTGATCATGATCTTTCTACCAAATACATTTATGTATTAATCTTTTTTGGTTATTAAGTCAGGCTAAACATGAATTATGCATTATTAATTATTTTCTTGACCTTTACTTTTAATATTTTTATCGTATATTAAATTTCTTAATTTTTATTATTTTACTTAATTATGTTAATATTTTCCTATATAAAAAACATTCATTATGATTTCGAATGCATTGTTACATTCAAACTACTATTTAACAAATGTAAACAAAGCAGTGACCAGAAATCCACAAAATTCTAAAATCTGTGCAACCTCTGATCTCACTCTATGTGGATTTGGGGGAGTCTACTATATAACATTGCTTTTCTGAATTGGCAACACTTAATACCAGACAAAACTGTCACTGTGCCTGTTGATAGATTAGAGCCAGCATACTTCTTGCAAACACCAAACTTTTCTTCAAAACAACTAAAGAAACACAACCTGCAAAATCACCACAGAATTTTCATCCTCAAGTCTAAAAATTTCATAAAAAACTATCAAATATGTGATGAACGATTAACCTACCTGTGCAATTTTGAGATTAGTGCATAATTTTTCAATTTTAGTGCACTGCTATATTTATAATTAACATTTTTGTCTGTATGTAAATTTTAACTTTGTTACTGGGAAGAGAGGCTTAATCACTTCTGTACCAGTGGATCCACATATGGATCCATCGCCTGATTCTCAACAAACACCAGTGGATCCATATTCTATCGTTGCTGGTAAAAACGGCACAGCAGGAATACATGTTTGTGTATAGTGGGTATTATGAGAAATGTTGGAAAATGTTTAATTTTCCCTCCGCAGCAGAGATGGCGCCACCATACAGATGAGAATGCACTTTTCTCTCATTTCTCATCGTTCTCAAATAACACGTTTTCTGTCGTTGTTTCTCTCTTATTTTAGTTCTCATTTATTTCTATTTGTTTGCTCTTTTTTTTAGGTTGACTCATCAAAATGGATTCAGACAGGGATTCAAATTAATCAATTGACCCGGATTTTTTTTCCAGATGACACTATCATTATAATTCTATATGCATCAATTTAGGTATTGATATATATATCGATTCCTATACCTCTTCTTTTTAATATGAATCAAAGCATCTCATTTTTCTGAAAACTACTACAGTATGGGATCTGTTATCCTGAATGCTTGCGACCTGAGATATTCTGGATAAGGGGTTTTTCCATAATTCGGAACACTTTACTATAAGTATTACGAATTGTACAAAATAACAGTATGAAATGTGTAAAATACAGATAATATATGTAAATACATAATTACAAATAAAATTAGATCAACATATAATACTCAGTTTGAAACTTAAGAGCACGATCCTTTGATTTGGATTTTTGGAACATTTTTATTAAGATCGGTTGCTTATAGCATGTCTCTTGCACTAATTGCTCCAATATCCTGTATATTGGCATTATTTGCAGTTCATACAAGAAGCTTATTTTTTGTATTCAACAAAGCAGTTGAAAAATATCAGTAGATCATTTGAAATTTTTTGATCCACCTCATTCTGCTGGTCATCATCATTTACTTCCATTAGACATATCATTTGTCATTATGTCACAAATCTCACTGCCAATCAACTGATGATTTACAGGAGTATTGCCATCAGCAATTAAACAATCTTCCACTGGTTCTTGATCCAACAATTGAGCTTCTGAACATGAAAGTTCTTTAGCTTAGTCCAGCAGATCTGCAATAATTTTCTTCTTGGAAATTTTAAAGTCTTCAACTTCATGCTCATTCACGCCATAAAAAAATATTGCAGATGACCACAAATTGCATCACTCATGTGTATATCTGTCTGCTGCAACCCATGCTTGACATAAAATACATCTTTAATTTTTGAAATGAAAGAAATTATTTTTCGGTTTTCATTTTGCATTCTGGTTTTCAGAGCATTCTGTATATGGGGTTTCTGGATAACAGGTCCCATACTGTACTTGATATTTTGAATCTAAATGCTCGAAAAAACTGGTTTTACATGCAGTGATGTAGTCGTAAAAAATCCAGAGGGTATATTCTAAAGTCATGAATGTCATGCCTAGGGTATACGCTATAGCTTTATTTGAGAAACAGAGGCTATACGGTGCTTCTTAAAAGAATCCAGAAGGTATAGGGTGTATACCCTCCACTACAGCCCTGTTTACATGTAATCTTCATATACATATGCTAGTATGGAAGGGGTTAAATGTATGTTTTTTTAAAACAGTTCACCATTATAATAATTTTCCTCGAGGGCCTGTCATTATATTATGTATGGCTCGTGGTGTTGTTTTTGTAATTAGCTTTTATATGTAACATTTCTTTCTGAATTGATGACATGCAAAGTTTTATTTTTTGTTTTAAAAACAAATATATATGCTCTATGAAAATAAAAATCTGCAAAGATAAAAAATATTTCAAAATGTTAGTCATTGTTATTCATCAACCCGTGAACTAGAATAGTAGAAAATATTATAGGAAAGTCACTCAACAAAAGAATGAGTGAAAATCATCGCAAAACATGTCACAAATTGATCAAATCAAAGCCAAAATGTTTACACTCTATAAGTGATGCAAAGTGCATACGAAATACTAGAACTGCTTTTTTACTTTTAAATACAGTATGGGACCCATTATCCAGAATGCTCTGAAAACCGGAATGCAAAATGATAACTAAAAATTAATTTGTTTCATTTCAAAAATGTAAAAACTAAAGATATTTTACGTCAAGCAGGCGATACAGCAGACATATATACACTCATCTATGGGTGATACAATTTGTGGTCATCTGCAATATTTTTTAATGGTGTGAATGAGCATGAAGTTGGGGACTAAAATTTAAAAGGAGAAGGAAATTATTACAGATCTGCTGGACTAAGCTAAAGAACCTTCATGTTCAGAAGCTCAATTGTTGGATCAAGAACCAGTGGAAGATTGTTTAATTGCTGATGGCAATACTCCTGTAAATCATCAGATCATTGAGCTCCTTATATAACACAGGAGTCCTTAGTCAGCGGTCAGAAGCTTGCAAGGAAAATGAAGCATGCAAGGCAAAGGTAAAAAATAGTCTGCATTATCAATTTTAGATATTAGTGTTCTATTATCCTAATTTGTGCTTCTTTAATTAAGTTTACTTATCAAATTTCTAAATGATTCTCCAATCATGTAAGGGAATGCTATAAACAGCATTTTTAACCATGAATGTGAACTAAAATTAACACCGCTGTATTTTTCCACGCTGACCACAATAAATCATGTTGGGAAATAGGAACACAGATCTCCTGTTATATATGGAGTTCAGTGCATCAGATGGAGTGAGATTTGTGACATAATGACAAATGATATGTCCAACAGAAGTGATAATGATGGCCAGCAAAATGAGGCTGTAAAAAGATTTCAAATGAACTACTGATATTTTTCAACTGAAGAACTGATTTGTGGAATGCGGCAAAGAAGCTACTTCCACGAACAGCAATTCATGTCAGTATAAGACACACTATAATCAACCAATCTTAATAAAAATGTTTTAAAAATACAAATCAAAGGATTCTGCTCTCATCTTATATGTTATGAATTATTTTTTTTAATTTGAATTATAATTTAGAAGGTTTTTTATTTTGTGTAAATAAGTTATTAAATTAACAAATTTATAATTATGTATTTTCATATATTATTCATATTTTATACTATTCTTAACACTTATAGTAAAGTGTTCCGAATTACGGAAAAACTTCTTATCCAGAATATCTCAGGTCCCAAGCATTCTGGATAACGGATCCTATACTGTATTTACTAATTATTGTTATTCTCACTCTCAGTGTGCAAATACTTTTTTTGCATCACAAATGTTGCTTTTTTATATTTTTTAATATACATATCAATACAAGTATTAAATAAAATATGTTTATTTATTTATGAATATTTTTCCTTCATAATTAATTTTAGGTTTATTTGTGGTATAACAAATTCACTTGATGTGCAAATACTTTTTTTGCTCACTGTACATTTTTCAATACATCGTACAAGTTGCACAGTTTTCTGAATTTGATATGTTGGCGTAATAAATAAAGTTACCTTAAAAAGATATTTTGATAAAAGCTTCAAATACTGCAATCTTAGAGGAGGAATTGATATATTATTGATATATTAGAAGTCTATGACTGCAATAATCTATTTGTAAGAGAAGCAAAATGATTGATTCACTTTGAATGAATCAGTTATGAAGATTTGCCCATAGCATTTAGCTGGGAAAAGGCGCATGCGCAAACACGGTAAAAATATTCTATTATTTAATTAAATTAAATTATCGATTTATTTTTCATGCTGGAATTTTTATTCAAAGTATTTCTTTTTAATTTCTCGCTTCTAAACTGTCTTTTGAGACCCACGCCATGTACCACCAGTCTCTTTTGCGCACCGCAAAAACAAAACAACAAATTCAGTTTGTAATTGATATTTTTAAAACAGCGCATGCGCTTTATCCAAGTAAATCCTGTGCTCAATCGATTACTCTGGAATCTTTTTTCGAAATGGCGCTCTTTAGTTCGCATTGGTTTCGTCTCTCAAGATTTCTCTCTAAATATCATTATAGTTTATAGCTTTCGTTAGAAATGTTCATTGTTTTTGTTGTTAAAGGTATTGTATATAAATATTTCATTAATTAATTTATACTGTAATCATTTCTATTATTGATATAGCCTTAAGGATAATCTGTACTTAGGCCTAAATATTCGAAATCGGGATACTGCCCGATCTTACTTTAATCTCTTTTAAATTGTTGAAAAATTTTATTTTATAACTTTTAAATAAAACTGTATCTTTTTAGCAATTTATTAACATCCTGAGCATGCATATTATATTAACATATAATTAATGTTTTTCCCATTTGCGGAGATTTCTGCTGTCCTGGAGTGAAATCTGCACTTTTTCACCATTAATATTCTTAAAAGCTTAAATCTGACACTCCATAGGATAAAAGTCCCCCAGCCTATGGCACAAATTTATCATTGATAATTCACATAAAGTATTTGAACAGATTTCAAAGATTTTTCAAATTGTCAAATAAGGCTGTCAAATTTTAGATTTGCTTAATGTTTTTGACCGTTTTTTGTCAGTTGTACGATTTCTGCAATCGTTGTCTTTTGAAAAATAAGCTTCTATATATAATATAGCTCTATTTTACTTTTACTTTTTTTTAAATAACAAAATTGTTTTTTAAAGTCAATATATCTAATTTTATTCTACGGAGGTTATTGAAGTTTTTTCATTGGTTAAAGAATTTTTAGAAACACCTTTTTTGTATTTGAAATGTAAAACTGATATTTCAGTGTTTCCAAATATCACATTAACAAAATTTTATGTATTTTTTCTTTTCTTTTAATGAAGCTACTTAATGCTTTTTTTTACATTAAATTAAGGAAATTAATTTGAATTGCCGATCTTATGCAAAGAAAGTACTAGCAGAATTTCTGATACACTATTCTTTTATCTCAGTAAAAAAATAAAGGTACTGACATATTATCCGGGTCAAGCATATAGATCACTGAAAATGGTTGTCGATTCCCAATTTTGTTTATTGTTGTCAAATGCCAATTGTGTTCAAAATGGTTATTTAGTGTTTTTTTTTATCCCAACACCTGTATATCTGTACATTGTGACCTCTCAATAGCAGACAAATTCCGTGCTCCCGAGGTTATTCAGATGTTTTTCTGTTATCTGTCTATATATACTATATGCTAATATCATATATAATTATACGCATATAAATATGCCACTGCCTTTAATATGACAACTATCAGGCATGAAAGAGTTCCTCCTAATGGAGGAATTCCACCTTTTTTTAAAGCAATTTTGCACATTATCTGAATTGATTCAAAAATGCAAAGTAAGTATTTGAAGCATATGGAAGATGGGCATCTCTGTAAAATTTAATAATCAGACATTTTGTCTTCTCAAATCTTTGTTGCTTGTTTCTGAATTGCTGTGCAGAATAGCCATCAACTCAAAGGCGAGCTTTTATTATAAGCATCTGAAAGTCACGTAAATGAAGTTCTTTAAAGTGTCTTAAAAGAAAAAAAAAGTTTCCATAAGGTTCTTTTTGGAATACAATATTTGTTCTATTTATACAACACTTTTGCATAATTTCAGTAATGCATTTTTTGGAAATGTATTTCTGGAGCAAAGATCAATTTGACTTCCATCTATTTAGCATGGAGATTTTTTTTTTTTTAAAGGTGGGGAAGTTAAAATCTTAAACAGTTAAATCATTAAAAATAATATTTGTTATGAAAAATTAATCTCTGTACTTTACATACATTCATCAGATGTATTTAGATCTATACCTTTAGTCAGCTGTCTTTAGTTTTCTTTTTTAATTTAATGAACTTATACATTTATTATTAGCTTAAATTAGGTTTTCATATGTACATTCTAAGTTACAAAAAGAAAACAATCATATGTACAGTTATAGTTCATTTTATTGTATGAATAACTGTTAAAATGTGTCTAAATTATAGACCGGGCGCTGGATGGAGTTGAGTATGCAAAATGTGAGGACCGCATTCGGTTTATGGTTTTGAACTCAGAAAAGCATGCAAATTATGATTTCGAATGTTGCCAGGAGTTGTATTGGTCCAATTTTTTTTTACACCCCACCCCCTTAGACATCAAGTAAATGGACTGAACATATGCTTTGGTATCATTAAAATAATTGTATTAACGGCAATATCAATTTTTTTTTTATAATTAAAGATACTTATAGCTAGTCAAGTGGAAAAAGAACAGAAAAATTAATAATAAAAACAAAAATTATTGTTAAAAAAAATTATTTAATACAAAAAAGCAAATTCAAACATATCATAAAAATAAGTATAATCATCAATCTTTTTTATTTTGACAATCGTTATTTATGCATTTGCATAACGCAATACAATCAATCTGTAATTTTTTACAAGAGCAAGCCATTGTTTTACAATTGGATGTACATTTACAGGGTTGAATCAACAATTCCGGCAGTGGTTGCTTAGTCATTTGTCGTGGGTATAATTTATCATCTTTCCTTTCATAGCCTAAGAAGGTGTAATCAATAGGCTGTAGTAAAGTTTGGTCAGCATTCACCCATACATATGTTTGTGCTGAAGCTCTCAATAGATGTAAATGTAGAGCATCTGATGTGCAAATAACTTTTAATAAATTTAAGCCGAAACCGATATTTTGGGAAATTAATTTATACCGAAGTTCATCAGCCGTTGAAATTTTTTTTGAAAAAAGATAGGTGCAAATGTTTTCCAATTCTTTTAGCTGTTCGACACTTAGGTACGGATTTCCCAAATGCTTTAAAGCTTCTTGTGCAAAATCCAACGATGCAGCGTTTAAAGCATTTTTTTTCGAGCCGAATCTGCTAGTCGAATCGCAACCACTCAGAGCGTGTAATGCTGGCAAAATACCACAAATATTTTCTCCAAGGGATTGAGCAGCCAGATGACATCCTGAAATGAATTTTTTCTTATAGGAACCGTCGAACCATAGACCTAAACAGCCTAGACGTGCAAGCTTGTTCCAGAAGTAAATTCCGAGAATGAAAACATCTGTATCAGCGCAAATGATTATGATATGGCCAAGTTTGATTTTCACTGCGTGAAATATATGACCAAACATCCGTGAATCCGCTTCTAAATGGTTAGAATTCAAGTCAGGTACTTCAAAAAATGAAGAACCTTGCAGTTTGAAACATTTTGTTGGATCTTCAAATCCTCCACAAATATATAACTCGCAATCTTCATTTACTTGTGCATATCTAGGGGCAGCAGTACATAGAAATCGAACAAGCTGTAACTTATTTTCAGTGCTTGAAAAGAAATTATTACAATTAGCTGAAATTTTGGTGTGCTCATTTGAAATTATGAAATTTTTCATCATTTGACCTTTACTCCGTAACGTTGATTCCAAGTATTTTATTGAAATATCATCATATCTGTCAAATACAATATCAACTCGTTTTACATTTGGTTGCGAAAAAAGATTCTGAATTCTATTGAAAAAAGCTTGAGCAAAATCGCCAAATGTGCTGAAATTTTTTAATTGGATTCGATGAACAAGTGCCATACCATCAACAATGTAAATTTTTGAAAAAGGTAGATTTAAAATATCCTGCCGCGTGTTAGTACCACACTTATGATTATTTTCAATTTCAAGGGCGAGTTGTGATTTTGGAGATTTCCTGTAAAACCCTTCAGCGTCAAAAAGGTACTTGCAGTAATTCAAAATTTCGAAAGATGCTAAAATTTTTGCATCAAATCCACGTTGATTAGCCAACAAAAATGTTTTCTGAATGAGACTTACATCTGTTGCATCTTGTAACTTTTTATTAGAAGTACTCTTGTTTTGTTTTTGTGAATGAGTTACAAAATTGCTAAATTTATTTTTTTTAATAGGATCAGATAACTTTTTGCTTTTGAGTACGAATCGCTCATCTTCGTACGTTCTTAACAGAGCCTCTCCATTTTCCTGTATATTTAGCAAACATTGCACAGAAGATTCTTCAGCAAGTTCACCAGTGTAAATATTTCGAAGCGCGCAATTCGCGTTATCATTATAAGGGTTGCAGGCAATAATATACTTTATTATATTTTGAATATCTTTTTCGTCTTTATTGATCCTGGATTGTGTCCATTCATTATGATAATTAATGTCACTTGTAGAGTCTGCTTGTATTTCGAGATATGAAGAAAAAGCCTCGTGAATACTGTTTTTGAACGGATAAAGGAGCAGCCATCTCTGCATCGCTTCTTCATTTTTAGTAATGCCAATCAATCCTCCAGTAACTGCTGAAGATCGGTTTTGAGACTGTTCTAATGCTAAGTCGGGGCTTACTGCATTAAATTTACCTTCCGTTCGTTTGACGGACACCATTCCTCTCTTCATATCATGTTCAACTTCTAAAGGTAGTTTTATCATATCTTGTAAATAAAGAGTGACTCCACGAATGTAGTTCGCGTGATTCATGGAGAAAAAGAACGGTAACATTTGTCGAGTAGTTAACAAATGTAATTCATAATTACTATTTCTATCAGCCATAACTGAATTTAACAAAATTTCTACCATTTCGCAGTAGTTGTTTAAATATTTGAATACTTGATTTTCAGTGCTCATGGTGCGCAAAAAATGTGAAAAATTCATTAAAAAATCTGTAATTATTCTTTTGTATTGATCATGTTTTTCGATTACGCCAGAATGATCTTTATCTACTGTACTTTCTCTTATCTCCTGAAGACAAATATTTAGCTGTTGTAAAAAATCTTGAGAATAATTCATGCATTCTATAAATTCGGCAATTTGTATGCTTCTTAAGGCTTCGTATAAGAGCTTATGTGCTCTAATACCTCTGTTATAATGAGTACCTTTCAGAATTGATGCCAAAGTATTCTCACCATAAATATCGGCTTCAATAAGAATACCGTCGAGTCCACTCTCTTCTACATATTGGCCCAAGCACCGCAAATAATTTTTTTGTAAATGAAATGATCCAATTCTCAATATTAAATTGTCAAATTCTTTATTTGTTAGCTGAATATTTTTAGCGATAAGATATATAGCCATGTCACACGAGAGTACTGCTATTTTTTTACCGAGTGCAAGACTTACGTTGACATAATTTTTCATAGCGGTATACACAACGTCTTTGGAAGTCAGTGGCTGAGGTATAACCGGGCTAAATCCAACAGTAGAAACAGGTGCGGTTTCAGACGATAGTATTTGTTGAAATGGAGTCCATCCTGGTACCGAATTTGTAGATGATCGGCAGAAATTATTTATTGATAGACTATATTGCAGTCTACACAAGACCCAGAGCAAATTATCAAATTGTAAATTGTTTTGATTATTATTTAATAAGCAGCTACTGTCCTTATAGTCCGGTATTGAAGGCTGCATATTTTCTTGAAAATGAAGAATTGCTTGACAGTTTAAAAATTTTAAATCCAATTCGTTCAACTCTACTGTAGGTTTCATTTTAATTAGATTAACTTCATTGTCAGTGGATTTTTTTTCTTGATATATCACCATAGCTGTAACATGGGTCGAGCCTTTCCCACTTAATGTTTCTTCATTGAAATCATTGTTATCTATAGCTCCATGAAGAAATAACGATGAATCTCGAACTATATTTTTAGGAATAAGCAATTTCTTGTCTATATCTTCACACACAATTGACGTTGTTACTTCATTATCGAGGTTTTTTAATGCTTTGTAACTAATGCTATGCCCACATTTATTCAATATAACGATTAATTGTTTCGATCGAGTCAAATGATGTATAGATTGAGCTAAAGCTATATGCTTTGGAGTGTGTTTCTCAGTAATCGTGAAATACATATCATAAAACACTGATAACGCTCGTCGATTATAATTCTCACTTAATTTGTTATTCTTTGAACTGAACAATGCTTGCATAAACATTAGCCAGTTATTCGGTAATTGACCTTTTTGTAAAAACTGTTCAATTAAAATTTCATCACATAAATACCCATCTGGCATTACTTTGGTATTTAGTATTTCTTTTCGAAGTTGTTTAGCTACTTGAACAGTGTAGTTTGTTGAATTTACGGTACGAATATGTTCAATGACTTCATCCAGTGGTATATTGCCCATAAACACCAATGATGATTTTGATCTATCGCTCGGATATGAAAATAAAACATTTTCACCATACTTATCAATGAGCAGTGATTTCATAACGCGATTTTCTACAATTGCATCTTCTATTTCAGTGAGTTCAGCTAGTCGCTTGCCCAAGAATGACACTTCAAAAGAGTGAGATGTTAATTTATCTTTCATTTCATCGATTAGCTTTTCAAATGCCTCCATAAGGATGCCATGTGGTATTTGACTTGAAGGTCTGCCTGCTGGATTTTCAGAGTTTCTTGGTTGCCGTAGATAATCACGATAACAATGTTTATGATACCTCACTTCCATTGCAAATAAATCAGCTGGATGTTCGCAAATGCTAATTTTAGTGAAAACATCATCTTGTTTTTTTCGAGCAATATTTAAAATTTGTTCCGCTGCTGAAATTTCAGAACATAAAAGAAGAGTTTTGTTCTTATTTCTTGATTGTTTACCACAAATTAAACATTTATTACTTGTATCAATTTTTAATTCAATTCTTGATGACCGACGAACCCTTTGGCTACCTGAAACATTTGCTTCTGTAGAGGAAGTGGGAACAGAGGCATTCTCCTGCTTTAGTAATGCTAATTCTCGACGCCTGATTTTCTCTTCACTAATATAAGTTGCAATACAAGCTCGATGCCAAGAACAATTGTGGGCAATAAAGTCTGTATCACTTTCTAATTTCTTACTAATGTCATCTTTTCTGCGATCTGCTGCTCTTTGAATAGTAGTAAACGTCTGTAATTTTGGATTTTTCACTAAATCACCCGTTTTATCACAAAACAAACACGACAATTCACTTACTTTTCGCTTATTTAGATTTATCACTTGTAGTGACATTTTCCGCCCTTTTATTTAAATAAAACACACTAATAAGACACTCAACTGCAAAAAAACTTAAATAATATTACTTAGATACGTAAAAATAAACCGTTATGGGCTACGAATTCTCTTTTACTGACGTTTCCGAGTGCTATGACTCAGCAACGCGCCGAGCGGAGAGAGGGGTGGGGAAAAGGGAAAGGGACATGACTCAGCAACGCGCCGAGCGGAGAGAGGGGTGGGGAAAAGGGAAAGGGACCAGTACAGCTGCCGGCTGTTAGCCATATTCCCACTTTTCTTATCAATTGCATTATTTCTTTATTTTATTCAACTAAATATATTTTTTTACCTTGAAACTTGTTTAGTTATGACTTACCTTTCATCTTTACAGCTAATTTATTTTTGTCCAGTTGTGTAGCTATTTATTTGTTTTAAAGAGAACTTGCATCGTATCATCGGACTTTTACATCGCGATGTTTTTCCAGCCGAGCTCTATCGTATATCGTTTTCGAACTGAGCGGTAACTCCGTTGGCCGGTAGGTGGCGTTGCCTGTCCACGAGTGCTCTTTTTCGCCTTTGGCGCGGCACGTGCCTATGCAAATTACTTTTTCCCACGTGCGATGGAAGGAGGGCGTTCCCGATTGCGGTTTCTCTGCGGAGCAGCTCTCGGTGCTTGCCGATATAGATAAAAGGAACGGCGTGATAGCTGTTGAGGAACGTTTGTTTTTGATACATGCTGGTCGTCTCTTTTTCGGTGTTTTGATGTCTGCTGCTCTGATGTTTATTTAACGGATATGAAGTTTATGTTATTGAGTTTTACGTACGATGGAGTTGCTAAGAGGATGTTTTTAATCTTTGGATCTTTGCTAGTTCTACGATGTTTTTCTTCAAGTTTAAAGATGAAATAAAGTGATGAGTTCGCTTACTACCGGTGACATTTTTCGTTTGCAATTTGATTTAGAAGGAATATTTTATGGCATGAGCTCTGGAGGGATTATCTTAAAGTATTGTTTTATTACGTTTATTTTTCTGCAGGATATAAAGTTAATCAATATTTGTTTGTTTAATTTCAAACCCTTTATTTTTAAACTATCGTATTTTATCATGAAAGAATTTTAATAAAGTTAAGTTTTCTTTTATTTATCTGGTCATCATTTCTTCTTACACTTACTGCATAAAAACAACCATATCTCTCTCTCTGCATATTTAGGGTTTTATTTTTCAGCGGATGCTTCTTATTGCAAATTTTTATATCTGCTTAGTTTTAGGATGTATTATTGAAGTGCTTTATAAAAGTAATAGATCATTTGTAAGCACTAGTTATATGAGTTGTCTCATATAACACCGGCAACATGTGATTTTCTATTATTTAGGGTCTCAGGTAAAAGAATTTGAGCATAGTTGCCGGTCCTCACATTTTGCATACTCAACTACCTTTGGCGCCTGGACTATTATATGAATTTGGCCCTATTGTATGGAAAGGTTTTCCACCTTTTTCCTGTTTCCCATTTTCATGTCTGAACTATGTAGTAATATTATGAAGAAAGCAAAATAAAAATGAGGTGCACTACTGTAATTAATATTTTTTATTCCATTGTTGGCTCAGGGTATATGACCTGGTGCAGAAAATACATAAATACCAAAGTAAATACAAATGAAGGAAAACAGAGTTGTTAAAATATAAATTAGAAAAATAAGCTGATAATTAATACTTCATGTGCTTAACCTGTTGCAAAATAATCAGTTATTCCTGAATTATCTTTTTCTTCCATATGTGGCACATTGTTACATGTTGATATCTCACTGCAATTAAAATAAGTGCGAAAAGTAAGAATGAAATGATTAATTTCTTATTCTATATGTCAGTAGGTGAGGTGAAAGATTGTTAGATTGTAGTTCATTGCTCTTCAGTTGTTCATGGGGGCTAGAGTAGGAAATGATTGCGAACCTTGTGTAAAACAATAAGAATGGGAATCAAAAGCAAGTATTTTTATTTTTGGAAATTTTGGTTGACGGGAAAAGTGGCGATTGACAGATCAGTTTTTAGTCATCCTGCGTTCAGTGGCGACATTAAATTAAATTGAATAGAAGTAAGCCCTTTAATAGAAATTTCAATTGTGTTAGTGATAGGGCTGTCTGCCCACCTACCCACCCAAAAAACCCCACATAAAAGTGGGTTTTTTGGTTTATATGAGTTTTTTGCTGCACATTATCATTTATTTTCAATTATTACTTATTTGCTATGATTCTGTTATACATGTAAGATAAAAATTTAATTAAATTTAGGTTTTCAGACATCTTTGTATAAAAAGATAAAAATGATTTGAAAGAACTGCAAAACCCAAACCTCAGCAAATTAAAATTATCCAAAAGGAAAAATGACTATATTTTATCATTCATTATCTAAAATGTAAAAATGAAAATTTGTCTTTCTGTAATTCTATACAAATTGACCGTTTGGAAGACAGGATTGTGAAATGTTACATATGTGTATTAAAACACGGCCGAGGCAACTAAAGTAATCCGGGATCTAAATAATTTATAGTTAATTTTTAATTAATAAAACATCACCAATTTAACAGCAAGTTCTATCAAATTCAAACATTTTACGTTATAGCAGTTGCTAACAATTAAAAATCCACAATAAAATTCTTATCACAACAATTACTTTTCTATTGCAAGATTTCCATGTGAAAAGTGAAATAAATTGTTAGACGAATTTAAAAAAGAAGTTAATATTATGTCACATTGGAAATGTAATGGACATCAGCAGGTGAATGTATAACGTAATATGGGTTTGAATAAACGCATTGAAACATAATAAAAACCAGAGCATAAGCTCGATAAGATAATTGGCATTTTAACATTTTGAGGTTCTCTGAATTTGTTTTTGCCATTTTTAAATCTATTCCATATGTATGTACTCTTGTGTATGCATGTATACTAGAATTTCCACAAAGGTTTAGGTCCCTAGAGCTCATTCTTAGTGAAGAACTGAAATAAAGATGTCAAATTTTTTTTTAATAAAATTCATAGAATTTTTGTATTTGCCATTTTTCTTTAATCACGAAAGAATTATTTAAATAACAATATATTCGGAAACAAATTTTCATCAAAATGTTTTAATCTCCGTCACAATACAGATCATAGATTATATTTACTAAGTAAGTAGGTAATCAGTCGTCCGGTTTAAATGAAAAAAAAAAGTGTGAAAATTACGTAAATTAACACGCAATCCTTGATTTTTTCAAAACAAACATTCTTAAAATTCTGTGCAACGGAGGGTACTTTAGCTAGTATTATATATATATATATTTCTATAACAGTTGCTTAAAAATATGCTTGTAATGTATGAAGTATTTGTCCAGTTGAACTGCATTTAATATTTCATTTTGTTTTACACTCAAAAATCCCAATTTTTGTTATTAAAGGTTACAACTTAAGATAACAGATACGATGAAAATCAGAAAAAGATAAAGGAGGCATTTTTAGTCTGTACCTGTCTGAATAAGAAAACTTTTTTCTTTAGACACTCTGCATATAAGTAAAATTGAAATATTAAATACAGCCACAACTGCAAAAATACATAATACATTATGAATGCATTTTTTATGTACTATTAAAGAAATGAATTACAGTCGAACCTCTATTTAACGAAGTCGCTAAATCCCGGAAAAAAGTTCGTTATTTGGAAAATTCGTTAAATAGAGATCCACCTTTTAAAATACTTTAAACTACAAAAAACAGATTTTAAATTCATAAACACATAATATTTTTACTAAAAGTAATTAATCACATTTTTTTTTTATAAATTATATCGATTTGTTTTATTTATTTTACCCACCAATATTCATTATAAATTCATTTTTTCTATGTGTTTAAATCTTTGAAATCTGCAAGGAAAACAAAACAGTGTCCGGGAATACACTTGTATTTTCTGTTTAAAGTAAATAGTTTTACATTAAAATTAATGAATTTTAATGACATTATCCTATTTATTATTATAACAAATAATTTTAATCATACATTAACATATGCGTCCTTAAATTTAATTTCTGAAAAACTTTGTTAATTTTATTTAAAAAAGTGCTATCTCTCATAATACGTCTCGCATCTTTGCAATGCACCAAAAAACCCTTCATTCGTACTTTCTTCTAACTATAATCCACGTTGGGATGTTTCAAATGATTTTAGCATTTCATCATACGAAGTCTTGTAAATTCCTGCATAATGGTCATTTCCTTCATCATCATATTCGTCGCAATTCATTGCTGTATTGCTTTTATTTTTCACACTGTCGAAAATATCCAATTCGGATAGTGTTTCCGAGGTCTCAGTTTCAGAAAGTGAAATACAATCATCAATCGGCACATCTTGGTTAATTTCCACTTTTTTCTCACTGTATCCACATTTTTTTAAGTTACTCTAAGGGATTATCGTTTTCTTCCTCCGTACTTACCGAATTCTCACTGCTGACAAAGAAGGCTCCTGGTAAAACCAGTTCAATGCCATTGAACATCATAAAATGTGTTTAAAGAAAGAATAATAAGTTTGAAATGTTCAGAAATATTTTGAGAAATGGGGCGGAAAAAATTTTGATCACAAGAAAAAGTTCGTTAAATAGTGAATGCACTTCGCTATTTGGAGGTTATTTTACGAAGAAATTCGCAAAATGTTCTTGGTTCCAAGGAAAAGTTCGCAAAATAGAGGTTCGTTAAATAGAGGTCCGACTGTATAACCTATAAACTATAGTCATTTTTTCCTATGTAGTCATAAAAAATTAAAAATACAAGTTCTTTGGATTATATTAATTTGGTGAGAGTTGAGTGGTTGGGTCTTGCAGTTCTTTCAAATCAATTTTTATGCAAAGATGTCTGAAAATCTAAATTTAATTGAAATTTTATCTTACATATGTAATAGAATCATAACAAGTAAGTGATTAAACATAGTTGGCACTGTTCAAAGAAATGCACAGCAAAAAACTCCAAAAACCCGAAAGAAACCGAAAAACCCAATAAAACCCACATGGGTTGGGTTTAAAAAAAAAAAAAACCCGGGTTTTTTTTCAGCCCTGGTTAGTGAGTGAGCAGAATGTGACAAGTTTCTCAATCTAACCCAGCACAATTTTTGCTTGTCACAAGACCAACATTTTCACTTACAAGTGTTTACAAAAGTTAGCACAATTGTTCAAATAAGCAGAGAAGACTAGAAAAAAAATGTGTAACTGAAGAATAACAATGTCACTGTTTATTAATTTTTAAATAATATTTGGTCACTTTTCTCATATCGTTTGTCACTTTTATCACTTTTTTTTTTCCAGACACCTAACCAGTTCCGTGCCTGTATTTGTGGTCTGCAAGTCTCGTCAAAAGTAAGTTTTTCTCTTTTTCTGATTCGGTACCGGGTAAGTTGTTTTGAAGACTGCATTATACCAAATAATAATTTCTTCATCCATGTGGTGCTGAGCAGTTAGTGCTTCTTAAGCACAAGTTATCCGATCAAATGTTGTCATCTTTCTTACTTTATTTTTTGTTGAATCCTAATTGAACATTTCATTGTTTATATTGCCAAATGATGTGTGAATTGTTCAGATTTAATTGAATTATGGGCACAGATGTCATATTCGCCCCATATTGGCGCGTTATTTTTCCGACGCTGATTTGGCGAAAACATCAACAGCATAAACAACAACATCCGGGTTACCATATCAAGCAAAATAACGACACTTTGGCGGCGGTTAAGTATACATTGCGTATATGACATTGGCGTCAGAAAAAAATCACGCCGATATGGGGCAAATATGACATCTGTGCCGAATTATGATTGTTACTTTCGATTCACTGACCCTCGTTTAACCAAAACTCTCTATACACCGACGTTGGTTTCCTGATATCTTTTTTTTTTTTCAGCATTTTTTTTTACTCTCACACTTCTTGTGTATGCAGGCGGACCTTTCTGATCTAGATAAATATTTTGCTTCCCCTTTTATGGAATTCCTTTGAAATTAGCTTGAGCTCCTGCAAGCTCCGACCCCGGTATAAATGTACCATTCCCCTCCATCCCCTGTATACACGTTTCTGATCTAAACAAAAATACACCCCATTGCAAAATTTGGAAGGTCGTAATGCTAAGCACCATAACATTCAAATATTGCACCTTCTGATTTTAAGCAAGGGCAGAGCAACAAAACACTTTTTGTCCTCTTTTCACGGACAGAATTTCCACAGATGCAGAATTTTAAAAGGGCAGAGGAGAAATCAATGTCATATATTCGCTACACACTCGCTTACTGTTTGTTTACGATTGGCACGCCTACCATGTGGTCGATTCTACTCGGGAAAGGGATGATATGCTTACATGTGCACTTTTCGAAATTCTAGAATGCATCTGTTTGTTCTATTTTTCTTCTTTTTTGTTGCTGTTATTTCTGATCAGATGCCCAATTTACACCAGATGAAATTTTCATTTAAATCATTATTATCAAAATATATTTATTTTCACGTATAATATGAATTTAGATATTTGTTTAATTAGTCTTAATAGCAGTTCGATGATTATGTTACACATTAAACTTGATGATTATTGATAAATTCTCGATTATCCGATGTAGGCTCGGTCACAATCACGTCCTATAATTGAGGTTGTACTGTGTATTTTAAATAATTTGGTAAATTTTATGAAGTATCACCATTCCCTATAAATTATGAGAAACGATAACTATGATTTTTTTTAATTAATATTTCTGATATATAAATAGTGAAAAATAAATACAAGTCACAAGAATAACAGACACAACTTGAAAAATGTTGCAAATGAATCTAATTTTCTAAAAGAAAAAGTTTTAGTGAGAAATTTAAACAA
This sequence comes from Maratus speciosus, assembly GCA_963932465.1. NCBI lineage: Eukaryota > Metazoa > Arthropoda > Arachnida > Araneae > Salticidae > Maratus > Maratus speciosus. Next base: position 422,360,638 of record OZ010799.1, on the reverse strand, counting down.
GACTTACAATTAATTTGAAAAATAGTTTTATAATTACATTAACATATTTAAAATAGGCATCATTTCCTTATCTTTGAAGAAAGAAAAATAGCAAAATTAACATTAATTCTGAATTTTTACAACTTAATATTAAAAAAAGATATTTAATTACTATGCAATCCAAAAGGTTCTTTGATTTTTAAAATTAAAAAAAGTAGCAAATTATGTAATTAGTCCTTTTATTTTTCTTAACCTTTTTCTGAAATTTATTTATATATGCATGTGACACCAATCTATGATCTTTATTTGAAAATAAGTGAATAAACATACCGAAATATCCGGATTACAGAAACTTCCGAATTAAAGATGCTCTATACTGTATTTTAATTCTAACGAAAAATTTGATTCAAAGCTCTTTTTTGATAATATTTAGATGAAATATTGTCAAACATTTTCTTGTATATAAATTAAAGCTATTTAAGTATCAAAATTGTTCAAGGGATTTTTTATTTCCCTTAAGATAATGATGTATTTTTAGTGTAAAATAAGTAAGAATTGTCTGTTCTATTCCATTTCCAGGCAAATGTGATAAATCGTCAGATATTGTTTCAATTGCCATACTATTCAGCCGAATAGTAACTATTCGGCTGAATACCGAATATTCGGCTTATCAAATACTTCTATATTTCAAAGGTTAAAGGCATTAAAATGTTAAATATTAAAACAATTTTACTTAACATTTAAAACAGAAACCTTTATTTTGATAAACAAGAGCTTTTTTCATGTAAATATGCTGAAAAAAATCTGCTTTGAGTTATTTAAGAAGAGGATATTTATAAAACTTTTTTTAATTAATAAAATTTTAAATTTCATGGTTTTTTCTGTGAATTAAAACAAGTGAATAAAATTTTCTTAAATTCTAAAACAAACATTTTAAAATGAAAGAGAAATTGTGAAAAAATTGGAAGAAAAATTGTACAGGATCATACGTTATTTGTTGTCTGGAAGAGACTAAGTAAAAGTAAATAAATAATACAATCTATTCAAATTTTATATGGTGGCAACTCAGCAAGAATAACTGTTCTACTCCCTTTGATTAAGCAAGGCACTTTTTAAATGCATCCTAGATCGGTGTTTGGAGTGGGCGATCATTTTCAGAGATTGTAAATGTTCTTCTTAAAATCTTAGCAAGAAACAGATTATTTACTGGACAATGTTCAGGAACTTGCATTTGTACATAAATAATTTCTATAAAAATCTCGTGATCAATTAATTTTCTTAAATAATACTTAACAAACAGCAAATAAATACCATAATTTCCGGCCTATAATCCGCGGCGGCATATAATCTGCAGCTGCAATTTTTAGCCGTTATAAAAAAATTTAATCAGATAATCCACATCGGATTGTAGATTATACGCCGGACTATACAAGAATTGCTCATTGTTTTCAACATTCCAAAATACTACTAATAAACCACCTCCCTATTTATTTAATTGCTCTATTTAAATGATAATTCTAATAAAATAATTGAAAAAATAATTAAATAATTACAAGTTAAAAAATACAAATAATTTTTTTCATTGAATCTTATATCTAAAACGTTGAATGTCTTGTGAATACAGATAATCCTGTAATATTTGCTGTTTTTAAATAACGTTCTGTTTAAATTCTGCAGTGTTAAATAACAGGTTTTCTCTTAGACATTATTATAACTTCCAACGTGATATACAATCAAATACGATTTGTGATTTTTAATATAAATTACAAGGACATAATTGTATTTTATTATCCTATCCATAGAGGGCAGCAGTAAAACCCTGAAACTACGATATGATAATGATTCTTTCGATTAATGTGTGATGGATTCCAATTGGTTGCATTGTGATATCGATCATCGTAATCAGTAAAACTGCCATAATTGTGGGAGGAACCATTTCATAAATGATTGAGATTGCAATTTTTGAAAGGGATGAGTTGACAAATGCTTAGCTCTTCATAGAAACATGTTACCAAAAAAGCTAAAAAAAAAATAATAAAATCATAATTGGAAGCCACTCCTACTAGTATGTACACGTCATGTGTAAACCAATCACAAGCAACTCCACGAATGGCGATAGCAGGCAATCGTTTGATAACTGTTTACATTTTTATTTTTTGACTGCGGATAGAAACTGGATGTCTGTCCTGAACTTCTGCTTAAAAAAAATTTCAGCAGATAATCAGCACCGGTAGATAATCCGCACTTAAAAATTTTGACTTTTTTTAACAGATAATCTGCAGTTTATCAGCTGGAAATTACGGTAATGTAAAAACATTCTCTTTTATTTAAATATATGATTCTGTTTATTCTGAATATCTTTATAAGTTGATTGTTAAACTTAGAAGTGGTATAAGGTTTTTAAAAATGTGTTTTAAAAGTTTTTTGAAGTATTCAGTTTTGAAATATTCGGCAGGTCAAATAGTTTGTTATTTGGCCAAGCCGAATAGTTTGATATTCGACCAAGTCGAGTATTCGGTAACATGGCCGAATAGCGAATATTCGGTGCATCCCTAATTATTTATATTGGTATATTCTTGTTTACATATTTTATCATACTTATTTCTTAGCTATTTTAATCATTTAACTAATTCTGTCTTTTCTTTTTTAATAATGTAATAAAATAATAATTTTGTATTAATTTTATAAAACAATTGCTATCATGTTTTTATGACAACTATGGCTTTTATGATAATCTTTTTAAAGTTTTTACTATAACTGCACAAATCAATATTATATCTTATTAAATTATTATTTATTTTACAATAGTAGGTATTGACGTTATGGTGGGTAATCTCTACGCATTTTTGTTAAAAATCTTAAATTTATCAGTTTTGTAAATATTTAGATATCTTCTATTATTTTTAAAAAAATTTGGCACTCCAATTGAAGCATGAAACAGATAAACTTTTATTTTTGTGAGCGCAAATTGGAAATGATGTTCTGATGTCGAAGTACAATATTTTCAACTTGTGGTATTATTTCTTATTAAATCATTTAAAGTGAAACAATTTAACATTATTTTAATAAAAGAGTTGGACATTTATACCATGAAAAATTACATATAAACGTGAAATTAAAAATCACAAGTTTATTAAACAGCATATAAAATTTTGCAAAGTCTAAAAACTACACAAACATTAAAATAAAGTCAAAATATTCAATGTTTCGATCATCATCTGTGACCCTGAATGACATACGATGGAGGTCACAGATGATGGTTGAAACGTTGAATATTTTAACTTTATTTTAATGTTTGTGTAGTTTTTAGACTTTGCAACATTTTATACACCATTTAGTAAACTTGTGATTTTTATTTTCACATTTATATGTAACATTATTTTGTTTAGTTTTTAAATATATATATGTATTTTCCATTTTGATCTAGAAAGTTATTTTTTTTTTATTCTTGGTGGCATAACGAGTCGGCAGCAAAGTGACAGGAAACTGCTATTGGCGAGATTTGTGCCAATAATAAGCTTGACGCAGCAGCTGGCGTTCAGTAGCTTCAGGGCCCTGAGCCCTTCCTTCTCGCTTTTCAGTATTTTTAATTGTGTAATTTCCCTTTTAAATTTGTCCAGTTTTATTTATTTATTTATTTTTCAACATGGCTTCCGCTAGAGTCTCTTGTACTCAGGATGTTGCTAGGGACCTATGAACCTGGCTTCCGCAAAAGAGTCAGAATAAGAGAAGGAAAGGTTAAAGGGATGTGGATGGAAAGAGGCCGTTCACCACGGCGGTGCTATTTCAGTTTTTTCAGGGGTGCAGAAAATGTTTCTACTCGCAACATTTCCCCCAATCCACATGAAATTTCCCCCAAAATCTTATGGTATGTTATAGGTAAATGCTGTATTAACGTAGGTATAGAAAATTTATTTTTCCAATACATCTCAACTTATGCACGAGTATATAATGGAAGGGGTGATTTTGAGGGGGGAAAAATCTGAAATTAACAGCAAATTTTCTGAAAGGTTACAGCAGCAGAGTGGGGGAAGGGGGGGAAATTCACTTCCAGCATTAACTATGTTTTTTCACGACTCTTTGCCGAAATTCGCGTTTTTTCGCTATCTTGACGAAATTTGCGGTTATTTCGCCTTCCTTTTCACGAGTTTTGTAGTTATTTCGCCTTCCTTTTGGCGAAATTCGCAGGTATTTTGCCCTCTTTTGATGGAATTTGCGGTTGTTTTGCCATCCTTTGATGAAATTCGCAGTTGTTTTGAGACCATTTGATGAAATTTGCAGTCGTTTTCAATCGTTTGACGAAATTTGCGGTTGTTTTGTGATCTTTTGATGAAATTTGCAGGTTTTTTGCGATCTTTTAAAGAAATTCGCGGTTGTTTCACCCCTTTTGACGAAATTTTCAATTGTTTCGCGATCTTTTGACGAAATTTGTGTTCATTTTGCAATCTTTTGATGAAATTTGCGTTGATTTCGCGATCTTTTGATGAAAAGTGAGAGTATTCACAGTTTCGCGATCTTTTGAAATTTGTCGTGGTTTTGCGATCTTTCGACGAAATTTGTGGTTGTTTCGTGAGGTTTTGGCAAAATATGCAGTTTTTTCGCAATATTTTGACGAAATTTATGGTTTTTTCGTGATCTTTTGGCGAAATGTGCGTTTATTTCGCGATCTTTTGACAAAATTTGTGCTCTTTTGATGAAACTTGCTGCTCTTTCGCCGAAATTTGCGTTTTTTTTCGCAATCTTTAGATGAAACATGCGTTTCTTTCACGATCTTTTAACGAAATTTGCAGTTATTTTGCGATCTTTTGAGGAAACTTGCGGTTCTTTCGCGATCTTTTGACGAAATTTGTGGTTATTTTGCGATCTTGTGACGAAAAGCGCGTTTTTTCCGTAATTCTTTGACAAAATTCACGGTATTTTTATGTCCGAATTGTCAAATTGATGACCTTTTCTTTAATTTTCGGAATCGAATGCCGTAAATTTTCGGCAAATTCGGAACTGAATCACCCCTGATATACGGTACATATGATTCCGAGATCGATTTTGTGAATATCGCCATACGGATCTTTTTATTTGTAGTGAAATTTTTCTATCTCAGGGAATTATGGAATTTGTTGTTAAAATCGAAATCAATTGTATATGTTTCTGCAAAATTTCCCCTGATCCTAGATTGCCGGATCGGACATATTCTGCACCCCTGAGTTTTTTTAATTGTAAATTAATGCTATTAAAAATTTTTATTTTACGCTTTTTTTTTACCTGTCAGAAAATGATATATTTTAACTTTTAAATATATATGAGTCATACCCAATGTGCTTATTATATCTATGTTTCAAACAAAAATGTGTTAAATATATTTTGAGTGAACATCCATTATTCTTGACCAAGGACTTTTTCCTTTTATTGAATCATCTAAATTCTTCTAACTACTTTCCCTTCAGCAAAAAAAAAAAGGAAAATTTCTAGATATGGGAAGGGGTAGATAAAGAAAAAAATGTTCTTTTTTTTTAAAAATTTAGCTGTTTTTACTTTTAGTGACACTCATCTATAACCTATCACTGTATTGTTGTATTATGTGTATATACTCTGTATTGTATTATTATGATTTTATAATCCTTTAGCAGGCGGTGTCCACAAAAAACGACATCTAATTGAAAGAGTTATAATTTTTAATAATATTTAGACATTTATGTATCACCCTGAATATTTAATTAAAATTTTCTTTTCTAAAGTATGGGAAAGTAAGCAAGTTTTTATTTTGTAACAAATTCGTTTATAAATTCTGGTGTCAGACCATCATTTCATCATTTTACAAACACAATTACTCCATGCCGGAAAGGATTAATTTAGTTGACAACAACTGCTGAAAGACAGAGAAACACCCCCTAATAACAAATTTAAGGAAAAATAATATCTACAAGTTTCTTGCAAAAATTCATGAAAACAATATTGCCTATTTTAAATGTACTTATTGCACTTAAAATTTACTTTGTAAATGACACCTAAATTTTATCCACAAGTTGGCTCTCTAGGACTCTAACTAAAACTCCAAATTTTCATGTATAGTAAAATGTATGTAATTCATTCATAACGCAGTAATGATTTTATAATTATGCAAATTTCATCTAATTAAATATATATTTTAGGCATACATACCGTAATTTCGGGTAGATAAGCCGCGGCTTATACGTGTTTAAAAGTTAAATTTTATCTTTTGCGGCTTATCAGCCGGTATGGCGTATACAAAGTAATAACGATTTTTTTCCAGAAAAAAAAATAGATCATGTAATATTATAGAGTGAAAATCTGAAAAACAGTATTAAAAATGCTTCACGGATTAGAAAAAACAATCATTAAAAAAATATCTGGAAGTTCTTTTTTATTTCATTAAAAAAGAAAAAAAAATCTATGCATGGTTTCTTTCTGCATAACGAAACGTATTACTCAAAGATAATGATCTCATTCTGATAACGTTCAACTTCCCACTCTACTCCAACACCGCAGATTTGAATAAGCAAACTGCATATAGCTCTCTTCCTTTTTATAAACTAGGGAATTTGGGGAGTGCTGTAATTTTCTGATAACTTATTATATTTTAATAAAATTTTGTTACACAGCTTAATTTACTGTTATTGCAACTTGCTGAAAATTTGAACAAAATCGGACAATTAATAATGGAGATTTGAAAAAACTGGTTTTGCTTTTCGTTTTTTTTTTCTTTTAAAATTATTTTTTCTGTTTGCTTGCAGCTCAGTAATTTCTTTTTACTGCACTTACGCAAAGTGAAGTTGCTGACACATTTAAGGAATCCTTTTTATGCTCAGTTTTGCATAATCACGGCATTTTAATAGAAAATAAAGTAGATTCTCTTGTTTTCTTTAAGTGTGTGCATTTGCGAATGTTGTATTTTTAATTTTCAATAATGAACGTATGTATTTAATTTTTGTTTAGAAAGAGGTTTTTTCGGCGAGGTTGGTGGTGAGCTCTTCGCATTCACATGGGGGGCGTTTACCAACGTGACGGCCGGTGTGGTGTGCTCGAGGGCTTTCTTTCGTAATTTCTGCAGTGGTTTGATACCGCTGGCGTGTTTTATGTGCTATTTTTGTGTCTGCAACTGGGGTTAGCTTATTTAGTTATATTTTTGTATTGAATTTGGTTCTGTTATTGGTCTTTTTTTTCTCTCTAGTTTTTTAATAGAAAAATAGCTTGTGTTGTGTAGTGTAGCAGGTCTACCTATGGTTATGGCTAGTTCTATGTTTAAAGTGGTTTCTGACTCTAGTCCAGAAATTATTAATGCTGTCATAAATGTTGTTGCTAGTCCGAGCTCTGAAATGCAGAGTTCTATATTAAATAATGTCTCTGAGTCAAGTTCCGGAAATGAGATAGCGAATATGGATATGACTGACGCGGAGGATGGTGGTGCTCAATTTACTGAGAATAATCCTGTTTTCATACGTTCCTCTGCTCCAGTTGAAGCACTGTTGATAAAGGCGGCAGGAACTTTAACAATTTTCTTAACAAGCACAGAGTCAGCAGCAATTCCTAAACGTAACTCTCGTGAAGTTCAAATTAAAATAAGGTCAAAAGTTCAGAATTCTGAGAAAATTGATAATGTGAAATTTACTCGATCTGGAAGTATAATTTTTTCTACCAAGGATGAGTCGTGTGCCAGAAACATCTGTAAAATTTCTTCATTTCTTGGCATTCAGGTTTCTGCAAGAGTGATATGGGAAAAAATCTCCAACAGATTCCTCCTGTTTAATATTCCGGTCGATATTCCATTAGCAGATATTGCCCCGGGGATAGAGGAGTCAAACAATCTACACATTTTAGAAGTGTGTCGTTTCATGAAGAAGGAAAGCAAAAATGAAACGTCCCTGGTGCATTTTACAACTTTGGGTACCTCCCTCCCACCTGAAATCAAAACATGGTTTTCTGTCCAGCGAATACAACAGTTTATCGACCGTCCTCGCCAATGCTCAAAATGCTTCAAGTTCAACCATAATACAACTCGTTGTAAATCGGAACAACTGTGTGCCACCTGTGGTATTCATCATGATGGTGCTTGCACAGCCACTCTTTGTTGTGCCAACTGCCGAGCAGAGCACAGATCGGATTTCAATCAGTGCCCGTTTTGCCTTAAAGAAGTAGAGCTATTACATTTCAAATGCAAAAACTTTTTTTCTTTTATAGACCCTCGCCGTCAATTTTCTCCTAAATCCGAAGTCAAGTCTTATGCTAAAATAGCAAGTGTCCAGAAAACAGAGGTGCATGAGTTCCAAAAAATCATCGAAGTTCGTACCAACACTATGCTGAAAATTACAGTTGATCTTTTTACCAAACAATCAGAGAAAGTTATAGAAGCTATCACGGATATGAGCAACATGCTCGTAAATTGTATGGCAAAGTTTTTCGCCTGAGAGATGGAAAAAACACAACCATGACAGTGATTCTCAGATGTGGTAGCACTCCTGATTATGAACTGTTTTCTATTATTGGTTTGTTGCTGGTGATTGCGAGTAGCAACTTACCTGGGTGGATAAAAAAAAGTGTCTTTGGTGTGTTTATTGTGTACTCTTCTGATAGTCATAGCTAGGAGCAGTTGCCTTAGTTGGTTTTGGTGCTCGTACTATATTGTGCGGTTGTTTTTCTTTATGTGGCTCTATGGGTATTAAAATTGTTCAATGGAATTGCTGTAGTATTTTGAATAAAGACCCCTGGCTCAAGTGTCCTCTGTTCGCCTCTGCTGATATTTTGGTCCTCCAAGAGACGTTCTTATCTTCAGGCAAGTCCCTAGTTATCCCGGGTAAAGTTGTGGATCGCCCGGGTGGTAGTCTTGCCATTGCGGTAAACTCCGCGTGGTCTTCTCAGCAGTTGAACTTCGCAAGTTATAGTTGGTCTAATGAAGTTATGGGTAATCGGGTCTTCCTGAACTCGGGGCAGATCAATATTATTAATATTTACTCCTCGTCGGGACTTGTGGTGACTGACTTCGATGAAATCTGTCGCACTTTGTCTGGGAGTTCCTTTATTTTGGGAGACTTCAATTTACACCATCCAATGTGGGGTTCCTTGGTGTCGTCCCGGGCCAGTGAGCATTTTGTAGATTGGATCTCGGATAGTTCCTTTTGCTTAATGAATATCACTGATCATACGCACGCGGCTCCTAATGGTTCTTCTTCTCTTATAGACATGTCGCTCTGCTCTCCGGACCTTTATACTCGATCCACGCTGACTGTGAATGAGGATTTGTATGATAGTGATCATTAACCGATTGTTATCTCTGTTGGCCTTCGTTCGCCATCTCTTCCTAGTTCCACTCTTTATAACAGGCCGCTGATCTGCCGGGAAATCAATAGTAACCTTCACTCGTTTTCTGAAAATGATTTTGATGCTTTCCAGTCGATGGTCCACAGTGCGATGTCGAAGTTCAGCTTTGTTCGTCCTGGACCCTCGAAGTGCCTCCCAGTCTGGTGGACTACTAGGTGCAGTAACGTCAGCAAGCAGAAGAAGTTTTTGTTGAAGAAGGCTCGTCTACTGGTTTCAAGCGATTACTGGATCAAGTATAAGAGGACCTCGACTAAGCTTCGACAGGCTGTCAGAGAATCTAAGCGGCGGTTCTGGGATAAGATGTGCAGTGATGTAAGAGACCCTCGTCTCCTGCATAAAGTCTTTAAAAAATTAAGAACCGCTCGAGTACCCCCCAAGCTCCCATTTTCTTCTACAGGGTGCTGACTCGCCTGGTTCAATTGCGGTGTCTCAGGCCGAAATTTTGGCCGACCACTTCAGTGCGGATTGCGATCATGAGCCAATTCTTTTCACGTATGGGGGCAAAGACAGCTTCTCTCTCAACGGCCTTCTCACGTTACCGGAATTGAAAGATGCCATTCATCGCACAAAGACCTCCATTTCTGGGGAAGGCAAGATTAGTGCCGTGCTTTTTAAAGGCTTAGATGATCTCACTCTTGAACGTTTGCTGCAGCTTTTCAATGAGAGTTGGACCTCCGGTGACATTCTGTCTAGCTGGACCTCTGCTATGATTCTGCCTATACTTAAGTCTGGGAAACCGTAAATGCATGCCTCCTCGTATCGTCCTATACCCTTGACATCGGTAATGTGTAAAATCTGCGAAAAGATGATCTCAAAATGGATTACACGCCACCTCCTTGAAAATAAGATCCTACATAGTAGACATTTGGGTTTCTAACCCTTTCGTGATAGCCATACGGCGCTGACGATGCTGCATCTCTATATTCAACAGGCTAGGAGGGAGAAGAAGTATATCTTGAGTGTTGCTCTTGACCTTCAGGCAGCATACGATTCGGTCTACACTGACGGATTAATCTACAAGTGTGCTCAAATTGGCGCCTCTGGCCAGATGCTTCGTTGGCTCCACCGCTTTTTATCCTGCAGATCCATTAAAGTGGCTTGGAGAGGTGTTATTTCATCTGTCCGGACCATTCGTAGAGGGAGTCCTCAAGGCTTTTTTGAAGTTCTGGAGGGTCTCGGCATTAAATTTCTAATCTATGCGGATAACATCTTTGTTTACTGTGATTGTGCCTCTTTGGCGACCTGCTAGGCTAAATTGCAAGAAACTTTAAGGCTGATCATGCAGTGGTGTAACTACTAGACGTTGTCGATAAGACCGGATAAGTCTCAAGCTATCAACCTATCGAGAAGGTTAGGGGATTGCGAGTCACATTTCAGTGTCAACGGAGGGATCATCGAGTGGTGCTTAGAAATTAAGTTCCTTGGGTTCTATGTGGCTCAACGGGGTGGCTTCTGCAAACATGCTGAATACCTCAGGAAGAAACTGTTCTCGAGGATAAATATTTTAAAGTCTTTGGCTCAGAAAAGGTATGGTGCAAGATCGTTTCACCTTCTCACCTTGGTTTCAGCGTCGATTCGTAGTGTCATGGAGTACGGTGCTGCTATCCTTAACTTTGCCTGTCCTTCTTTTTTCCAAAAGCTGGAGGTTCTACAGACGAGCGCCCTTAGCGTGGCATTGGGCCTGCCAAAGTGGACACCTAACCTGGTATTAAGAAAACATGCTGATGCTTTCCCTATTATCGACAGAATCAGTATTTTAGCATTCGGGTTCTGGGTCAAGCACCTGCTTTGGGTAGTTGGTCTCCTCTGTGCGAGGCACGGGAAGCGTGTCTGGCATCGATCACTGCTAATATCTCTTGTGTTTCTGATACTTTCAATGAGTTGAATTGCTGTCCGGATCACCTTCTGTGTTTCCAAATCCCTCTGCCTATGAGCGTGAATGCTGTTCATATCGTTACTTTGGGCCTTTCTTTTCAGATTAAGAATCTGGCTGTATACATGATGGCTCCCTTATTTTCAGAATTTATCGAGAATTTCTGTGGCTCTTGAGAAATCATTGCTACAGATACATCTAAGACGACTTCGATCACTGCGATTGCGGGTTGTTCTGCAATTGGTCATTTTGGGTACCGGGTTCCCCAAGTGAACTCGATCTTTATTGCGGAGGCTCTCGCTATTAGTTTGGCTATTTATGAGTTAGTCTCTTTGTCTCGTCCAGTCTTGATTCTTTCAGATAGCTTGTCAGTTCTCTCTGCACTTCAGTCGATCTCTCTTAAGTCTCCTAAGGTCATCATCTGGCTGCATAATAAAATCATTAGGGTTTCGTCCCTCTCACCTACTATTCATCTGTACCGAGTCCCGGGACACCGGGGATCTCCTTAAACGAAATGGCAGACTATCTTTCAACGAGTGTAAAGGCATCTGACATTTTGATTGACTGGATAGCTCCGGAGGACTTAATCAGTGCTTATAAGATGAAAGTCAAGCTGCGCTTTAGTCAGCTTTTTGATTCTGGTAAATATTTCTCTTCGCATGAGGATATTCCTAGTGTTAAGCGTACTCATAGTTGGGCCGACAATAGAAGGGATGATGTTTTGATTACTCGGCTTCTCTGTAGAATGTTGATAACTCCTGCAATTTTAGCTCGTTTTAAGATTCTTACTGACGGTAGTTGCCGTACGTGTGGTGTGTCTGGCTCCTTGGAGCACGTTTTATTTCTATGTCCTAGGTATCGGTCTCGGCGCAGTCGATGTTGGAATAATGCTGTGTTGAATAGCGAGTGCTTATTTCTTTTGTGTGTTTTATTAGAAAATTTTGTGCCTGTCACGGGTTCTGTGTTTCTACTTTGAACTTTCTTCATAGTATTGATCGTTTCTAGTTGGGTGCTACTCTTCTTGTTATCATTGTTCATGTGCTCATTCTCCTCAGGGGTCGGGGTATAGTTTTCGTCTGTGGTTTCTTGGATTGGTGGATTATTCGGGACAACAGCCTTATTGCTTTAGGTCCCAAAGCTCACCCCCTCAAACTCAAACTCAATTTTTGTTTATTTTAAAACTTTCTTAGAATATGTTATTTTAAATATTTACAGACTATATCAAATCGAGTACCAATTAATTTCTGTTAATAGACATTAATGTTTACAGTTAGTAGTGAAGCGATTAAAAAAAAATCTCTTTATACGTCTCTCCCAGCTTTTGCCAATAGTTCATGTTGTCAAAATGATTATTTATTTTTACTTATTTTCGGAATTTTACGTTGTGTTACTTAATTGATGGATTCGAATAAAAAATAGTGTTATTTGTAATTCTAGCGTTATGTTTTATATTAAGAATTCCATCAAATATATTTCTACTTGCCGATCGAAGGCTGAAATGTGCGATGCAATTGGATAAATTCACAAACCAAAAGTTATTTATTTATTTTCATTATTTGAATTACATTTAAAATTATAATTTTTTAAATGGTTTTAAAAAGTGTGCGAAAATCTTCAACATGGCGTCTATAGTAGTACGTACACCACTTTTAATAAGTGCGGCGTATACGATGGAATTTCAGTTTTTTTTTACCATTTTCGGACGTAGCGACGTATACGCCAGGGCGGCTTATCTACCCGAAATTACGGTACTTCATTTTAGCTTTTATAATGACTCTTGTAAATAATCAGCTGTTATATTTTCTACTTTCATTCTACAACTTTCTTAGGCTGCATTTGAAACATACTTGCAGTATTCAAACTAAACATTTCCTATCACTATAATGTCTGCAAATTTATGAGCAACTGGAAAGCATTTTCAATGTTTCAATTTAAACTCATCGCGAGTCAGTGATAAATGATAAATTTAAACATTGAAGTTCCTAGCAATGAATAAATAGGGCCTCATTTAAGCCAATACAGATTAAATCAGTAAGTAATGTAGAAAATTTCTTAAGGAAAAATAAACAAAATTTTAGGAATAGAGATAGTTTCGTTTCTTGCCGAATGTTTGGCAATATTTTCCCTGAAACTAAGATTTTGGACAAAAATGAAACCAAATATTCAGCTAAATTCTAATTCTATATTAAAATTTTCTCATGTCCCTGTGAAAAGACTGTACCTAAATGAATAAAGTAAATTCTGTTTGCTAATTTTAATAATGTTGTTTGTGTTTACATATATATATATATTTTAAAGCATATGTTTACATATATATATTTTTTAATTTTTTTATATATACATTTTATTCTAAATCAAATTTTAAAACTGAAAATACATTGATATCGTCAATAGTACCTTTATATGTTTAACTTTGAAAATCACCAGTATTTATTTTTTTACAAAATCCAATGAAAGTTCATTACTGGTCGTTACATTTTTTGTTCCTTTTCCAAACATTTTTTTTTGTTATATTGTTATATAAAGTAGAGAGACTTCATTCTTTTTCTTATTCGCAACAATTGTTATGCATGTTCTGAGTAGCTACATTTTTCTAATAAATTTTTGTATGCAAGCATTGTTGGTTTGTCAGCAAACTGTTTTATATGTTTTTGACCTCCTTTTTTTTTGTATACATAGATCTTTAAAGCCCTGTGTTTTAATTTAATGGTGCATAGGATTTTTTTTTTTTTTTAAGATATCATTTAGGAGAAGGGTAGGAAGGTAATTAATGTTTTTTAGTTCATAATTTAATCTTTTACTTTCAAAACTTTTTCAGCAGATCTGTCAAAAAATTAATAAAATTGCTTTTTGTTGAAAAGAGTCATTGGTAAACAACTGTAGTTCGGTTTCTAGAAATATATTTTCGCCTTTTGACTAATTTTTTCACAAATGCCTTTCTATTTTTAAAATATAATAAACTTTTCTTCTTTTAACAGTATGATTTCTTACAAAGCACTTTTCTTAAATGTTTCTCACCTTAGTTAATAACTGAAATTTTTCTTTCATTTATAGAATTCTTCAATAATTTGTGCTGCTCATATCCAAAAATATAGGGAATAACAGCTGAACAAGATTCTTCATATCATTTGTATTTTGCACTGGGACGACTAAGTGCTTAGAAAACAGAAAGGTATATGGACTTATTTTCATTCATTCTGTTCTCTTTTTAGCTTATAGGCAGTGGTGTAGTCCCAGAAAAAAAAGTGGGGGGACGCTCATAGTTTCGAACATTGGGATCTGTATCACACATAGGGCAAACTTTATTTTGAATCTTGCTTTTCATTTTTAATTGCACGGAAAAGTAATTGAAAAATTAAATTTGAAATTAAAATTAAATTTAAAAGTAAAATTTAAATTAATTTAATTAGTTTGTTTATCTGTTGGACACTAAATAGCTTGCTATAGAATTCAAAAATTTAAACATTTATTTCATGACTGAAATATTTTGGAATAGAATTCTTAATTCAGTAACACTAATTCAACAATGAAATTTTTATTAGGATTTGTTTTACATTATTTATTTTGGAAATAGTTATAAAATAACTGTTTTCCTCTGAGAGCATTGAAAATTACTGTAGTTTTACTTTATGAACAGATGTAGTGTAAGGAATTTATTGTAATCATGGAAAAGAAAAATAAGACTGAAATTTTGGTATATCTTTACTTTTTTAAGCCCCCTGAATCCATTTGCCTATTTTTACAACAATTCTCTATGCATGTGCGTATACATGTGTGTATGTTGATATTTCCTTTCAGATTCCCAAAGTCTTTTTTTCTTCATGTGTGTTTGAACATGATAGCATTCAAACGGTGTTTTTGACAGGGCTCAAATTTTGAATTTGTGTTATACATGATGAATAGACTATTTAATATTCTGAGATTATATGCCACTGTTCAAACTCTAATTTGAGAGAAATTCGACACGTTTTTCACATCTAGGCAATTTTTAAACCATTTTTTGACCAGAAATAACAAATAAGTACTGTTTACGTGAGACTAAATATCAAAAGTGTGACCAAGGCCGAAGATAACCGATAAATAATGTTTTTTATTGGTTCGAAGAATACGTTCAGTACTCAATGATGAGAGGGGAAATAGTTAAATATCCTTCGACATAACTTTTCCAAAAATTGCTTTTCATCAAGATTTCTTTAAAAAAAAATTGAAATAGAAACTTTAAATTAGTAACTATAGATTACTTCTAATGTGTAAATGCAATACTTGATTTTTTTTTTTTCAAAAATTAGAATTTTAACGGTGTGAAATGCGAAAAGAACATTCTAAAATTTCAGTTTCCTCACGATTTCTCAAGAAACTTAAAACATGGCACTTATGTATTTTCAGGACTTACATGCTCGTTTAACACATTTTTTTTTCAATTAAAATTTTAATACCATAAATTGATGGAAAAGTCCTCTAAAATCGTCTCATCATGATTTATTCGAAGCTGTTTTTTACAAGAAACTTGAAAATAAATATAGTGGTAACTATTAACATGTAAATGCTCACGAAGAACGGCTTTTGAAAATTTTGAAATTTTAAGTGATGAAATGGACTGAAAACCTTCTAACGTTGCTATTTTTCTGAAATTATCAGGGCTAGAAACTTTAAATTTGACATAGTTATTTTTAACGCGTTATTCTGGTTGAAAAAATGAAATAGGATTGAAATTTGAATGTGTGAATCGGCGCAGTGAATGTTACCACTTTATTAACAAGAATAAAATCTACTCTAATTATAAATCTATTTGAATTGATGGCATTCGATAAAGTGATTAAAGAGTCGAGCAGAAATTATTAAAAGATAGCTTTTTGAATTGGAGTTTCGATACCAAATAACACTTATATTTGTACCAGGTGAGTTATTTAAGAATAACTTTCCTAATAAATTAGTTTTCAAGTTATTAAAAAAGTGTTTCAAATTAATTTTAATTAAATATTTAAATAAAAGTGAAAAATTGTTTCAAAACAACAGCAATATATTTGATTTTCTCACAGTTTAATAATATGCATTACTTTTCCTCTCTCTCAGAGAACTTTTCAGAAATGCTCTCATAAAAGTTTTCGACTCTTTATACTTTTCTAGTTTTCGTGTCAGTAGCCATTCTATGATTTTCTATTTACCAAATTTTGAGTAAACCTGTGGTTTTAGCTTGGAATAAGTAGTTTTTTAATGATTTTGTTGCAGCAAAAATAAAATTTTTATGACTGACAAATTCTGAATAGAAGAGTTGTATGCATTATTTTTTTTTTTTTAATTAATGAGAATATTATTTAGCTGTCATAATATTTCAGTATTATCTTATTTTAAGCATTTTTATAATCTACATTGCCTACTTATCTCCAAAAGGTAAAAAATTGAAACTCGTGTCAATCTTTATGCACGCCCTGCATACCGGCCAATATATTAATTGTTCACAAATGTTTGTAAAATTAATTTTAGAGCAATAATGTGTGATGGAAAAGCATGTGTAGTATTTTTTACCAAAAATAAAATTTCGTTTCGTTTAAACAAACTTCAGGTCATAATTGCTTGTAACTGGTAATGTATTCATTTAAATTATTTTGAGGGTCCATATATAGAAATTAATAATTATATGCGGATCACACAACACACTAAAATTTAAACCTGCAGCAAAAGACATTTCAATAAATATCCGGTATCAAATAGTGTATTTGAATTTTTTTTGTGTGTGTGACCCTGTATACAAATATCATTTACATACCTAATTAATGTTTTGTTCAGCATAATGTAAAAAATAATTTATAAAATGCATAATACACAGCTTTCAAATGGTGCCCTTTCGCCCCTAAAGTTCCCTTTTTAGAAAAAAAATCCCCTTTGGTACACTTCGTCCTTTTTCGGTGACTGAAAAGAAAAATTAAAAAAATTTACGAATGTGGAAAAATCGCTGCAAAATGTAAAATTCTCTAAAAATCGTAAAGGACAAATTTTACTATACAGTCGAACCCCGTTATAGCGAACTTCAAGGGACCGAAGGTTTTGTTCGCTATATCCGATGGTTCGCAATATCCGAACCGTTAAGAAAAATGTTAGAGTTCACAATTTGTATAACTCATTAGTTGCTATATATGTATATTCAATAATGATGCATTAAAAAAGGGTAAAATCTATTATATATAACCATTAAAGAATTAAATTGACTAAAATCGATTACATTAAACTGACACAATACTAATTAAATTAACAAACAAGGAAGACAAACGTGAATAAATTAACTTCACCTTCAATTGTTGCTCACTGTTTTGACGCAGTGAGTTGATATAAATCAATAGGTAATTGATTGATCAAAAAATGGAAAAAACAGTTCGATTCCAAATCGCTTCCATGGTCAGTCTTTCCAATTTTATATCCTTGCGTTAAAAAAGGAATTTGTAAATGTGTCAAAACGTTTTCCGCTTGTTGAGCAGAGCAGTTGAGAACAGCTGTAAAAAAAAGACATCGCTTATTTGCACCATGTTTCACTAGCCGGCATACATTTTCGGCACAGATGTCATATTCGCCCCATATTGGCGCGATTGTTTTCAGTTGCCAATTTGGCGAAAACATCAACAGCATAAACAACATAATCCGGGTTACCACATCAAGCAAAATAACGACACTTAGGCGCAAGTTAAGTACCCGTTGCCTATATGATATTGGCGTCAGAAAAAATCGCGCCAATATGGGGCGAATATGACATCTGTGCCACATTTTCTTATGAAATTGGAGTCGAGGTCCTGTTTTCACAACTGCGGGAAAAAAACAAAACAAAAAAACCATGGTCGACTGGAAAAAAAATGTTCGTTATAGCCGATTCTTAAGATTTTGGAGGTTCGCTATAAAAGGATAAATTAGCATTAAATACAATAGGAAAACGGCGGGACCAAAATTTTCGTTCGTTATATCCGGGGGTTCGTTATAGACAGAGTTAGCCATAACGGGGTTCGACTGTAGTGGGCTTGTATAGTATAGAATTGTAACCGGAATTCTTTTATGAATGTCAAAAAATCGCCACGTTATGCTAAAAAACGTTAAACTCAATGAAAGTCACGTTCAAAATCACTAAAAATTAAAAAATTTCAGAGGACAAAATTTACTACGTTAAACTACCAGAAGATTGAAACCGAAGGACAAAAAATCGCCGCAAAACGCAAAAATTCAAAAATTGCATAAAAACTTCAAAAATCACGGTACAAATTCCGAGACAAATTTATTGAAAAGAGGACAAAATATATTACACTGGGATTGGAACAGACAAAAAATCCTCTAAAAATCGAATAAAAAATTGCGAAATATTCAAAAATCGCTGAGCGAATTCCGAATAAACATTACTGAAAAGAGGACAACATTTATTATAACGGGACAAAAAAATTAAACACAATTCCTTTTACTAATGTTGAAAAATCTCCGCGAAATGTACAAAAAATCGCTAAAAATTCATAAAAATCACAAAAGACAAAATTTACTAAAGTAGGCTATAACATTGTCACTGGAATTCTTTCACAAATGTGAAAAAATCGTCGCGGAATGGAAAAAAAAAGGGTAAAAATTACAATCTGAGGACGCAATCGCGAAAGGACAAAATCTATTACATTAGAGCTAAGGGTTTGAAACCGAATTCCTTTTTCAAATGTCATAAAATTGAAACGAAACGAGGAAAAAAAGCAGAAATTCGACAAAAATAAATCGCTGTACAAATTCTGAATAAACTTTATTAAAAAGTTGAAAAGAGGATAAAATTTATTACTACTGGACTGAAAAATTAAATTTGAATTCCTTTTATTAATGTGAAAAAAAAAAATCACCGTGAACGGTAAAGAAAAAAAAAAGCTAACAATTACAAAAAAATGTAAAATAAAAATCCGAAAACTGGCTTCGAAGTGCATAATTTTAGACATATGTGTATCTCGCCTCTATCTTGTAGCTGTATGTGCAGAAGTCTTTTCAGCACATAGACCACACAGACCAACCTCTATCTTTATTATTATAATTATAGATTTAGTTTTGCTTTCGATTTTGATGCAGAAGCATATCCCTCTATTAAAGGAAATCTTAATTAAAATTTATTCTTATTTTTGTTATTATTTCTTGAATATATTTTTATCAAAAGAAAGTTACACGTTTACAAAGTCACACGTTTTAAGTTGACCTGAATATGATTTGACAATTTTTTATAATTTCTCTCTGTATATGATACATATTTCGTAGCCACTCTATTCCAAAAACTAAAGTATAGAATTTCATCAAATATCATATTTAATTAGACCTTAGCACATACAAGTGGTAATCAGGTTTTGGTGTATATGGCCCAACAGGTGGCATTACTATGCTGCATTTTTCACAATTTGCAATATCTAATCTCAATATCTATGAAATTTCACAAAATTTTACATTCACTTAATGCTTGACATAAATAGCTTGACATAACGCTTGACATAGATTTTAGTGTATTTCGCCCAACAGGTGATGCTACTGTGTCGCATTTTTAACTTTCCGTGATAACCAAATCTCGGCTTGTTTGGGATGGAATTTCATTAAATTTAATATGTAAGATGATTATGAATAACTGTTGATTCAATATTGGTTTTGATCACTCCCCAGGGGGCGTTGCCACACTATGCTTTTTCTGATGAACATCATAGTTTATCATCTCAGTTTTGTGTAGAAAGAAACTAAAATTTAAATTAAACTTTTAATGCTTGATGTAATTAACACTATATATGTTAAACTAATTAAAAATTTTAATACTCAACAATTTGAATTAAAAATTCATGCTTTTTTTAAGGAGAATTATGAAAGTGAGTGCTCAATATTGAACACTTTCTATCTTTCTGCTGTACAATATTTGAGTATGTTTAAATAAAGCTGTGTACATTGCTTAGTTACTATCTTTATAAAGATAATGAATTGACATATTTTCTGGGATATTAAAAAAAAAATGCTTGCATATTTAGAAAAACTCGGTGAAGTATTTTTTGACGAATGGCCCCTTTTAGTCCCCCCTTTGAATATAAATGGTTCTTTGAAGGCCCTTTTTTAAATAAAAATGACCTCTTTCCCACTTTTGGGGAACTAAAATGTGTTGGGAGCCCAGATAATGTAATCAAAAACACGTTTCAGCAACTCAACCCATAAATGAAATTGTGATTATTCTTTTGTGTGGCCTTGTAAATGTACTATAAACATTTCGTGCACCGTTTTCCATATTATAGTTTCCCTTAGTTTTCCATGCGTTTCAAATAATTATCATTAAAGGATCATGGCGTTTGGAAATATTTTTTAATGTCCCTGTAAACAAACGATAAATACTATTTCCGATAGGGAGCATGTAACGAATTTCGTTATACTATTTAAAATATTATAACTTCATTAATGTCTATTTGAAACAATTTCTGCCAATAAAGCGTAATATGAAAGAACTCACTTTTTGTTTTCGCGTAAACGAAATATGATGCTATACACATCATTTATAATAGTGATATACTAAATTGAACCTCAAAAATATGCATACAATTTTGCCACAATCCAAGCAAACTTTTAAAATGTGAATAGGCAACCAGCCCAGTAAACACTTTTCAACTTTATTGAAAAGTATTAAAAAACAATCCCTTATTTCCAAAACTGTTAATTTATTGGTGTGTTCGTTTTTTAAAAATTAATAAGTTTGGAAAGTCTGCGTCCTCCCGCGTCTCTAGCGTCCCCCTTGAAAATATAAAGTAAGGGGGCGCTCGAGATAAAATAAAAAAGTGAGGGGACGCCGTCCCCCTGCGTCCCCCCTCGACTACACTACTGCTTATAGGCTATCAATGGCTGAGAGCTAATGTGTGAGCAGGCTCTGTATGCACGTACGTACATAACACAATAACTCTTGATAGAAATTATGTCGTGCAATATACAGTGATATAAAGGTAGAGCATAGATGACTTAATTCACAATAGTATTACACTATAGTATTTGTTCAGTGTGCTACATGCACTTTATTTGTTTTTCTTTTTAGCTTCATAGCATATAGCAAAAATATGTTTTGTAGCAAAAATTAAGATCAATCAACAATCTAAAATAAATTCTGCTTAGAAATAATATAAATTTTATTGAATAAAATTTCTTGTTAAAATTAGCATATGAAATGGAAAAATTGAAAATTGCCATGACACTTATTATAGCTCGGGTATCTCAAAATCATTTTTAACATTATAAGGATCCACATGATGTTATACTTTGGTAATGGCCAACTGCTATACCATTTCACATTTCATGATTTGCTGTGTTCAATCTTTCTCCATCCACAACGTAAATATTGACATTCATGCATTAAGTTACTTCATTAAAATCCTTAAATAAAAACAAATAAAACCACATGGTACTTTCAACCTATCAATTTTATTCTATAATTTTTATATGCATTTTTTTATATACTGATGTGGCAATAACAAATAGGTTTAAATTTATTATTGAATTCTGTGAATTTGTTGCTGTCCTTTTCCCATCTAAATTTAAAATACTGTATTTCTAATGGGGCTTATTAAACTGTGAGGCTGACACAGAGAGTGTAGTGTTCTTTGGGGCCTTTTTCCAATACCATCACAAAAATTAACTTTATTTCCCATAGACATATTGGAACATATAAATACATGGTTATATTATGCATATCTCTTTTGTTTTTAACCTCATTGATTTTAATTATTACATGCACATACTTGCCCAGTCTCCTGATTTTTTGTGGGATATTCCTGATTTTCACACAATTTCTTCTGCTCCTGATTTTTGACATGTTTTCCTGATTTTCTTGCACATACTTCAATAGTCTGTTATTTTGAATATCAAATAAAATTAAAGTCTTCACTATTATTTTATACTGGATTATGATGAAAGAAAATGTTTTGTAGAATGTCGTAATTCATTTAAAATCAGGTTAAAGAACTTAAATATATACTTGAGTTTTTTCAACATGCAAGAAGTATGTATTTTATTCTTATTTGATTAAAGTGATACATTTAATCTTCAATAACAATCAAGCACAATTTGAAATTAATCTTGCACTTAAATTTATAAAAGGGTTTACTGGGGAAAAAAAGAAAAGAAAAAAAAACCCTCCTGATTTCTGAAATAAAATCTCCTGAATTTTGGGTTTCAGAACTTGGTAAGTCTGCATACACATTTTTATACAAAATTATATTGTTTTATATGTAGAAAAAGAAACATATTTTGTAAAAATACAAAACATCAGTGAAACCTCCTTGAACAGTCACCTCTAAACAACAACAACCTCTGAATACTGACCACATATTGATGGGACCAAACAGATTCCATAGCAGTAACATTAGTACGAACCTCTAAATAAGGAATTCTGAACAACGGCCGCTCAAAAGTCACAAGAAAAAATTTTTTAACAGTTTCTTGTACAATTTCATATTTATTTGCAAACCAAAATCTGGAGCAGATCAAGCAAGATTTACTTAATATGTCATAATATGTCAACAAAATGTTTCTTAATCTCTTGAACACTTAATCCTTTTTCAAAACTAGACATAGAAAAGGAAGACATTAATAATGATGTTGAAAATTTAGATAATATTCATAGAACAACAGCAAGCATGCTAACACAAATGCCAGTAAATTTGTATGTCTGGACAAAGATCTGGACAGTTACTGCTGCATTTGATTCATATACAAATGGTGGAAGATAGGAGAGAGGAAGAGAAAAGTGATGCAAAAGGGGATATGGAAGAGACTATAGAATCACCCAAAATTTCCGGTATTGACACATATACCAAATTTTTGATGAATCGTCGTGAAATCAAACATTTTGCACACTGACTTTCTTAATGCAATAAAACAACAAGGATTAATTAAAAGGACTGTATATTAGGGTGGGCCGAAAAAAACTTTTTTTTGATTTTTGATGATGGGTAGTGCGGAAAAGTGGCCACTAGTGGCACCAAGTTCACACAAAAAATTTGAGATTTTTAGGACAATTCCTATATTTGCCGCTTTTGGCTTGAAGTTTTGCTAAAATGCTGATTTTTGAACTTTTTTAGCAAAAATTTTAAAAATGTTAAATTAAACTTATTTTAATCGTATTTACTT
The DNA here is from genome assembly GCA_963932465.1 of Maratus speciosus. Classification (NCBI taxonomy): domain Eukaryota; kingdom Metazoa; phylum Arthropoda; class Arachnida; order Araneae; family Salticidae; genus Maratus; species Maratus speciosus. Next base: position 422,337,324 of record OZ010799.1, on the reverse strand, counting down.
GAAAAGGCATATTTAATGTTCCGAATGTATAAATATGCTCTGATAATGTATTATTTAATTGCTATGTGTGTTTTAAATTAGACAATTTTTATAGCCTTTTCGTGTTTAAGTGAGCAAAAGTTGCATGTATTGTTTGAATCTTTCAACAGTTTCTCTCCTTTGTCTTGTTTATGCCCCTTGGTCTTCTTTATTTTTTTCGATGCTTTAAGGGTCATATATTTGGGTGACGGACAGCAGAATTCCTCAGAAACAGATCTAGAAGGAGATAAGGGGGTGAGGCGAGAATTTAAGCGAACGCATTAACTCATCGCGATGTTGGGGGTGTAAAGGAGGAAATACAAGAGGGGAGAAAGTGCGATAAGGGATGCTTATTATTTTTCAGTGCTCGGTTTCCCTGTGACATTTGTTCAGTGTAAAAGTAAAACCTTTTTCTCGTGCAATACATTGCTGTTTGGATCGTTTAACATGCCTTTACTGTGTTTTGTGCGTTTTATTACGACGAGTTTAGAAATGGCTAGTGCGAAAGTTCATGATCATGTAAAGGCATGTGATAGCGTGAAAAGTAGCCATTTTGGGGCACCGTGCAAATTGAAAGACTTGCAATTGCCAATTATTGCTGACATCATGATTGATGATTGGTTGACTATTGGTTGCGATACGATATAGAAGAAAATCGAGATATTTATCTTCAACCAGTGGATGATATTATTAAAATGGTAGGTGAAAAAGTTTCCGCAATCTGGATAAAATCTTCCATACTAGTGGTTTCCCAACGAACAATTAACGGAAAGATTAAAAACTATTACAATGAACATAGATCATTGGAGAAATCTTGTAATCATACCGGCCTTAAAGGCAAGGCGATCTGCGAAGATTTCGTACGAAATGCGGAAACCTCTCTCTTTGACATTGCAGCTTGTAAGTGTAGAGGCTTGAACAATTGTAGCTGCGACATCAGACGTAAAGTTCCACATCGGGAGGTGAACTTCTTGAAGGATCAAAGAACTGTTCGAAAACAGTTTATCGGAAATATTGATTTAAAAACAAGCAAAACTCTTGCAAAGAAAATATCGCGGAAAATGAAGAGGAATACAATTCCAACGATTAATAGTGGTTCTGCGACAAAGCCTTCAACGAGTGGAGTTAGATCCAGATGGAAGACAGTTATGTTGTTGGAAGATTCAAGTAGAGGGAGCTTTCAAGCAAGCAGTTCGACTGAATCTGAATTTGAACCAGGCCCTTCAAAGCCAAACACTTCTAAATGCATATTCCTGTCTCACACAGCGTCCGCCATGTCTCAGGGAAACGGAGCACTGAAAATAATAAGCATACCTTATCGCACTTTCTCCTCTCTTGCATTTCCTCCTTCACTCCCCCAACATCGCGATGAGTCACTGCGTTTGCTTAAGTTCTCGCCTCACCCCCTTCTCTCCCTCCAGATCTGTTTCTGTGGGTCCGTCACCCAAATATATGACCCTTAAAGCATCGAAAAAAAATAAGGAAGACCAAGAGACATAAACAAGACAAAAGAGAGAAACCGTTGAAAGATTCAAACAATACATGCAACTTTTGCTCGCTTAAACGCGAAAAGGCTATAAAAATTGTCTAATTTAAAATACACATAGCAATTAAATAATACATTATCAGAGCTTATTTATACATTTGGAACATAAAATATGCCTTTTCAAGTAAATACGATTAAAATAAGTTTAATTTAACATTTTTAAAATTTTTGCTAAAAAAGTTCAAAAATCAGCCTTTTAGCAAAACTTCAAGCCAAAAGCGGCAAATATAGGAATTGTCCCAAAATCTCAAATTTTTTGTGTGAACTTGGTGCGACTAGTGGCACTTTTCCGCACTACCCATCATCGAAAATCAAAAAAAAGTTTTTTTCGGCCCACCCTACTGTATATTTCTATTTCAATTTATTTAATTATGATTTTTTTAAAACTGAAACCTGAATAACACCCACCTCTGAATAGCGGTCACTTTTCATCGGTCTCACTGTTAACTGTTATTCAGAGGTTACACTGTATATATATATATGAATAAATAAGTAAAATTTATTTTTGTTGTATTTTCATTTTGGAATCATTCCATGCAATTAAGTGAAATTTTCATATATATCATTTTCCCTAATTATATAAATGATAATGTATTTTTGAATATAATTTTAAATAATTAGATTGCGTGGCAAACTAATAAATTAATTTGAAAGAAAAACATTTGCAATTTAGGTGTAGCTTGAACAATATTTTGTTTTATATCATACATTATAAAATCAAAACTTCAACTCTTCAGAATTTTAACCCCCTGACAGTCTTGGAAAAGGGCAAAATTGTAATGTTGTTTTCTCTGTATTTTATTTTAAGTTCTGTAAAAAAATTATTCTTTCAACATTTTATACAAAAATTTAATGACGAATATGAATGCAGTCTTTGGAAGTATTAATCATTCATGGGTGCAAGACCTTCAGTCTCAGGATTGATTTCAGTCTTGAAGAGATTTTTGATTGATACTAAATTCTACCTTATATTTAAATAAGAGCAATTTTACCATCAAGAACTTTTAATCCCTTTCTTTTATTGTAAGATATCAATTTTTAGCCATAATGCAAGGCATAGAAGTATTCTAAGTGATTGATAAGTGTGATAGATAAATCACTTATTGTAAGTCACTTATTATTAGATAAATAATTAGATTGCGTGACAAATTAATAAATTAATTTGAAAGAAAAACATTTGCTATTTAGGTGTAGCTTGAACAATATTTTGTTTTATATCATACATTATAAAATCAAAACTTTCAACTGTTCTGAATTTTAACCCCCTTACAGTCCTGGAAAAGGGCAAAATTGTAATGTTGTTTTCTCTGTATTTTGTTTTAAATTCTGAAAAAAAGATTATTCTTTCAACATTTTATAAAAAAAATTTAATGACGAATATGAATGCAGTCTTTGGAAGTATTAATCATTCATGGGTGCAAGACCTTCAGTCTCAGAATTGATTTCAGTCTTGAAGAGATTTTTGATTGATACTAAATTCTACCATATATATTTAAATAAGAGCAATTTTATCATCAAGAAATTTTAATCCCTTTCTTTTATTGTAAGATATCAATTTTTAGCCATAATGCAAGGCATAGAAGTATTCTAAGTGATTGATAAGTGTGATAGATAAATCATTTATTATAATCACACTATTATAACATAATCACTTTCTTCACCCACTTTCATTTGGTTATTTTAATACTCAGAAAACTTTTCAGTCTTGGCTTGGATGGACTTCTTGCACCCATGTAATCATTGTTCAATGTATTAAAAATACATTAAATCAATAGAATTATATTACTTGTATTGCATTGAAATCTGGAGCTTAGTGAACGTATTAACACAGGCTTGGCAGTGAGGGGGGTTTTAACTCTCTTCTCTTTTCTGCAAAGGTGAAAATTTTTTGCCGCTTCATTGTTACAACATCTCCTGTAATTGTGATCTCACCAAGGACATTGTAAGTTTCTATATACATTCCATATATATACCAGGGCTGACCAACGCGGCACCCGCTGGTGCCAGGATGCTCTTTGCAGATTTTCTTGGTGCTTTTTCGTATGTCACTAAGTCTCTGTAAAGTTAAAGATTAATTTAAAAAAGTAAACAATGTTTGCATGTTTTTTTTTAATTATTATTAAAAAGTTTCTAGCTCCTTCCCTCACATAACCTGTTGCTTGGCTTTAAAAAAATGTCATTCTAAATTTACTACTTTGTTATCATTAAAATATATTTTTATATAGAGTGTGTGAATCGTAGAGACCTTATGTCTACTACAATGAAATACAGGTGGTTATCAAAATAATGGAAGCATTTGTGAATGAAAGGGACATTTAAGAATTTACTTCGTAAGCATTAAAATATAATCTTAGCTACCAGATTTTTTTTAATATAAAAAGTACATATGTTAGGTAGTATGAGAGAGCTCTAGAAGAGTTGTCTACGTTTTGATTTTTTTTTTGTCAGAAGCGTAAAATGTCAGACCTCACAGATTTTCAAAGAGGCCAAATTGTAGGAGTCCGACTAGCTGGAGCAACGGTGACCGAAACATCCCAGCTTATAGGCATTTCTAGAGGTACGTTGTCTAAAGTCATGACAGCATACACACAGCGCGGAAAGACAAGCTCAGCAAAGCAAAATAGTGGAGGGAAGGAGAAGCTGAGTGAAAGAGACCGACGGGTATTGAAGCGGATTGTAATGTCTAAAAAGAAAACAACTGCAGCCAAAGTGACCGCAGAGCTCAATCAGCACCTGGATTCTCCAGTGTCAACAATTACAGTTCGGAGATACCTTCATAAAGAGAACATTTACGGCAGAACAGCAATTCCCAAGCCACTTGTCACAGATGCTAATGCCAAACGTCGTGTAGAGTGGTGCCACAACCACAAAACCTGGTCGATTGATAAGTGGAAGACTGTTATATGGTCAGATGAATCATCTTTCACATTGTTCCCCACAACAGGACGGGTACATGTCTGGAGAACACCGTCACAAGCGTATGATCCTGATTGCCTCCGTCCAACTGTCAAGCATGGAGGTGGATTGGTCATGGTATGGGCAGCCGTGTCATGGTTTTCTGCTGGTCCAATCGTAACCCTGAAAGGAAGGATCACTCTGGAGAAGTATAGAGAAGTTTTAGCTGACCAGGTCCATCCCATGATGCAAATTTTGTTTCCTGCAGGAGATGGAATTTTCCAGGATGATAATGCCCCTATTCATGCAGCCAGAGTTGTCCAATCATGGTTTGATGAACATGAGGATGAGGTGGAACATTTACCTTGGCCCGCACAGTCCCCAGACCTCAACATAATCGAACCGTTGTGGTCTATTTTAGAGCTTTCAATCCGGAATCGATGTCCTCCACCGGCATCTCTCATGGAACTTTCACAATATCTCCATGAAGAATGGTACAATATTCCTCTAAACACTATTCAGAATTTGTATAATTCGATTCCTAGGCGAATCGAAGCTGTATTACATGCCAAAGACGGTCCTACGCCATATTAATAAAGAATTCCTTCAAAATCTAGGGTGTTTCCATTATTTTGATAACCACCTGTATATGTTCGAAGTATAAGACATGTGTGACATATATGACTACCGATTCTCATGGCGTGATTAATCACAGGAGCAAACTTCCATCAATAGTTTTGAATAGTAAATGTTCGCCATTTTTATCGCAGAAACTCTTCATTTAAATAGGACGACAATTACTATACAAAAATATTGCTGGAAGTTAGCTTCTGCGATAATCAGACTGCCAAGTACAACTGTGAAATAATGAGTATTGTTGTATCATCTAAGTCAAGTAAATAATGACACCCTTCATTGTTTGCAGGTAGGTGAAAGGCGTCCCTGTTTACCGAAAAGTTGCACAGGCCTGATATATACAACATAAGATTTATGCAAGTCATGTTTATATATATATATATATATATATATTAGGATGTTTCAAAAGTAATGGGTCCGAAAAAAATTTTTCATTTTGATATTGCATACCCTTTTATTTTATGAGGTTTGTTGATATAGGCTTATTTGTAAAATTTCTAGAAACTAGGAAAAAGTTAAGTGACCTCTCAAAGCCGTCAAACTTTTAAATAATTAGCATTTTTTTCGAAAATCTCCAAATTGACATCCATTTTTTCAAAAGCAATAAATAAAACAATTTTTACAGTTACAGTAGGTTGAAGTTTGAATTTAATATTCTTGATCTCTTAAGGTAAGTTTTTTTTAAGTGTTTCTTCAATGGCCAAGTAATGAATTGCTGATGATATTCTACTGTGTGATAGAGGAGCTGACCTTGATCCTCATCTTACACGAGTACATTATTGAATTCAGTGTCTAATAACACACGCTTACTGTTACAGCACGTTTGGCACAATCATTTACCACTAATAAAGAATATTTTTTTTCTTTGACAATATTATAATTGTTTATCTACAAATGAATCAACATTGTTTTTTAGAAAAGAACTGACAAATTTTAGGACTGTAAAAAGATTGATTGCTTGGCTGCAAAATCTCGTAGCATTTAACCAAGTTTCTTCTTAGGTTTTCTGAAATTGAAACAATTGCCTTTTTCTCTTCAATTAATATAGGATCTGAAAAGAGTGATAACCCAATCATGTTCTCACTTAGGTACCAAAGTTTTCTTTTATGTTTTATCAAGAACTTTTTTGCCAGTTCATTGTCTATTTTTTAAAAATAATTCCAGAGATTTAAGAGAATCAAATCATTCTAAGGTGCACTACAGCTTAAAGGTACAGAGGACCAAGCTTTTATATAAATTGTCGCGATAAACAGGTGCGTTTTAATACACATACCTCATATTTCATGAAGTTGAATTGCTCACGAAAGCGAAATTTTTTAATGGAAGAAATTCTTTTTGTTATCCACCGCGTACGATGGTATGCACCAGAAGGGCTGAATGTAACTTTGCTTTTGCCTTTAAGAAATTGTGATGTGATTTCACACAAAGTAGTAAGGGTAAGTTTTATGCCAGTGACTGCACTAAAATTCTAAAGCATTTGCTGGGTTTCCCTGGGTGGCCATCCCGGGTTAGTTTTATGAACTTCAGATAATCATCACAAGTTTTAATATTTCTGTGACTGTTTGTAAAGGAAGGCTACAATGACACTTCTGATTAGTTGTAGCTAGTGTTTTTCATCTTCAGTTAAAACACAACCATCAGTATCCTTACCAATTGCTGCATAGCTGGCAATATTTATCATGGCCAGTAATCTTTAATTCTACAAAAAATAGCGATTTGAGGTCCTGATTCCTGGTGAAGTGAAAATAAGTCAAATACAGCAGAAACTATGATTATAAGGTTATGATGCTTCTTATGTTCGTGCTGTACAAACATTTTATCCTCATGAAACGTAATCATTTTCTGCACTTCTAGTTGATCATGAAGATGTTTTATTTTGATATTGCATACCCTCTTATTTTATGAGGTTTAATGATATAAGCATATTTGTAAAATTCTAGAAACTAGGAAAAAGTTAAATAACTTCTCAAACGTGTCAAACTTTTAAAAACTTGGCATTCATTTCAAAAATCTACAAATTGATGTGCATTTTTTCTAAAGCAATAAACAAAATAATTTTTAAAGTATGTTGAAGCTTGAATTTAACATCATGCACAAACGATGTAATGTTTGACCAGTAGTTGGTAATAATTGGTTATAAAGTTCTTTATGAAAAAAGGAAATCAGATGTGAAGACCACATTATTAGTTTTGGTTTTTCTACTGGAGATATGTCACTCGTCTTGTTTGAGAAAAAAAATTGCTTAAATTTGTATTTGATACAACAATTTCATCAATTTTCACAGTAATTGTGAGGAAATATGTTATAAAGAAAGTATTAAAAATTGAACTGGAACATCATAATTCAGATTTCAGAACATGTAACCAACCCACATGAAATAAGCTCCTTTCTCTATAAATACGAGACATTTCTCTTTACTGCGTTTTTGAAAATTTTTTTCTTCTTTTCACTTTAAGTGATTTATAATAAAGGTTTTAATAAACTATATATTTCTACTATGTGCAATTGCAACATCACTAAAATAACCCTTATTCTAAGGAAATACTAGATACCTCACTTCACTTCCATTTTTGCACTTTTTATTCTTCACTTTACTTTATGCGATTTATGATAAAGATTTTAATAAACTATATTTCCATTACGTACTGTGTGGTGTCATAGATAGAGGAAATTATGAGGAAAATTAATGCGTTATTCCAATTATTTCCATGGTATAATGACAAGCTTAAAAAATACAATTATGAAATCTTTAAGCTTCTTGAGAGGTCAGTTGTTATTAACACTAGAACCGCGGGAAATTTTACTCAAGTTTTACAAAAATATTTCACATCAGAATTTTTATTTAAATTTGTTTTACTTATTTATTTAACTTATATTTTTGCAGAATATATTTAACTTACTTTATAAAGAGTTTTTTGGTTCGAATTGGCGTGTATTCATTCAGTTGTCATTTTGACCCTTCACCGCAGTTCTAGTGTTAAAATAAAAACTTCAAATTTTTGCAATGTGCTTATCTCATCATTTCTCACAATTTAAGCCCCTATGCATGTCACTTTTCAATTTTTTTTTTTTTTTTTTTTTTTTTTTTTTTTTTTGGAACACCCTAATATATATATCTTATATACATAATATTTATTATGACATCTATATGTCATGTACTTCTTATTTAGATGTCATATATGTGTCACATATAACTATAACTTGGTCATGTATGTCATATAACTTTATGATTAATCTTCAGGGCTGCTATAGTAAGAAACTACCTACTTTTTTAACAAAAATTGTCTTCAGAAATATTTGATGAAATTGTAGAAATTAGATTTTGTAATAATTGAAATTACTTGCCAACTGCTAAATTTAATAGCATGCAAAACAACATCTGTCATATATAATTGTTTGGTTGAACTAATAGTACCAAAAGAAAAGGAATTTAAAATTTGGTACAGTAGACTCCCTTAAATCTGCGACCCTAAAATCCGCGAATTTTTTCAGATGTAAACAATGAAATTTACAGTTAAGTTGCAGGAACAAAATCCAAGATGGCGCCGGAATCAGCGACTACCGCAATGTGTTTTTTCTAAATTTTTTGTTAATCATTCTCTTTTGGCTATTACAGCGGATTTATTACTAAATATACATTACTTTTGAGTTGATATAAATTAGCATATCTATATAAAAAATTCCAGGGTTTGAAATGGAAAAATCCATGAACCGGAATGCTATTTTAAAATTATTGTTCGCAGAATTTTTTTTTAAATTATAGACAAATTTATTTATAAGTATACAAAGCAGTATAAGAAAAGCATTCAAGACTCTAAATAACAATGAAAAAAGTTACAGAGAGCACAATAAGCTACATATCGATCTTACGATCGCTTGACCACTAGATGGCAGCACAGGACGTTTTGGAATCGAATTGAATCGATTTCATCCCTAATAATTTGATATTTTTCTAAATTTTTATTTTACATAATTATTTTAATAATTACTTACTTTTAAACTAATAAATTATTTTAATATTTTACTTATTTTAATGTTTGCTTTTATTGTAAGTATTCATTATAATTTCCCTTGCTTAACTACCAATCAAATTAATGTTTCAAAAATGTAAACAAATCAGTGACCAGGAATCCACAAAATTCTAAAATCTCCACAACCTCTGGTCCCAAGCTGTGCGGATTTGAGGGAGTCTACTGTAATTATATTGTGTAGGAAACTTCATAAGCATGTTAAATTCAAAAGGTGTTTCTCAAATGATTTTTGAAAAAATATTACCGTAAAATACCATTAATCCGCCCCTCCAAAAATGACGGAATATCGTAAAAAAATCGGAGGGGGTGCTTACACGGTATAAAAATTGTAGTAATGATATCTATGGGTGGTGGGGATGGTAATGGCCGATCGTCGCAAAATACGCATTATTTTAATAAAGTGAGAAAAGAAAAACATTTTGAAAAAAAAATTATATACAAAATAGAAAAACAGTATAACTTTGCGATTAACGCAGATTTCAAATTATCGAAAATTCTGGATTTCAAAAGCTTTGAAACTGGAATGCATTTAGATAAATATTAACACTAATATATGCATAAGATAAATAACAACACTAATATTTGTCATTAATATGGTAACAGAAAAATAAAAGGAACTTATTAATTTAAAATAATTAAAAAGCACTAAAAAATTGCTTTTGAAAATGTCCTAAAATTCTTTCTAAAACTAGAAACATGTTATGCAGTGTTGCCATCTGCTGTAAATTAAGGACATTAAATAACCGTATTTTTAAAAAAATCATCATTTCTTATCTATAAAGGCTAAATAAATAATACAAATCACAATAATAACATGAAAAATATTGCAAATGAAACTAATTTTTTTTTTAAAAAAGAAGAAATGTGTTTTAATGGGAAATTTAAATCAGACTGACATAGAATTAATTTAAAAAAATAACTTTATCACTACACTAACTCATTTTAAATAGTGATATATAAAGTAAATATTATGTATATCACCTCCAAATATCAAATTAAATCACCAATTCAATACTTAATAATAATAATAAATAATACCAATAAATCCAATTTCGCGTTATTTTGGCGCCATCTACCATAACTTAAAAGAAAGAACACGATATAAAATTCCGAAAGTTACTAAAAAAAAGGCTGTATATTGTTATTATCACTATTATTTTATATATTTAGTAATAATAATACACAAGGCAAATGGTATTATGAAAAATATTAATTATACGTATAACTATGAAGTTGTGTAGCTGTACAGAATGGAAATACAGATTGGTAGTGGGGAAGTTCGATGACGTGAAGCGATTCTTAATCGAATCGTAAAATGAATACTGAACTGTACGGCTTCCTCTGAGGTTTACGACGATATTGAAACAAAAGTTAAGTGCAAACACCGGAAAGGAGATTTGAATAAACTGAATGAAATAAATGAGATCAAATGTAAGTAGAATAATAGACTTAGTTGAAAAGAAAAAGTAAAGAAATGATTGAAATTGATCTTGACGTGTGCACCGAAATTCTTTTGCGGGGAGGGCGCTTTCTCGGGATTTCTTGAATTTTCCAAATTGTTTACAAAGTGGGAGGGCGGCGCTTAATCGGGAAGGGCGGATTAACGGGATTTTACGGTAACATAGTGGTAGCAAATTTTGTAAGCTTTTTGTTTCGTAAAATGTTTAAAAAAAAATACTTTTGCTAAACTCGAAGTTGTTTAAAATTTCAAACTTTATCGATTGCTTATTTGAAAACAATTCCGACTGTAATCTAATTAGCAAAAAACAAAATTGTGCATTTTCTGTTAAAAAAGAAAGCAGCCTACTGGTTGTTTCTGATTTTTTTTTAATACATAAAAAAAAAAAAACTCCATTAGTTTTCTCAAAGAAAAGAAAAATATTCTATTACCTTCATTCAGGTTTGGATAAAGTTTACTTTACTATCATTTTATATAGGAGTAGTGAATTAGGAAAAATAATGTTTTCATTCAATCTGTTTGATTACTTTTTTTTTTTATTATTATGGCCCACTTGTTTGTTTAGTGGTTAGTATGGTGGCTACTAGGCAAAGGGTGCCAGGTTTGAATTGTAACTTAAGCATGGTTGTTTGTATTGTGTTGGATTGTACTTTGAACAGAGATTTCAGTCTGTGTAGATCTTATGCGTAAACGATTGTCATAGTACTTGAACAAACCAACCTTTTAATGAAAAATTGTCTCATGGAATCTTGTGAATTTGTTTTGTACATCTGCTTTTTTTTTGCAGCAGTCATTTAAAAGTCCAAACACAACACACATGTATATTTCTTATTAAACAAACTGTTTTTAAATTATTAATTAATGGTGTGATTTAAAATTGTGTAAAGAATAAATTTCCTTTTTTTCATCGTGATTAAAATCTACATTGTTGAAAAAATCTGGTGGACTCCTTTAATATATGTCTTGTGAAACTTTGTGCACATACTGAACAACTTTAGTAAGAAAACTGCAGTGTTACTCTTTCATTTTATTTGTGAAAGCTGCGAAATATGCTTAAAAGGTATTATTAAGAAACCTGGTATTTTTAAACGTCTAATTCTTGTATTTTTAAGAATTTTACAAATGTCTACATGTTTATGATTATACATAGTCAGTGTGAAATGAAATAAGATACACCTCCATATACAGTAGCGCTCAAAAATATTTTGACAAAGATAATAATTCACTTAATTGAAAAGAATAATAAAATACAAAAATCAATCATTTATTTTATTTAACCATATTTAATGTTTTAATTTTAATAAATTAACAATAAATATTAATATTAATAAAATTATATATATATCTGAAATTTGTTATGCTTTAACTCTCGAATTTTTGAACCGATTTCAATGAAATTTTTCATATGCATTGTACATACTAATGCCTTGACCGAATTCGTTGGCCAGGTTCATCTTTTAATCTTGTTTCAAAATGACGGCCATTTGAATTTTGTGAACACGTTTGAAAATTTTTAGGTTTCCTAACTTTCTCTTTAAAATGTCCTATGTTGTTAACTTGCACTGTGTGACTCTTTAAAATATCTTTTAATGTTTCTAACATTCTGTTTAAAATGATACATAAGAGTTTGCATTTTATGAAACATAACATTTTCTATAAGTATACAATGTTAGAAAACATAAAATAATTTCAAAAATTCCAAAGGCCGCTATTCTGAAACAAGATGGCGGATGAAGCTGGCCAACGAACTTGGTCAAGACATTAGTATGTACTATGCATATGAAAAATTTCATCCAAATCCGTTCAAAAATTCGAGAGTTACAGCATGACAAAATTCAGATATATATATAATTTTATTAATATTATTAATATTTATTGTCAATTTGTTAAAATTAAAACACTGAATATGGTTAAATAAAATAAATGATTGATTTTTGTATTTTATTATTCTTTTCAATTAAGTGAATTATTATCGTTGTTAAAATACTTTTGAGTGTCCTGCATTTTAATCATAGAATTGTGTCAGAGAAAAATGAAAATTTCCATTGGAAGGGCAATTTTGTCTTTACAGTTTATGTAAAACTAGTTGGAGATGTTAATCCCCAAACTTTTTTTCTATCTAATACATGTTAATACTCCCTCAAATCCGCAACCCTAAAATCCGCACATCATCACAAATGTAAACAATGAAACTTTCACTTCTGATTTGGGGGCAAAATTACAGAATTTTTTAGTTCTATATCATTCTGCATGTATTTTAATATAAAATTCACGATATTATGACTGAACTCGTGATTTTTCATGAAGGAAGTATAAATGTGTTTCTGAAAAAAATCAAGATATTGTTGGTATCACTGGTAACAAATCTTCTTACGCAATATATTTATGTATTAATCAAGGTTTTTTGGTTATTAAGACTGGCTAAAAATAACTTCCTTAATTTATGATTTTCATGTTAATTAATAGGGTACCTTTATGAGGAAAGTTTCGCTGAATAATTCAAGGAAAATGCATCTCATCTTTATTATGCATATTTAATAGTACATTATTAATTATTTACTTGACTATTTAATAATTTAGTCATTTTTTAAAATTATCTTACTTTTTATCATTTTAGTTTATTTCTTTACTTAATTATTTTACTATATTGCAAGCATTCATTATAATTTTGATTGCATTATTACATTCAAATTACTTTTTTATAAAATGTAAACAAAGCAATGAACAAATATCCGCACAACCTCCGGTTCCAAGCTGTGTGGATGAGGGAGTCTACTGTACTTCAAAATTCACTAGTACCTTTACTAAACCTTCAGGTTGTTTTTCTTCAAAATTTTATCCAACCTCAAGAAATGATATTACATCTAAATATTAAATTTCATCAAAAAATATTCACAACGTGTTCACTTAAACTGCCGACAGTCGCGAAAATTGCTACCAAAGTCTGGGAAATACAGTATAACTTCTTTAATCTGGAATTATCGCAATCACAGATTATAGAAAATTCCGTATTACAGAAGTTTTGAAACTAGAAAGCATTTAGATAAATAATAATACTAATATTTCTGATTAATATAGCAATACAAAAATGCGAGGAACTACGTAATTGAAAATATTTGAAAAACATAGAGAAAAATGAATTCAAAATACTCTAAAATGATTAAAATTAATGTAATTTTTAAAAATAATTATGCATTTTCTATGCAGTGTTGCCATCTATTGTAAATTACAAAAAACAATAACTGCACTTTTTTTTTTTAATTACGATATCTGATTTGTAACTGTACTGTTATTTTTTTTTTAATTACGATATCCGATTTATAAGAACTCAATAAATAATTCAAATCACAAGAATAACAGGCATATCATGAAAAATATTGAAATTTTTTTCTAAAAATTAAAAAAAATTATAGTGAGGAATTTAATTAAGAGTTACAATTAACTTAAAAAAATAACTTTATAATTACATTAACATATTTAAAATAGTGATATAAAGCTAATGTCACAAAAAATAAAAATATAGCACCTACAAATATCGATGTAAATCACAAATTAAATACTTAAAGAAAATAATAATAAAATCAAATTTTGTGATGTTTTGGCACCATCTTCTTATCTTTGGAGAAAAAAAAATAGTAAAATTACCATTAATTCTGAATTTTTACAACTTAATATTTAAAAAAGACACCTATATTAATTACATATGTAATTCAAAAAGTTACCACAATTTTGAAATTGAAAAAACAACTGTAGTAAATTAGGTAGTATTTTTATTTTCCTTAATCATTTTTTGAAACTCATTCATATATGTTCTATGGCACTATCTATGATCTTTAATTGAAAATAAAAACGAATAAGCATACCGAAATGTCCAAATTACAGAAGTTTCTGGGTCAGAGATTTCTGGATTAAAGATGTTATTCTGTATAACTTAAAGCTACTAGTTGTAATTTTGGATTAGAAATTCTTAAAAATTATAGGTATTCAGTTCATAGTTTTTTTCAAAAATTATTTTTTACTATGATTTTTTAACAAAAAAACTATTTCTAGAAGCTTCAAATTTGTGAATCAAAATTTATTGCTCCTTCCACCATGTAATTTTTTAGTTATGTTTAAAAAAATTACCTACATTGCAATCTGTTTTTCAATGATTAAAAAGGAATTTAAAATCTCCAAACACAAACTTTAAGTCTTCATAATTTCTCAACTATTTGATGAAATTGCTTCTTGTTTGTACTACTTGTTTGAAATTGTACTTAAAAGTCCAAATATACTATAACAATCGGGTGTACCTATTGAAATTTTCAAATTTTGAACCCTTAAGCTTATTTTTCTAATATGAATTGAAAAATAAAACACACAATCCTGTCAAATGACTGTTTTGTTTTTGTTTTCTTCTACAATTTGGCGATTAAAGTTTAAGCAATGTATCGTTTTCTTTTGATCACCAATCACACAAAAAATAATATTTCTTCCATCTAAATTGCTTTATTACTGTTGACACCTCTCATACTGACCTTCCCCTCCCCCTTTTTTTCCCAAATTAAGTATACATATTTCTAATGAGAAATTTTACTTAAATAGAATCAAGTAAATACCATATAGAATTGACACATTTTATTAAGTTAATTTTCTGGTTCAGTATATGTTTATTCAACTTTGAAAACTTGAAAGTTGAAATTTTTATATAATTTTAGTATGAACATGACTCCATAAGCTTGTTTTTCTAATATAAATTATTGAAAAAACACAAACCCTAATCAAAAAGTTGTTTTCATTTTTTTCTGCTAAAATTAAATGATTAAAGTTTGAGGTGTGTATCTTTTTCTTTTGATCATCAGTTACACATAAATTTAACATTACAACAGCTAAATACTGTTTATATCATTTACTCACAGATAAATAACTGTTTTTTTTTTATAGATTTCAGTGTTTCATGTTTTCTTTTTAAATGTTATTTTATTTATTGTTCTAGGTGATGTTTGTTTGGTGTGCGTTCCAGTAAGTCAGCAAAAGTTTCATCAGGCTTCTAACCACTCGAAGAGTTTCCGGTATTTCTGCTAATACCTAAAAAAGCTAATTTGTGGTAATTGCTGTCAATGATACTCAAGGAAGTATCATTATTTACCGTACCATCATACTTGTGTCATTAACTTTCTAAATTTCTAATTCAACCTTCAGCTCTGAAATTAATTTAAAATTTTTATAAAACTTCTATGTTTGTCAGTATTCACAGATTTATTTTATCATGAATTAGAATGCTATCTTCTTGCTTGTAACTCATCAGAGTTCATTTAACTTTAAGAACTAGTACAAGATTGCAGTAATATATAATTATTGGATTTATGTCAATTCACTACAAGATTACTAAAAATGAACGAAAGAAACTAATGTAAATTTTTAGTAAAGAAATGGTGAAGAGAGATTTCCTTTTGTCATAATAACTGACGTTTTTTTACTGTTCTCCTTCTTAAATCGATTAACTTTGTTTGGAATATTAAATGTTTCTTTTAGTTTAATCATGAAGTTTGTTCTGAAGCCTTCACTTGAGCATATGGCTCTTGCAAAAATTGGTATTTCATTGTGGAACCAGAATAATGTTAGGGCTTTGATTTCAAAACTATATGAATCTCCACCATTTACTATGGATCTGCCTCTACGTGCCTGGGAGAAAATCGAAAAAAGTGTAGTAAAGAAAGTTTCACTGCTTTCTCTACCACAATCCTTAAAAGAGAAGGTGTTTGGTGTTATTAAGCCTATTGGCATAGAAATTTTTCAATGGATGCAATACTATCGCAAATATGTTGTAATAATGGAATTCGAATATTATCTAGACCTCGATTTTCCTTCACAACTACCAGCTGAACTTTGTTGGACCCCACAAGGTACTGTAGACAGGAAGAGAACAGCAGAAGTGTTAGTTAAAGATGAGAATTTGAATATATGGAGACGCTACATACTAGCATGCGATCATTTCCTGGAGGATGATGATATTATCCGATTTTGGAACAGTTTGCCCGAGGATCTCAAAGAATATGATTGGAACAGATTTCCTGTAATTAGCTTTTGGTCAGATAAAATGAAGGGAGTAGGAGCGGGCCATATTTCTTACAAAGATGCATTTTACTCATCTGTGGGTGATAGTAATAAAATAGCAGCTAAGTATTTCCTACAAAATCTAACCCCACAGGAAAGAGACGAGTGCTTGGAAAATCTCGCAATATATCTGGAAGATGCTGATGTTTTATGTTTTTTATTACCTGAAATGGAAGAAGAGGAACAAAAAAAAGTGCTTATAAAAAACCCTCATAGAGTGTTGCAGTTTTTTCTACTTTGGCCTTGGCAGAACTTTTTTATTAGAGTAGCAAACTGCATGTGGGATTTTCTGTTACCGAGCGGTTATGACTTAATATTGGAAGAGATTAACCGTAAAGTCAGAGAAGGCTATAAGGACTATAATTATCAAAATCTTTTCGCAGATTTTTGGCAGAAAAGTCCTCATGCTCTAAAAGATTCGCTTATAGATGAAATTGATGACAGTTGGATACTACTGTGTTTATTAGATATTAAAGATAAAGAAAACGTCAGATTTATCCTTAAGGATGCAAACCTTACAGCAAAAGAAAAACTTATTTACAGTAAGAAAATTAGTTCTTATTTGGCATGTTGCATTCGTTTTAATGAATGGGATTTTCTTGAATTCTTTATTCGAGAATGCTTGCCATCAGAAAATGAAATGTTAAAATTCAAAAAAGAATTTGAAAAACTTACGTACTTTAAATACTTTTCTGCTTCAGAAAAACACAAATGGAATCAGTCATTTGGCGCCTCTGATGACTCCATTTGTAAGCACGGTAAAAGAAGTGTAGAAGAAGGTGAAAGTAGCTCATCTGAGCAGTTTGAGAGTCTACAGTAATGCATGCTTAAAGCAGGGAAAGGAGTTATTTTAACATTCTTAATGTGTTTATATGTGCCCTAAAACATTCTTCTGTTTAAATAATTGTCCTAATTTTAAACAAAATGGAAGAAATTTCCTCTGTTATCCTTCTGAAAGCAAAAAAGAAATTTATATTCTTTAAAAAATAAATGTATAATTTGGATCAAGAATTTAAAAATAAAAAGTAACAGTTTTTTATCAACATCTATTTGATGTATTATATTATCCAAGTAGACTGTAAATGTTTTTTCAAATATTTAATTTTAAATCTTGCAATTAAAATATTTTATTGATTTTTTTAAATTATTGGGATAACAGAAAATTATAATTCCAAATGTAAAATTAAAACACAATTTTATAATTCATTCTACTCAGAAAAATAGTTCATTCTTAGTGAAACTTTTAAGTAGAACATAACTTTTGAACAATAGAAATTTAAGCAGTGTTTTCATTAAGTCTATTTTGTAATTAAAATCATGTATGTATATATATATAGAGAGAGAGATGTGTTAAATGTGTGTTTACTGGGTTTGTAATTTTCTTAAGTTTAAATAGTTATGTGTTTTTTTTCCAATTGTTATTTTACTTCAGTTAATTACTATGTTACTTCTGAGGGAAAAAAAATGGACGTTTCTTCAGTAATCAAAATAATCAATGCTACATACTTGCTTATCAAAGAATGTAATTTATCCAATTATAAACTATTACGTAAACTGCCTTATTTTCTTATAGTATCTCATCTAAAAACTGCCATATATGTATCGATGGAATATACCTAACAGTACACAGTCACATCTCGAACCATTTTTCCCACAGCATATCTTTCCATTGTTAATGGTTTAGAAAGAGTAACTGTAACTTGTGTTCTAAAATTTTGAAAATTTCACTCCTATCCCTACCTTAAAGGTTGAAAAAAGTTCTAAATACACAAAAGACCAGCAACAGATAGCCTACATTGACATCACATTGCTATTAGCAGCGACTGATACACTAGTCTGTTATTGCATCTGGAGCCCACACGGAATGTCAGAAGTCCCTGTTTACCGTTAAAAGCATGTGTTGTCTTTCTGTTAAATTTTTATTATGGTGCTAATAAGTCAAATGGAGAGCACCACAGCCTTATATTTGGGCGTCATATGAAGCAATGCCAGATTCTTCTGAACAATTGGTGTCATGTATAAGCCGTCTACATTGAACAATCAAATTCACTGCTCAAACAAGGTTGTAATTGGTGACTATTTTTTATTTAGTCTACTGCTATTTCCAAAGATTAGTTTTTATGGTATATATCTACTTGTCATCGAGGTAGATTGTTGTTTCAAAATAGTAGTACATAAAATAATGAAACAGTTAGTTGCCATCAACAGCCCTGACCCAATGGAACAATCATTTCAAAGGATATAACATTAGCCCTGTCAAGTTAACTAATAAGAGAACCAATAGAATTTTGTGAAAAATTCTTCTTATTGTGGCAAAAGGATTCAGACATTGAATCAAACTCTAATGTTAAGGATGACTGAAGTGAAATGATTAATTTATTGTTCAAGATATTTTTATCTCAACATTGTCCTACGATTTGAAAAGCCCACATACTTGTTAGGAATATATTGCACTTACTAAAGAAGAAGTCAAATGTGTATGAAGCTATGAGAAATTTAAAAGTGAAGTTAATGACATAAAACTTTGCATTTTATTTTGAAAAGATAGCAAGAAAGAAATACTCCAAGATTTTTCAAAATTAACATATTACAGATGATAAAAATCTATAATATAAACGTGCCTTTATTACAAATGAACTTAAGGAAGTAACCAAAAAAACTAATTAGTAGTACATTTTATAAAAATGAAACTAAAGGCTTATTGTGCATTTCAGTTATTCAGTCATTTGCAATTTCATGCTAACATTTTGTCTCTGAAAAATGATACATTGATCGAATAAAATATTGTGTTTTGCATTTTATTTTTATGTAACCTTTTCCTTATATCCTACTAAGTACATTTTTATTTTACTACTAAAACATGAAATTCCTGTGTATTGTTTATGTATGTACATTTTAATGAAACTGAAAGCTTACTCTGTGTTTTAGTTATTTAGGCGTTTTCATAGTAACATTGTTCTTCTGTAAGATAATAAATTGAATAAAATTTTGTATTTAGGATCTTTGTAATTTTATGTAACATTAATGTGCAATATTGTTCAATATTCTTTACTGTAGAGCTTTCTCTTTTTTTATATTAAGATGGAATGATTTAATTTTAAAAAGAATCTGTCAAAAAAAAAAAAAAAACTAGATTTTCCTTTGTTGGAGTTCATATATTACACTCTACTAAATATTTCTTTATATTAATTAGTGCTAGCAAATCAAATGTAGCTGAGTTTGAAAAACATAGAGAAAATAAGCTCAGTTTAACATTTTTACTTATAATTGTATTGCTAATTACTACATAATAGGGTAAAGATTAGTAAAATGTATAACATAAAATGTGCCTATAATAATTATATTAATAATGAGCTTAAAGAAACAACCAAAAATTTCTATTTTTCCATGTAGATTGAAGACATGTTTCTTATAACTTGATCGGACAATTAATGTGAACGTCTTACAGTCAGTTATTCACAAAGAAAATTTTGGGAATATGATACACTTCAATGTGGTTGTTTTTATAAATTTTCAAATACAAAAAAAGTGAATTATTTCAAATAATTGTGTGCAAATTTAATTTTTTTTATTATTGTGTTTGTTTTTTATTTTAGAGATGAAGCCAAGTAATTTTTAAAAATATAATTTTAAATAAATTGATGTATATGTGTTTCTTCTTTTAGCATATCTGTAAAGTGCTAATGTGAATGGTTCTAAACTCTTTAAAAGTTTTAAGCATAATCTGAAGGATATTCCTTGAATTATGCACACATACAACTGAAATTTTTCTAAAATTCTTTCACAATCATTTGATACACTTCAATGTGGACTTTTTATAAATTTTCAAATGCAAAAAAAGTGAATTATTTCAAATAATTGTGTGCAAATTTGATTTTCATTTTATTGTGATTGTTTTTCATTTTCGAGATGAAACCAAGTAATTTTTAAAAATATAATCTTAAATAAAGTGATGCAATTTTGGAGATGAAGCCAAGTAATTTTTTAAAATATAATCTTAAATAAATTGATGTAATTTGATTGATGCAGTACAAACCAAAAATGTAATTAAGGATTTGTTTTTTTTTTTTAAACTAGGGGGCTCGGCCCCCTACGAGCTACGCTCGCCAACCCCCGTTCAGACACTGCAGTCTCTAAAAGCACGCTAATTTGATCGGCTTTAAAAAGATTTTGGAAGATTGAATTATAATTAAAAAACAAAAGCGATCTCCCTGTAAATGGGTTTCTATTCATTTCTTTTTGATTGGGGAATTTTACGGAAAAATCAGCTGCTGTTAAAAGATACAATGGCATTTCAAAATCATCTAATATAAAATGAATTAAGTAAAACAGAGTCTTTGTCTCCCAGTATTTTTTAACAAAGCGAAAAGAAAGTCTTTAATAAGACATTTTAAATATATCGTTTTTAATCTGACGTAATTTTCACCAAACTTTTCTTTCCATTTTTAATATTCATGTGAAAATGCTTTTATTAGAAATGAAATATTATTTGCGCTGTCCAAAAAAAAAATAGTTGAAAAATTCATCTCAAAATATCAAGTAAATGTCTCGCGCTATTTTTAAATTTATACTGTTTTGCAATATTATTTTGTGTTCATTTTATGTAATAACTGTAATGTGACGTAAATGTGATGTAATTTCTCTTATTTAAGACTTCTAACGCATGTTAATAAATTTATTACTTTACAATATCCTTTCTCTGTTAAAATTCATGTGTAATTATAGATGAAGTAATTTTCAATAAGTTCCTGCTTTTTATAAGTAATTATTTAATTCTAATTTGAAAGTTTTTTTCTGTTTATAATAGTCACGTGTAAATAAATTTTTAATTTGAAGCAAACATTATTGTTACCGTTGTTTATAAAGTTGGCAACAGGTTAAATTAGTACAATTTTCTGAAATAAGAAAAAAATATCTCTCGAAATGCTGAAAATTTGAATTTAAAATAGAAATGAAACCTCGAAAAATGAGTCAAATTAAAAAAATAAATTAATTCTGCACACCGGGAAATTATAACGTATAAAATGATCTAAAAATTATTAAATTCCGATGTGTAGTTTTTGCTCCTATAAAACTTTTTTAGTGGAACGATTTTGTCCAACTTTAGCATTAAATATCTCTTAAAATAATTATTCGATTTGAAAACTGTCTGCATCAGCGTGTTTATCAAACATTTTTGTATATTACTACCGATTTTCATATTTTTGTATGCATTATTTTTCTTAATATTAACGAAGAAAGACCTCCGGTCACAAAAAATTCAAAACCGGCGGCGGTGACAGCGGTAGTTACTTTTTTTTAGAATAGAGAGATGAATAATAAAGAAGGGATTGCTTTAAAAACAATATTAGCAGTCCTAAAGAAGTTTGAGAAACTGATACCAGTACTAAGATAGCATACGTTGTTGTTTTTTTATTATTGATAGACTGAATAAAATTTTGCATCTTTGAATAAATTTCTGTATCCTGTATTTTGAATTAAAATTTATTTAAATCTTCATATTTTTGAGTAATATTTAAGTGCAGTACAAACCAAAACTATTCAGCATCAAATAACATCTTTCTCCTATTATCAAAAAATGTAGCAATTGAGTTTTATGACGATATATTTATGTAAATATACTATTATAGAAAAGAAAATATCTATGATTTTTCTTAGAAGTTAGAAAATAAAATAAGAAATATTGCAAAATTTGATTTGTTAGTCTTTGCATTGAATAATACTGAATTGAAAAAGAAATAAACCTAGTTTTGCACTTTGTGTTTATATTAATTTTTAATTCAATTTATTATTATTATTATTCTACTCGAAAAAAATTTATATTAAAAGCAGTAAATGAAATTACTGTGGATTGTTTACAGTGTTAAAAAATGAAATGGAAGCTTATTCTGCATTTGAGGTTTTCAATCATTTTCATTCAAACATTCTTTTACTGAAATTTGACACAATAGAATCTCATTACAAGGAATTTTTGAATAAAAAAAAATATTTGAAGTGTCAAAAAAACTCATTACCCTCTTTCATTATAAAAATATTCACTTTGACGAATTTAATCAGTGCTCCCCCGAGATTCGTTTTAACGAGATTTTACTATATTTAGATTGAGCAGAATGTTGTATTTTAAATCTTTGTAATTTAAAGTAATATTTAAATGACGTATAAATCAATATTCATATTGAAAGATTTTGCTGTTTTATCTAAAGATGCAATGATTTGTTTTCGAAAGAATCATATTCGGAATTATTAGAGAAAACAAAAGTTTTAAAAAAATTACTAAGATATTTTTTGTGTTAAAAGGAGAAATTTAGTAAAAATTAATATTTGAATTAGTGCTAGCAAATCAAGTAATGCTGTTTGAGAAACATAAAGAAAATAAGTATAGTTTAACATTTTATTCTTATATTGCTAATTACAACTTACAAACAAAAGTGAATTATTTCTTCATTACAATTTTTTTTTTCTACACGTGGAACATTTGAGAGATTCTTCTGTGAAACCAATTCAGATAGCCTAAATTTCATCAAATGTTTTTCTCATGATGTACATTCTGAACGCAATTTCCTAAGAATTGTTATCGTCTATAATTGTATAAGAAAAATCAGACCCATTGTTGCTAACATATCCATCATTTGCAGTCTTACCACTGAATATTCAGCATCAATTAATTTTTGTAAATTGATGTTGAATAAAAGTCTGCAATATGTATTTTTTCTTTGTAGTAGTCTTTATTTGGAGTTTAATTCAAACTTTTACTAACAGAAAATTATGTTTCCTTTTCTCCCATGTTTAAAGTAACTGACACAGCGCAAATTGGTAGATATAACATCCATGTAGCATGTACATCCATACAGGATGTTCATAATTTATCTGAGGAGTGCAATATTGTGTGTTATCTACATAGATAATAATACTATCAGACATCTCTTTGTGCAGCATTTTTTGGGCATCCAGACCCAACATAATATATGCGTAAACATTTGTCTATGTCCATGTATATCATGTCCTAGACATAATAGAGTAGATTTCCATTACAACAAACTCCACGGGACTGCTAAATTATTTCATTGTAACGATTTTTTCACTGTAACGGAATTACTCTTATTTATCAAATGAATTACATATACTCTTAAATTAATTATGTAAGATAAAGTTACCTTCCATTATAGAAGGTTTTAATGGAAGACTAGTTAAATTAACATAGAAAAAGTTAGTAAAATAAAATTCAATATTAAAAATACAAAATTATGGTCTAACTTTTATTTAGTAATACATTATTGCAGAAAGTTTATGATTTTAGTTTGTACAAAGGAATATGTAGTTGATGATAACAAAAACGTGTGCAACGAATGAATGTGAGAAAATACCTCGTCTGAAGCATTATTTTTATGAGGAAAAGAAGTACGCATTTTCATCAATCTCAAGAAAGCTTCCGAAGCGGTAACATTTGAATCGTCGGTAACATCAATAGCCTCATCACTGCGTTCGCCAATTTGTCGGTAGAATGTAGTTTTAATGGACAAAATGACATCTTCATCACACACTTCAGTGAATGTTAGAATATTGTCTTCCACAAATAAGAAAACCTCCAAAACCACCTGATCAGGTACTGATGTTAATTTTTTTGCAGCCTTCCAAATTGTGTTTAAAATCTAAAATTTCTGATTCAATTTCTTTGGTATCAGTTAACCGGGCATATTTCTAACAGTTAGAAATTGTTTTCTGCCTAATTTTTTGCCACGAGCCAGAGATCATTTAAATAGTTTCTTTGGGATTTATTTTTGGCCTTTCGCTGTTCTCTAAGCCGCAAAGACTTTTTTTTAACAAAAGAGTTCTGTAGCCAGATTTTTCAGCACGGATGATTCCTTCGTCTAGAGACAATCACAGAAATGTTCACAGAAATGCAATTCGGCGGAAAATACTCAACATGGATGCAGCTCAATTTG
The DNA here is from genome assembly GCA_963932465.1 of Maratus speciosus. Taxonomy (NCBI): domain Eukaryota; kingdom Metazoa; phylum Arthropoda; class Arachnida; order Araneae; family Salticidae; genus Maratus; species Maratus speciosus. The sequence continues at coordinate 422,312,700 of OZ010799.1, read as the reverse complement.
GGGGGATTATTATGAGGCATGCAATTATCAATCAGGAGAAGAATTTTTCAGTTTTTTAGCTTTCATTTCTTTGTCAAATTGCACTTGCCAATCATTAAAGCTATCTTGCGCCATACATGCCTTCTTATTGAATTTATAATGTTATTGGTACCAAACGATTGGAAATAAGGTCTACTTTTAGATAATGTATGTAAAATGTAATAGGGGGGCAATCTACAAATTAAAACCAGATCAAACGTCATTTTTATTCAATGGCAGCACCCAATTTTGACAATATATTTTAAATCATCGGTTCAAACTATGCCTAGAAATGATCTCAAGTCAATTAGATAAGTTTTTGAATTATAAACATTCAAATTTTAGAGCTTGTAATGTTATTTTACATTTTCATATATTTATTAATGCTCCTATTTATTATCTCCTGAAATTATAATCCTAGTGTGAAACTTTTTTTTTGTTATAATACTAAAAAACCCAAATATAAATACATTGAATTTGTAATTTAAAAAAATTATAAAATGAATTATGAAATTAATACAGTAGACTCCCTCAAATCCGCACAGCTTGGGAACCGAGGTTGTGCGGATTTTAGAATTTTGCGGATTTCTGGTCATTGATTTGTTTACATTTTTGAAACATTAATTTGATTGGTAGTTAAGCAAGGGAAATTATAATGAAGGCTTTCAATAAAGTGAAACATTAAAATAAGTAAAATATTAAAATAATTTATCAGTTTAAAAGTAAGTACATAATTATTAAAATAATTATGTAAAATAAAAATTTAGAAAAAATATTATATTATTACCGATGAAATCAATTCAATTCGATTCCTAAAGTCCTATGCTGCCATCTAGTGGTGAAGTGATCGTAAGATCAATACGTCATTATTCGTTCTTAGCACTTTGAACTTTAATAACGTTTTTCATTGTTATTTAGTCTTGAATGCGTCTATAACTTAAATAAAAAATTCCACGAACAATAATTTTAAAATAGCATTCCGGTTCGAGGATTTTTCCATTTCAAACCCTGGAATTTTTGATATAGATATGCTAATTTATATCAAAATCAAAAGTAATGTAAATTTATTTAGTGATAAATCAGCTGTAATAGCCAAAAAAGAATGATTAACAAAAAATTTAGCAAAAAAAAAAAAACATTGCGGTAGTCGCTGATTTCGGCGCCATCTTGAATTTTGTTCCTGCAACTTAACTGTAGATTTCATTGTTTACATCTTAAAAAAATATGCGGATTTTAGGCGTTCGTGGATTTTAGGGTCGCGGATTTAAGGGAGTCTACTGTATTCGCAAAAAATATGAATTGCAGCCTATAATTGTTTCGATAGATTTATATTTATTATGTCCTGCTTTATGCGAATTTTCAATTTAAATTTTTTCTTTCAAGTAGTTTTCAAATTATGAGTAGAAAAATCAAAATGATGGTTTATTCCATGATGTCCAGAAAAATATAATTTGAAAAAAATATATTTTTTACTTATTTCATTGAAAAACTTGGGCCGGCAATAGTCAAAATATATTAAGCTTGTGAAATGTTTATATTGCAAGAAATAATAATCAGTAGAAGTGACATAGTCATTCTGTAGTAGTGCCGCCACTCTACTACTTTTCTTTACATTCAGATTATGAGATTCCCACAACTTTTTTGAAATAGTGTAATTCACTTTACTTAATTTATTAAATTAGGCGAATATTACTATTTCGAATAAAACAGTCTAAATCAGCTATTCTTAAATTTTTAATTACCACTTTATCAATTTTCTCTGTCTTCATAGACCACGTGGATATAAGATTGAAAATCTGTAAAATAGTGAATACATGATACATACATTAATAAAGATATATAGAAAAAACCTATGAAAATGGAACTGGTCTCTAATGGAATCCTGTCAAACAAAAAAAAACAATACCTATTAACACGAAAACTTTGCTAAAATGGATTTTTTAGATATCTAGCAATTGCATTTGCACATGTTTAACTTTGTATTCCCATTTGGTGTTTTTCAAAGGGCATTGTGCCTTGCCCTTTTCGTTTAAACTGCTGATGCGCCCTAGCCCGTTTCCCAGTAGTCTCTTTGTATCCTCTATTTTGTTTTCAATGTATCTGACTTTTTCCTCTCCTCCCTGACTTTTCAAAACAAAAGTTCTGCTGCTCTAATTGACTCATGTGTTGAAAGTTCTAAATCAATGTAAAAATACATGCAGCATCTGCATATTGTATTGTGTTTTAAAATCATAATGCATTTTCCATTTCAAAATCGTCCCAAAAAGGCACCTGTTTCCATAACGGAATATTTGAAAAATTGGGTTATTTTAATCAGATATTTTATGATAGTCTTAAAAATACAGCACGGTTTCAGTTTACCTTGATAATATATCCAGTGAATCCTGGGTGTGCCTCCTCCCCTCCCCCCCCCTCCTCGAAATGCCCTCAGGAAATTTAGGAGTTAATACTAATTAAAGGTTTAGAGTTGAAATTCCCACTTCTCAGAACTAACAAATGATAATCGAATGAGAGTGTCCTTTCACTCAACAAAATGTGGTCCTTTACTCGATATGAGCGCCCATTTACTGGACAAAAATGCCCTTTTCAGCAAATACGCCCTACCCTTTTGTAAAAGAAATGTGAACATTAGAACTGCATAACATTATGATATCGTATTAAAATAGCAATAACTTTAAACTAGTTTTCATTGATTTTAATGTTAAGATTTTTCTTATTTCCAGGGGAAAAAATTAAACATCTGATCTAAATTTTAAAAAGGTAGCAGACTGGCAACACTTACACGCTGTATACGGTGCATCTTGTCATTATATTTGAATATCACAGTTTCCAAATAGTTGTCTTTGCTTTATTTAATTGCAGAAATTGTAAATAAGGCACATATTACTATTTAGAAATAATGGTGCTTAAAAATGAAATCTCATACATGACACTCAATGCAAAGGGTTATATGTTCATGAACACTAAAGACAATACTAATGATGTACAGTTAGAAAAAAAAGGATTTTTTTTTCTATTACAAATCCCAAACGTAACATTTACGTTTGATTATGTTTTGTTCACAAAATATGAAATAAAAAAGTATTTATTTTAAAATAAGTACATATAGTAAGCATTTGTCTAGAAACTTTTTCACTAAAAATCAAATTGAAAAAAAGTTCTTTATCATACACTTAATCAGCCGTTTAAAAAATATATATATCCACATACAGTAACTGTTTTAGAATTAGCATATTTCAATTTCAGTGACATGTGCAACAAAATCTCTTTTTCTCGAAAATGGGTGCTTATACTTTGGGCAAAAAATACCTAATATCTAAATTGCATCCATTAACTGTATGAATAAAAATCTATTTCTAAGTAAAATTCTGTGTAAAATTTCAACTTATTTCCCCCAAATAAAATATTAGTTATTCTTTATATTAAAAAAATGTTTCAGGAATGATAGTCATTGAAGAAATTTATTTCATAAAAAAGTTAAAATGTTCCAGCAATCTACTAATCAAATATTTAATTGATTTACTTCATGTACCTTCAAATAACCCCTTGTTTGAAAATATTGTATATTTCGTTTGAATAAAGCACAACCCCCAGACTTATTTAGACTGAAACAAGATATTTATACCAACTGAGATTTTCTTTTCTTTACTTAGCTTTGTTACTTAGTACTGTGTTTATTGTTTTCTTTTTCCTTACATGTAACACGTTGGCGTTACAATTCTATCCCATTACTACATGAATGAATGCCAAATGAAACATTATATTTAAATGATAAATAAAGTATTAGGACTGGAAAAAATACTTTGCAGAACTATTATTTTTTTTAATTACTGCGCTAATTGACATAAAATAAAAATGGGATGAAAGATTAATAAATAAAATAAAGTTAGAATCTAAGAAAATTAAAATTTATACTAAAAAGTGGAAGATTCACAGTACATTCTTCGAGGAAAACAATTTTAAGTGGATTTTATATTGATTCAACAATGTACTTATTCACTCTGAATTTTGTTTCCATAATCAAATTTACAATATTGTCAAAGCAATTACTTATGAAATGACAAAAATAGAATTTATCCTTTATAATGTTTTCATTCTTATATCGTACCAATTTTTCTACAATTTAAACGATTTACCAAATAAATTTAAATTTGTGTTACAAACATGACTTTGTATGCTTCAAATTCAACCCACATTAAGCATATATTGTTTTGAAGGGTTAAAGTCAAAACAAACAAGGCTCAAGGTCAATTTTTTAAATCATCAAAGATAAGAGTAAATTATATGCTGTATTATATTTTTAAAACACTTAAAAAAGAAGGAAGACTTTTTTTAAATAGATGTTCATGGATTACTCTGAAACTATTCGACCAATTCATGTGATTATTATTCTTATTGAAAGAGGATGAATCTCATGTGGGTCCCATTTAAATATAATCAAAATTGGTTCATTACTTTTCTATAAATTCAACAAAAACCAAATAAATAAATATCAAGTGACATATTTTACTTTGTTGTAGTTTGAAAACTTTTATATATATATATATATAATTTACTATTACTTGGCTCTTTGCATATGAAGGGGAAAAAACCAAGAAAATAAATAACAAGTTAAATAAATATTTTTATTTAATTAAACAGATATTTTTATCATTTAATTAAGTATATCTTATTATTTAGTTATACAGTAAAACCCGTTTAAGAAGTTCCCGCTTAAGAAGTTTTCCCGTTTAAGAAGTTTATATTTTCGATTCCCATTTTTCTCTTATTCTTACAACACTAAAATAACTCGTTTAAGAAGTTTTGTTCGAAACTCTTTCCCGCTTAAAAAGTTTTATTTTTCCTTCCATTTTTACTTTCAAAGCTCGTTTATTTTGTCTTTTTGATTATTATTTTATTTTCTGTGCTGAAATCTCTTTCTTTATTATTCTTCACTATTCAAAAAGGTCAATGTTTAGGACTGATAGCAGATGTGGTCACCTCTATTTCACCTTAAAATCTGTTTAACGTGTTTGATGGAAATGGAATGTGAGTAGAGGATGGGCCTCTCGTCACTGTAACAATAGTGACTGATAAGAGAAAAGGGAATTGCTCCGCCCTACCGATGGGTGGTTCTTTCAGTTCAATAGTTACAACAGATTCTTTCCCACCACCATATTCCATAAGTGTAATGTACCAAATCTGCGTTTGGTTTATTCATTTCGCAGTTTTTAAGTCAGTGTAAAGTGCATAACATCAAAGCTTTCTCGTTAGAAAATACACGGACAAAATACTCTGTTTTTTTTTCCCCAAAAATGTCGGGCAAGGCAATTACAAGGAAAGCCTTGTCAATTGAAGACAAAATCAAAATTTTGAAAGAAGTTGATAGTAACGCCAAAACAACAAGAGTTGAAATTGCAAAGAAGTTGAACATACCAGTGGCTACTCTGAATGGAATTCTAGCAAAACGAGATCTCATTTTAAATTGTTCTGAAAATCTGGTAAAATTAAAAATGTGAAAAGAGGAAAATATGAAGTTATGGAAGAAAAGTTATTGATTAAAGGTTGCCGAAAAAAAAAACTAAAAACTATAACCGATTTTTTTTTTTTTTTTTTTTTTTTTTTTTAACATATCAAATCACTCTTAAAGAGAAATTTCTTGTCTTGGATTAAATAAAGAGTTTCTAAGGTAATTTATTTAAGGTAATAAAGTATTTTTACTTTATTAGCTAATTTTTTAAGTGTGCAAACTAATTTAAATTTCTTAAGAAAACTCAATTTTATAGAAAGTACTCTTTGTATTATTGTACTAAGGTAAAATAAACCCTCTTCTGAATATCAATATTTAAACTATTGATTTTTTTTTTTAAAAATGCTAATTTCCCGTTTAAGAAGTTTTTCCCCTCCACTCCCTTGGGAAACTTCTTAAGCGGTTTTCACTGTATATACATTATTATTTAATTAAATGCAATTTTCTCCTTAGCATGACGCAAACAGTTGCTAATTACTCTCAATTTCTTTTTCTATGGTATTCTTCCATATTTAATTATTCTCAATAGCATCTAAAAAATAAATATGTATTGCAATAAGAATATTCAACATAAATAGATATCATAAACAGAAAATTTTATTGATCTCTTCCCCCATCCACCTAAAAAAATGTTAATATGATAGTCCAGGCAATAGAGACTGTATAGGGACTCTACCTAGCAAAATTAATGGTAGTACTGGAAATTGGCTTTCTAGATGTTTTTTGGGTCGCTGAATCCGAATTTTAACTTCCCACCAAAATTTCTTCCGGCAACCCCCCCTCCCCAAATTTTGGTAAAAAGCCCCCCAAAAAAGGTTTTTATTAAAAAATTCCATTTTTTTTTATTGTTTTAGGGGAAAAGTAGCTAGAAATTCAGAAAGTAGACAAAATTTGCAACAAATCGAAAATGTAGTGAAAAAAATATGTCCCCACCCCCGTCTATTTCCGAATCTATTGGAACTAAAATTATGAAAAAATTAGAGGTAGTAGACGTTAATTTAAACTTTGCATGAAAACTATGGCGATGACCCTAGGTCACATAGTTTTTGAGAAAGACACATTTTCCGTTACACATAAATTTCGATTTGCAGGCATTCAGCAAAGGTGTGCCTCTAGCGCTCCTAGGAGCAATTTTGAGTTCCTAGGCGCTCTTTTTGAGTTCCTAGTACCTGTAGCGCTCGTAGGAACACTACAGGTACCTATCGTAGCAGAAGTATAAATAGCATTGTTGATAATTATTTTCAAGCAAACTCGTTGGTAATTTGCCGAGATATTAACCCTTAAAGACACAGACGGTTTGGACATACACTATGACAGGGGCAGAGTACTCTATGTACCATCGGCTTTTAAAGCCTTGATAACAACTTTTAATTATACATTTGTGTAATAAAATGTCCAATAGCAGTATAAAGACAATAAACGTCGAATTGTTAAAAGCAGACTAATTTAATTAGAATTAATCTCATGAATACTATGAGATTCGCGACTTGTTTGCATTGAGTAGGTCTCTCAATACGCCTCCTGTGTCTTTAAAAGTTAATTAAAAACCTACCTGCAAAAACGCGGCATGGACCAAGGCGACGTTGATACTTTGCGACCTCCTTTCAAAGCGCGCTTACAAAATGCCAAGTTTAAACTTTGAACAAGTGTTTTGTTTTAGCTACACTGTAAAAAGAAAAGATTATTACGACATTGAATTTAGTTTTACGAAATGCCAAATGAAGTTTAAATATGTACTACTTTTATTGCCAGCACTGAATTACGTTCATCATAAACAGATTAGGATAAAATTTAAATAAGAGTTATACACAACAGCAATATTTGATATTATTTAGACTTCAAATCTCTTTGAATTTTTACGGTATACCCATTCATACTTTTCTAGCATACATACAGCTATTCCAAACCTTACGCTGTATAGTTTTTTACAAAGTCTTATTTTTCTTTTAGTAAAGATTTTTCTAATAATGCTGTTAATAATTCATATATTTATTGTACGGAACCAGTACTTGCACTTGACCGTTTATTATGACAGCGAATACGTAATATTGAAAATGAATCAGAGTAATTCTCAACCATATGCATAGCTGCCAAAATTTACGCTTTTTCCTCACCGCTAAAATTGAGTAATAAATTGCGCTTACGATTAAATAAGCAAAAAATTTTTATTAAATTTTAGCGGTATCATAAAAGCATAAAATTTGGCAGCTATTTATCTATTCATTTTACAGCAACATTTTAGAGAATAAAATTTTATGAATGCAGAAATGAAAATTTCACGTATTTAATATATGTTACTATTATCTGGGGGCATGACAACTCCCCCGACAAATTGAGAAAGCACAACCATAGCATCCTTTTCAGGAACCAACAGAGTTTACCTTCCACCCCTCATATCTTTTTGGTAGAGTTACCCCAAAACCTGAAACTTTGTTATCTAGAGTACATCGCAAATCGAACCAAATGTTCGAATTTCACATTTCTATCCTTTCTAGTTTAAGAGCTATACGAAGTCAAAAATTTGATTTTTGGATGCCGATTGATTCAATCACTCACCGATCATCAGAAATCTGAGGTGCATATTGTAGCCCTAGAAACTTGATATTTGGCATAAATGTAGTTTTAGGATACAAAGAAAGATAAAATGAAAAATTTCGAAAAAAACAATTGGAACTAATTTGATTAGAATTTTACAGACTTTTTATTTTGTCTTTCTTTACATTCTAAACACTACCTTTATGCCAAATATCAAGTTTGTACGTGTATGAGTACTATTTGAGCACGTACAGACACAGCAAGGCTGGACGAAACTCGGGGAACTTTTAAACCCTCCCACATCGTAGTGCTGAAATTCCCCAAAACCCTTTATATCTAGAGTGCGAAAGGAACTAAACTTTAAAAATTCTCGTTTCTATCTTTCCTAGTCCATTGGATGCATGAGTCCATCATAAGTGAGTATTTTCGACTCAATGGCACATACCGTGCAAAATTTTTCAATATCATTCATTCAAATTCACCGAGGAGGACCAGTAGAAATACGGAATGCGCTTGGCAAAAACCAGTGGATAGTGTCCAAAAATAACTCGAAGTCAAGAAAAGCAGGACTACATATAAAAAGAAGTAAACTTACATGAAAAACATCTCATATAAAGAAAATGTAACCAATAATCGTGCCTCTAGCTCTTTTCTTAACTCCGTCGTTTTCATTCAAAAATCATTCGTAGTGGCTTGCACTTTAGTTAAAAAATATTTTGTGACTTTACAATTACGGAGCACGGGGAATTTATAGACGCTTTCAGTGTGACGTCAATCATGACATTTTGGTTGGAAACTGATTCGAAACAAATGGTTGCTATGAGTCATTTCTTTTTAAATGTAAACCGTAGAAAATGTTACCACTATATATAAAGTATTAAAACACTTACATGTGAAATATAGATATAAGATATAGCTATAATATGGAAACAAAATAGAAAATACAACATAGCAACCGTGTTTGGAATCAGTTTCCAGCCAAAATGTTATGACTGACGTCACGACTGAAATCGTATATTGTAAGCCTTACTATGTGATGAGATCGGATGAGATTATTTGATTAAAGTCGATTATGAACAGGAGAAATAAAAGCCTAAGGTTGGAAAGTCTTTCTAAAAAGGGAGTATTTACGTTACACCCGAAGAAAAATACCCAAAACTCCGGATATCCAGCTCGATTGCAAGAGAGGTTTCCCATTCGTGTTTACAATGTTATTTAAAATTAAGTCCATGCAACAAATACGTATACATTCAGTATTCATAAAAATACTATTTTATGCAATATTTTATTAAGGCATGTTGTAACTTTGAAAAACAAAATCTAAAATTTTCCACTGTTTGCGATTTGTTTTTGAGCGCAATGATACAATAATGATAATGGGATTTTTTGCGAATGAAAGAGCATATCTTGAAGTCTTAAAAACAATTTTTTTAATTTGGAAATTGGTTGAAAAATGATCCTCTAGCAGCCTTTGATACAGGTGTGTGCAAAAAGTGAAGCGTTCCGCGGTACCAGATGAATCTCGAAATCTGCTTCTCTGTAACAACAAAAAAAACCCCCTTAAAATGTATGATATTTTGTAGTGTTTTTTGGAAGAATTTATCAATATTTTGATCCTGAACAGAATGGTGGTCGTTGAAATCTTAAGGGTACATTCCAATCCATACTGCCAATTTTCTGATTTATTTTTAAATCCATTTTTGCTCTCAAACGCAGTAAACTGGCAAATTCTCTTATTTAGAAACTACATAATGTGCGGTGCTTGTAGATTTTGTGATAAATGCAGAAAATATTGCAAAAAATGCTATCAAATGTGGCGTTTTGAACCGATTTTTCCGAAGCGGGAGATCTGGGGACGAAAAAAATGGTTTATACTGAGAAAATAATTGTTTAAAAATCAAGTTCTAATTAATTGAGAGAAAAATGAAATCGCACGGCCTCTTATACATCTCTTCAAAAATCACCTCAGCAAGTTTAAAAATTTTAATTTAAAAAATGGGTCTGAAAATGTCTCAGAAAATTTCGAGCTGTTGAGGGTGGAAAAATATTGTTTCGAATAGACCCTTAGGTTGTCGATTTTAGACAACTATTTCGAATTTAAATGGCACATAAAATATTTACAATTCGAATACTGAAAAACGCATCCGTGAGGGGCTATAAAATAGTATATACTATAAAAGTATGAAAGTTTCAACCAAATCAATTTCAAGGTTTACCTGGTACCGATTTGTAAAACAGAGTTTCGAGAAAACCAGGTTTAAAGTTTTTAAACATAGGTAACTGACAATTTTCAACTTGCATGAAATTATCTATAGCAGGCCCATATAATGAACCCTCCTGGACTTCCTCTTTCTCAATTCTTTTTTCTTTTTTAGCAAAGCTTTTTTTTTCACAATACGCTAAAATGAGCCTGTTCACAGCAACACGAAAATGCGGATAACATTTGAACCAATACGAATTTCGAAAAAATTTGCTTTACCACAATTTTTCGAGAGTTTAAAGTTCGAGTTGTTTAAAGTTATTTCGAGAGTTTAAAAAGCGAAAATATGCAAAAAAATTTCGATTTATAAAAGTTATAATGTGCCTATGATTATTCAAATGCAAACAACAGCCGTCACATTCTCGTGCTGCGTAAATGTCAAGTGACAAAATAATCATTACTAAAGATGTACAGACCAGGAGGGATTTGTGAATGAAAATGACAGAGACTAAGAGATCTAGACTCGGATCTAGATGATCTTAAAACTTTTTACGGATAAAGAGTCACGAGACTTGACTGTATTTCCTTTACATAACATGTTTTGATAGGTATTTATTTTCTATAATATCTGAATGTATCATTTTGGGACAGTCATTGAGAAGCTGAATTATAAACTAAAATACATACTAATTTTGCCAACCAAATCGCTTATTTATACCTATACACCATATTTTTACCTAAATATTGTGACAATCTTTTTTCATTCGTTCACAATATTTAAAGTTCACAAACACATTTTTTTTTTTATTTGGAGGAAGGGGGATTGCGATGAAGTGCTGTCATGTTTACTCTATTTTAAGTGGAAAAAATATTTTTATACATAATCGAACCAAAAAACTATGCTGACATTATGAACTATTTTCTAATACAATTTTACTTTTATTTTACGACTATTGTTGAATTCAGACATCTTTTCCTTCCATTGCGATGAAGTTTTAAACTCAAAATGCAAAGTCTGTGGAGTTCCATAATGTATCAATGTTTTCTATAATTTTCCCACATACCCTTAATAACAGCATTCAAACTATGAAGTAAGCCTGCAAGAAATTCAAATTTATAATCTTATAAACTCAATATTATAATTCTTTGTAAAATCTATCTACAATATGTAATATTTTAACATAGTTTTCTCCTATTTGAATAAAATTTGGATACTTAATAGTATCATAGCATAACTAGAAAATTAATAGAAATGTACTCACTGGGTCATTTTATAATCTTGCGATAGTGATGAGGATATATTTTCATATACAAATAGGTATTTTGTTTATCAAGTTAAAATACATGCAAATTACATTATATTAATACACATAAAACTAATATACGTATAAATACATAAACTATATGTGCTTAATAATTTAAAATTTTTACATAATGTTATGGTAAATACTTTTCATTCTTCTTTTCAATCTGGTGATTTGGTGAAATGCCTCAAAGAATTTGTTTAGTTTCATCACCAGAGATTGTACATGTTCGACGAGTTCGAATTATAAGATTTACTTTAAGCAGAATGTCTGGTAATGGAATCCACAAAATATCTAGTCTTCCAGGATAAGTAATTGAAGAGGATGGGTGTCCTGGATGGAGGAATACAAATTTTACTTTATTCTTATCTTTTTCTTCTAAAACATAACATAACCACCATTTGCTTTTGTAAACTACAGTTACACAACCACATAAATCATACAAAACAATTTTTTTCTTTTGGTACTCTTGCACAATGTTCAACTGATGCTTACGCAAAGGGCAAAGGTTCCATTGGTATTTTTGTTTCACTTAAAAGTATGAATTAAGGCAATTTCCTACATGGAATAGTTCTATCTTTGTTAAAGTAAACTTAAAAAAATATTTTATTGTAATATATTCTAACATCATACAAGATATAAATTCAATTCTTAAAATATTTTACTTTGCCCATTCGTAAAGCTGTTTTCCATCTACAGTAGGTATGCACAACCTGTGGCCCGCGAGGGGTTAACATGTGGCCCGCGAATTTCATCAATTTATAACTGGAAAAAATTGCAATTTTTGTCAGTAGGTCGCAGGAGAAAGTACTGTATTTTATCAGATTGCCGCAAGAAATATTGAAAATTTCGTCAGTCAGATAAGAATTGCGAATATTGTTGATCAGGCGCGGAAAAGTCGCGAATTTCGTTTATCGGGTGCGGAAAAATCACGAATTTTGTCGACTGGGGACGGAAAAATCGCGAATTTTGTCGATCAGGCTCGGAAGAATCGCGAATTTTGTCGATCGGGTGCGGAAAAATTGCAAATTTTGTTGATTAGAATCAGAAAAATTGCTAATTTTGTTGGTCGGGAACGGAATAATCGCGAATTTTGTCGAACGGGCTCCGAAAAATCGCAAATTTTGTCGATTGGGCACGGAAAAATCGCGAAATTTGTCGATCGAACTTGGAAAATTCCCGAATTTTGTTGGTCGGAAACTGAAAAATCGCGAATTTTGTAGATCGGAAACTGAAAAATCGCGAATTTTGTTGGTTGGGATCAGAAAAATCGCGAATTTTATCGATCAAGTGCAGAAAAATCGCAAATTTCGCCGATCACGATTGGACACGAAAAAATCATCAATTTCGTTGATGATGCGTGGGAAAATTGCCAATTTTGTTGATCAGATGCACAAAAATCGTGAATTTCGTCAGTCGCGAGAAAAATTCGCAAATTTTATCATTTAGCACGGGGAAAAATTGCAAATTTCGTCAATTGGGTGCGCAAAAATCGCTAATTTTGCCAATTAGGAGCTGAAAAGTCTCAAATTTTGTCGATCGCTTGTTTTGTCCGTTTATCACATATTTCGCCAATTTGCCTCGGAAAAATAAGAATCGCGAAGTTCGTTAGTCTGGCGCGGAAAAATCGCAAATTTCATTGATCGGGCACGAAAAAAATCGTCAATTTTGTTGATCGGTTGCGGGAAAATAGCGAATTTCGTCAGTCGCGAGAACAATTCGCAAATTTCGTCAATTTGCCACGGGAAATGCGACTTTCGTCGATCGAGTGCGCAAAAATCGCGAATTTTGACGACTAGGAGCTGAGAAATCTCAAATTTTGTCAATCGGCTGTGAAAAAATCGCGTGTTCTGCCTGTTTATCGCGAATTCCGCCAATTTGCCTCGGAAAAAATTGTAAATTTCGCCAGAGTCAGTTAAGAATTGCGAAGTTCGTTGGTCGAGTGCGGAAAAATCACAAATCTCGTCGATTGGGCACGAAATAATCGCGAGTGTTGGACGATCGGGCTCCGAAAAATCACGAATTTCGTAGGTCGGGCTAGAAAAAATCGCGGACTTTGTCGATCAGGCGCGCAAAAACGGCAAATTTCGTTTGTGAGGCACGAAAGAATTGCACATTTTTTCGATGAGGCACGCAAAATTGAAAATTTCATTGATCAGCTTTGGAAAAATCGCGAGTTTCGTCTGTTTATCGCGAGAAAATGATCACGAATTTCGTAAATTTACCGCGGGAAAAAGTTGCAAATTTCGCCAGTGTCAGTTACGGTAAAATCTTAAATTTCGTTTATCAGGCGTGGAAAAATCGCGATTTTCGGAAATCAGGGGCAGAAAAATCGCAAATTTCGTCGATCAGGCACGGAAAAAAGCGAATTTTGTTGATCCGGTGCGGAAAAATGGCAAATTTTGACGATCAGGCACAAAAAATTGCAACTTTCGTTGATCAGGTTCAGAAAAAATGCGAATTTCGTTGATTGGCTCTTCCCCCATCCGTTCATAAGGTTCACATTTTTTCGGCACGAGCCACTTTCATGCCTATGTTTTTTTTAGCACTTTTAATAAAACAAAATTTACTCCCCCGATTAAAGTCATAAAATATTACCACTCCTTCAAAATGATCTTTTCTATATATCTGTTATACATACAAACATAAACTGTTAATATATACTTGCAGCTGAATTGGACATGTTGACTGGTTAGGGGATCCTAGAGGGGTAAAACTGCCCCCTCCCCCTCTGAAATCATATTTTTTATCTGATTATAGGCCAAAGATCACCTCCATGAAAAAAATTTTTCACCGCGTTACTGATGTGGCCCTCGACAACCCAGACATTTTTGTAAGTGACCCTTCTCCTTAAAAGGTTGTGCACCTGTAATCCACAGTAGCGCTCAATAGTATTTCCACAAAGATAATAATTGACTTTAATAAAGTACAAAAATCAATGATTTATTTTATTTAACCCTATTCAATGTTTCACAGAATTTTAGCAAATGAACTAGAGTCCTTCACCGGTCGCGTTGTACCCGACCCGAACCCGTAATTTCCATTTATGTCAACCCAACCCGAACTCGACTAAAAAATTCCTCTATCCGCAACCCGACCCGAAGCCGCAAAAATAATTTTTGGCAACCCGCAACCCGACCCGTATCCGAGATATTTCAACCCAGACCCGCAATATTTCATCCCACAACCCGATCCGAACCCGCAATGAAAGAAAAGTAAATCATGTTTTAATGCCATTACGGAAAAAATTTCAATTGTATCTCTAATACCATTTTTATATTTTTCGTAGAAGAATTAACAAATATATATTCTGTAATATTGAAAT